>JBAMCK010001080.1:0-10323 GCA_037075185.1 Drosophila pseudotalamancana | reverse complement strand
TCTTGTACTTCGTTTTAGTTACGTATTGCTTATTTTGGCACTGTTTATTAAAACAAACTGAATTTGAATTCCTTATATTTGCGTTTAATACCTGTGTATGTATGTATGCATGCTTGTACATATGTACAGAAATCTAGTCTCCTTTCCCTTGCTTTGCACAATTGTTCTGCAATTGAATTATTTTCATGCTCTATTTGTGCTTTGGGTTTCGTTAAGTGGGGCAATTGCAACTGTATTGGTTGGTTAGCATATGTTACCTTCCTACGAGCTGCTCCTTTATTTAATCAAATATAAATATTATAGCATTATAAGTGCTGTAGATGACGTTTAAAATAATAATTTCATTGCATTATTTTATGTTTTAACTATATGCCGTTACTGTTACTGTTACTGTAATGAAAAATACCACAGCAAATTTATATAAATAATTGATTAAGGTACATGGTACAAGGTACCTTAACATTTATAAAGTAAAAGTTTTCATTTTTGTATCTCTCGGAGGAATGATTGGGTGAACGAAGTAAATGCTGTGGACAGCGGATTTTTTGAAGTTTTCTAATGTATTTGGCTATCTTCCGCTTACGTACAAATCGTAGAGCTTATAAACTGGCCAATACCTTGAGGGTTAGGGAAATAACAATGAATCGTTGTTCTTTTTGCTAATTTACAATTTACCGTGTGAAAAAGTTGGCAACGCTCCAGCGAAAATCATCCACTAAGCTGTACGAAACATTCTTAACCCTTAACAACACTATGAATTGTTATATTTTGCATTTCTAAAAAGGTATTTTACAATAGTACAAATTTATGGGATAAATAAATTGGTCTCTGGGATAATTTGTGAGATGCTTTGCAAATGCAACAAACATAAATTATATTACATTTATCAATGCTAATCTTGCATATCTATTTCAAATTTTACATATATTTTGTAAACATTTGGGTTACTTAACTTAATTTCACTCTTAGAGTATGTTCTTTACCTCGATAAAAGAAGAAAAATAAGAAAATATTGTATTATTTGTCACGAACCGGTTAGGGCTGATTTCGTTGTCTGGGATGGAACTCATCAATTAAAAAGAGTGTCATTTCTCTAGTTATATATATACACATATATATATTTACACACGCATACATTTATATATACCTTAAATATAATGAAGCAACTTTTGGATCGAAGTGCTTTTAAAAACTTCAGTCAAATTGCTTGCCAATCACTTGAATTGTTTGTTGTAAATTTGAAGAGAAATGTAGTTAAACGATTGCGTAGTGTAAATCACATTTATTTTTTTCTTTAATACTCACATGAATATATATAATACACACATATATAGCAAAAGTCCACAACAGAGCCATCAATAAAAACGGAAGGAGGAAATCTCAATGACAAATCTAACGAAGCTAACAATGCAAATCAATCAAATTCAAATGCATCTGCCCAAGCCCAGGCACAGCTTCAAGCCCAAGGTCCAGCCCATTCTCAGGCACAGGGTCAAGTTCAGGGGCATTTAGGATTTAGGGCTCGCGGTGGCGGCGGTGGCAACAATGGTGGTGGTGGCGGCGGCGGTGGTGGTGGAGGCATCGGCGGTGGAGGTGGTGGCGGAGGCGGCAACGGCGGCGGACGCGACAGGAATCGCGGGCAGCGAGGTGGTGGTGGTGGCGGCGGCGGTGGAGGAGGCGGACAAAATATCGGTGGCGGTAACAATTCGCAGCGCGGCGATGATTTCTTTATTGCCCAACGATTGCGGAGCATTAGTGGTCCCACACATGAGCTACCACCAATCGAAGTGGCCCAAGAAACCAAATTCTCTGGTCGCAATCGTCTTTATGTTGGCAATTTGACCAACGACATTACAGATGAGGAGCTTCGCGAAATGTTTAAGCCGTACGGCGAAATAGGCGAAATATTTTCAAATCTTGAAAAGAACTTCACATTCCTTAAGGTTGATTATCATATTAATGCCGAAAAGGCCAAACGCGCCTTAGATGGTTCAATGCGAAAGGGCCGCCAGTTGCGCGTCCGTTTTGCCCCTAATGCAACCATCTTGCGTGTTAGCAATTTAACGCCTTTTGTGTCCAACGAGCTGCTCTACAAGGCCTTTGAGATCTTCGGGCCTATTGAGCGGGCCAGCATTACGGTGGACGATCGTGGTAAACATTTAGGCGAGGGCACAGTTGAGTTTGCCAAAAAATCATCGGCCAGCGCCTGCCTCCGCTTGTGCAATGAGAAATGCTTCTTTTTAACTGCCTCGTTGCGTCCCTGCTTGGTGGAGCCGATGGAAATAAACGATGACAACGACGGATTGCCTGAGAAGGCGCTTAATAAGAAGATGCAAGAGTTCAATCAGGAGCGCAGCGTTGGTCCCCGTTTCGCCGATCAAAATTCATTTGAGCACGAGTACGGCTCCAGATGGAAACAGTTGCATGATCTGTTTAAGAGCAAGCAAGATGCTCTCAAGCGTGAGCTCAAAATGGAAGAAGAGAAACTTGATGCTCAGATGGAGTATGCTCGCTATGAGCAAGAAACAGAGCTTTTGCGCCAAGGTCAGTATAACAGGGTAATACGAGTATCAAAATCAAAATCAATATCAAAATCAAAATCAAATACATATTTAACTTCTGGCTAGCCGAAGTTTTTACACAATCTCTACTAAAGTGTGATTCCCTTCCCAAATGGATCGACCTTCCAGTTCACGAAAAATATAAACCTAACTTTAAGATAACGGATAACATTCATTTCGTTCCTCTTCCTTTAATATTGAATCTCTTCTTTTAGCATTTACTTACAAAGTGGTCGCTTTTGCCTCTTTGCATTTATTTTGCGATAAAGTTGGAAAACAATTGCTTAGTTTAAAATTATATAAATATATCAATAATCGATATATCAAGACGTTATTATCGATTATTTAAGACGGCATTAAACGAATGTGTTCTTAATCTCTGAATATCTTTTGTCAAGTGGAACAATAATAGTTGTTTAGCTTAAACTATTTTTAACTTTTTAAGCATAAATTGAACGGGAGGGAGGAAATTTATTCATCTAGTATTTCTTTTAATAAGTCTATTTGTTGCATTCTTTGAATGTCAAATGTGATGTAAACCCCACATAAAGACTTTATAAGTTTATCATTTGGTGAAGCTTTTAAACATGGGATTAATGGAATAATGTTTCCAATCTTAAAGCAATTAAATTAAATTGTTGCATTTGCATCTACTGGAGAGAGATCCCAGTTTTTTTTTATTTAATTTATTACTTTACAATCTGGAGTATTACAATAACCAAAGAAATGTTTACGGATTTCTATTTATAGAAGTAATATATAATATAGACCCATATATAATATATAAATAGTGTTGATTGGTATTACTAGTTGTGTACATCTATCACGAGAACTATGCATAGGTCCGTCTTTCTGTTGCAGTCAGTTGCATATAAATTGCACTATATATAGACCGAATCGGTCTATTTAATCGCGTTGCTTTCAAATGTGAGAATGGTCAAATATAACATATTTGCATGAACAAAAAGAAAATAAATATAAATTCATACAAATATCAAAGTACTATAATAATTATATAGCCCGGTGGGAGGGAACAGAAAGAAAAATTGCAATACGTATATTTTGGGATTTTTAATATTCGGATTGCCGAAGCTGTTTTTTTCCTTTATAATTTACTCATCTGTTGTTCATATTAATTTTTACCTATATAAATGTATTTTTCATAATAACCTTTAACTAATCTCTTAAAACAAAAACGTATTAGTTTTTGGTAATAATAAAAGTTTTGCTGGAACTCGCTATAAATTAGATATTTATCTGAAGTTTCGTAATTATGGAAAATTTGAATCTTATGCAATTAATTGCTGTTGGAAAAAAGTATATTTATGTTTTGTGGGTGAAATATCGAATGGGAATGTCCTGTGCTGAAAAGGCAGACTTAAAAGATCGGGATACAAGTAGTGTAGTATAAGTACTATGTGGGTAAATATATACTGCCGATTCTTTAAATGACTGAGAAATAATGAATAAATTCTAATTGAATATAAACAAGTACTAAATACTTGTGATAAATTTACTATATATATATCTAACATGGTTATGCGAGGGAAGCTTATAATATCTATATGTGATCTATTTAAAGCATTTTGTAATATCAGTAAGAATTTGTGACTGTTCGGAAGAACGTAGTTAGTTTAACCTTGCGGCTTAGAGCATTATAGGAATATACCTTCCTGATTGTTAGTTGAAAAACTATATATATATATTTTACAAAATATGTATATATATATATATATATATATATTTGAGAAATGGTTTTGTGGGATGGGGGCCAAGGCGTTTGGGATTGTTCCTGGTTACTGGCTTTATCATCTTTCTAAATCTTCAGGCAGCATAAAAATTTGTCAGCTAATACTCGAATATTTTATAGAATTAAGGAAACGCGAATCTGATAATGAGCGTAAGAAATTGGAATGGGAAATGCGCGAGAAGCAAGCCGAGGAGATGCGCAAACGTGAGGAGGAAACCATGCGTCGTCACCAGACGGAAATGCAAAGTCGCATGGTACGCCAGGAGGAGGATATGCGTCGTCGCCAGCAGGAGAACACATTGTTCATGCAGGCCCAGCAGCTAAACTCGTTGCTTGATCAACAGGAAGGCTTTGGCGGAGGCAACGGCGGCGGCGGTGGCGGCAATTCAAACTTTGATAACTTCGGGGGAAATAGCAATTCGCCATTTGAAGTATTCCGAGGTAAATCCCATATTTAACATGAATTTTAAATAAACAAAATAAACCAATTATGGACATTTTCATTCAGGTAATAACAACTCGTCCATGGGTGGGAATAACAACGGACCCGGCGGAAATAATCAGCAGGTATGTTCACGTAGAGGACATTCTACTGGGCTGCTTAACGTTAATATTAGCAGATCCAATATGAACAATATTTGCGTATTCCGCTTAACCATCATAATAATATTTCACCGCCTCTCATATATGAATATATAAGTTTAATCACTGTTCTCGTTAATCCAGATAGAAGATTGAATGCGTATTTAAGAAGGGCAAAAACTGAATATATACTTTTTTTTGTATTGGGGCAGTATGACTCCTGGAAGGAGAGAATTCTTTTATTATAATATATTATAACTTCTACATCGATTTATATATTATTTGTATATAGAGCAACTAGTTGAAATTTTATGTCATACTTGTAAATGTTTTGAGCTATACCTTTTGCGTGTATCTTTATGTAGAAAGCTTAGCAATTTTGATTCTGTATCTGAATCTGTGATATATTTATTTTTCTTTCTATCATACGAAGGCAACGCATTACATGCTTGATTCGTCTGAATCGAACTATTTTTGAGATTAATTCCAAGCTTTAAGAATTGGATAACATATTTAATATTTATCCAAACATAATTATTAATAACTTTTAACGTTCGTTAAAAGTTTTTTTCTTGACATTTGTGGCTGACACACGGATTATTTAATAGTCTATAATAATAACCGTGTCGTATGGGGTTTGTTTTTTTTATGTATTTATATTCTAGGTATGCATTTATTATTAGTTTTGGTTTTGTAATTGGGTTTCCTAATCTACTCAGTCAAAAAAAATCAAGTAACAAATCAATTGAACAATTGTACTTTCCTTGCTCGAATAGGACTCCTTCGCTGCTTTTGAATTTGGGGTTAACAATATGAACCAAGGCGGCAATCAACGTGGAAATAATGGCGGAAATAATGTTCCATGGGGACGACGTCGTTTTTAGACACCCGATATTTTAAATGGACCAGTATGGATATAATGCGTAAATCGGCAATTGCATTGATTTACTTAACACACACACACTCGACATTTCACTAATTTATGTGATTTGATAACAGAAACAAGTGCAAGTGCAAGACAAGAGAATTCAAATAATACTTATGGAACCATACTTAACTTATAATATAATATTAATAATAATAATAATCTATCAATCAACCTGCTACACCCGTAACTTTTATGATTCGATTTGATTTAATTAACCGTCAAAAATGTCATCCTCAAGTTGATTTTAGTAAAGAATCTGAATCGTCCCAGGAGAGACAAAATATAATACCTATATTTAGGTGGCAAAGTGAAATTTAACCAATACTTATACCTATAATTTATATATGCATAATTTTAGATGCTTCTTTATATATATATATGTATGTAAACACAATTTCTTGAGTATTTTTTTAAATTACACTTAAAATTTATCATGTCTTGATTATATATTTCTCAAATATAAGTCTATGCAATGTATATATACATAGAGATTATCTCAACTATTGGGCTCTTCTTAAATGTTTTGTATGTACAGTTGTGCATGAACAAATTATGGGTGAGTATGGATTGGGAGTTGAAAATTCTAGAGCTTTATCTAAGAAATTAAATATAAAAAGTTATATATATTTGAAGAATCTCATAGTTCTTTAATTGTATGTAACTTGGAGACTCTTGAGTTGTTTTGGGGCTTGCAGTTCGTACTCCTTTTTTTGTATCAGCTTAACTCAACATGAATTCGACAAGAAATGTTGTGAGACACTACTTTATGTACACATATAATGCAGGAAATCCTGCGATTTTATTAAAGTCAATTGATTCAAAACAATGTTGGCTTTTATTATTATTTCTGTATAAATTGGGGAAATTCCTCCTGGAAAACTATTTTCAAACCTAAACGGGACATTTTATTGGGCCTACTTTAAGTTCTTAAACAAAAATAAATTTGTATTCAAAAACTAAATTAAATGTGTGTGAAATTTAAAAGAAAATTATATGGGATAAACTATTTGAATTTTCTGAATATTGTTTACAGATAACTCGAACAATTTTATGGGGTTTAACTTTATAGCAAATTACACCAATTGTTAAAGTGTTTAGGTCTTACATGTTATTCTACGCCATGAAAGACTGAATCTGATCATTGTGGGAGATATCTATATCATCGGGCGATTAACTTTTTGGGGGAATTATTCTATATAACTGTGTTATTTATTTAACGATGTAATTCCAACGGCATTTCGATTAACTTTGATGGGATCGCTACAACAAACTGGGATGTACGCTTTCCAGCTTATAGATAATGTTACTCGGAGTCAAATGCTGCTTAGCAAAAAGGTATGTACGGTTCGCAATCCTAATGAGCCAAAAATTAACACTTGACTTAACGCGGAGAGTTAAGATTTGTATGTGTGTGTGGGCGAGTGTGTCAAAGACCTTTGATTGTATGTACGTGTACTTTTTTTTTACCTTTGCAGAGAGGGTCTACAAAGTGTATTGACCCTCTTAAGCCAAGTACCTTTTTTGTCTGTTTAATCATGGTACTCAACTACTTTGTCAATAAAATTAACTACCCAAAATAACAAACCTTTTTACCTGAGCTCAAATAAGTGTGAGAAGTATTCATGCGATAACAAATGAGTGCTACTCATATGCCAAACGAGTATGATTTTATTATAGTGGGTTATATATATAATTGATAAACCCATCTTACAGGAAAGTCCGCTCTTATGCATTCATTAGGATTCGGACGAATCAAATCTCTATATATTACAAACTGCCATTGGATCAAATGATCGCCCGAACAATCGGCTTTTGTATAGAACAAAATATTTTTCATTAAATAAATCATTCTATAAACAGACAGAACATATTTGTTAGAAATGAGAGAAAAATACATATTTATGTATTGCAGAATTATCTAAACTGTTTCCTTTTCTAAGTGCAAACAATTTAATTTGGAAATTAGCTTTTATTTGGGGTAGAGCAAGAGGATTGTTGTATTATTTATGAAGCAATCGTTCATCTATATAATCCAGCCATTATTTAGCTACAACAACATTTCTCCAGCGTCTCTAAAGTGGTTTTTAATAAGTCATCTATTTTTGGTAAACTGCTCCATCTGTGGAATCTCATTATGGCTTCTCTTTTTGAATTATTGCGGACTTCAAATACAAATCGACTGTTATGGGGGAAAGAGCTTAAAAGATTATCATATCAAAACTGTGTTAAAAACTTACAAATTTGAAAGTATAATCATCGATTTTGTAAATCGTGGATTTTGGACCTACCAACAATTGATATTTTGCGCAGAATATCGGAATTTGACAACATTCTCTGCATCATCAAGACATAATATGATATATCAAAAGCAAGTATGCAACCCACACAACATTGACTGTTCCATGACTCCCTGTTCCACTAAACCAAATAGTATAATACTCTAGTAATGTCTAATCTTGTAACTGACAGATGAATCTGAGAAATTTGATGTTCAAAATAATACAATATTTTATCTGTGTGATACAACCCGTTGTTATCCTTTTTGTGAAAAAGATGTTGGATGAATGAAAAATATGTTCTTAATTTCCTTTTTTAACAGAGTCGTTCCTACATTTCATGCACTAATCTTTTTTGAGCATTACAATATAACATAATTTCTATTCTCTGTACCGTATCTAAGGAATATTCATTTCTGTGAACCCAGAACTGCAATTTTTATTGCTGTTATATTTTATCATATATTCATATCGACATACATATGTTTATATGTATTACGATTCTTGGAATTTGATTCGAAAGAAATTATCGCTGCAACAACTTTGTTTACTGATTTTCGCAGCCAAGTTTAAATAAGAGTTGCAAATTAATTAACAATCTGCTTTCAGGAACTCAAAAGCTTCGACAGATCCAATGGACCACAAAGGATAATCGAGAAGTGTCGGAAGAATAAAGGGAACAGAATCCTTGCCTTACTAAATACAATACGTTTAAGTGAAAAATTATTGAATCCTTTAAAGCGAAATAATAAAAAATTGTTGATATACCAAATAAGACGAAATTGTTTTCTTTTGTTGTGTCACAAATATAACTGAAGATATTTAGGAACCATAGGTGATGATATTTCTTGCGAATTTCGATACGACGGAAGCGGATCGATGAAATTGGCACACAGACCCCATAAACAAAAGCGTACTTCAAGTGGTACCGGCGCCACCAATGGATGCTGGCCACAAAAGGAAACTCAAACTGAACGCAGACGTGACGCAATTCAATCACGTCGAACTATCTGCACTGCTCTCCCCTACACCTAAAATACATACAGACGCACAACTATGTATATGCACATGTATCTCTACGTATACTTACAAATACATATATAAACATATATAGGTATGTGTGTATTTTTGCGATTACGATGGTGTTGTGTTAGTTGAAACCGCACTACCGCTTTAATTGTTTTTTTTTTTTTTTTGTTTCATCGGTCGATGTTCGCCGAGAGAGTAAGCGTAAAACAAGATGCTCTCAGAGCGCATACATACAGATTAACATGTGTGCGTGTGTGAGTGCTGGGGAGCGTGTGCTTTTTGGCCGTGACTGATATTAACGTAGCAGGTAACCAAATGAAATAACAAATTAAGATGGGTTTCCATTAATTTATTATATAAATAATGTGGCAAATATGCAAAAGGTGGGTGTCTTATCAGTAAAATGCTCAATAGGTCAAATTATAAAATCTATTCGATAACAATCGTATGAACAAAATCAGCTGGAAACAGGATGAACCACTCAGGAACAAGGACAAACTGTGAACTCTGTGTCACCCTGTATAAGTGCACCGCCGCCTTAAGCCTGTGTACATACATGTACAAATGAAATGTTAGTTTATTAACGATGGTACAATGAACATCCATAAGTAAATATGTATGTAAGTTTAAGTTTTGGCTATTCAATTTTATTGGTTTGCTAACAAAAAATACAATTCGCTAACGCTTATCTTGTTTGGCAAATACAAAAACCTTGCTTTGCAGACGCTGCCTCTTTGAATGTCAGCTCTGAGAGACACACACATACATGTGTACGCATATGTATGTGTGCGCATCATTTAATACATGTGTGTAGGTAAGTTGGCTTTAAGTTGCATACGAAACATGTCTTAAATTTGTTAATAGTGTGCATATATGTATATACCTGCATATATCAGTGTAGATGTATTGGAAAATATGTACATACGTAATACTAATTAGTTTGGATTTTGTTACAGCACGGTTGCGTGTTATGTTTTGCATTTTATTTTGTTTTGAAAGCTCAAAGCTGTGCTTTCATGAGTTGCAAGCCGTCGTATATACAAACATACATATATATATATTATATGTATATATATATATATATATATATATATATACGTACATTCGTGTACTACCACTAGCTCAAATACAGTGAGCAGAGATAGTCAGCGCTACACGAATGTTTGTATGTATATAGCAATACGTGAACGAAGTACA
>JBAMCK010001078.1:0-494957 GCA_037075185.1 Drosophila pseudotalamancana | reverse complement strand
GTCGGATCCACTGTGGTGTCAGCCACACACGTGCTCAAATAGTCAGGGCAACAGTTGTCCAGTTCTCCGCACAGTTCGTCACAGCCACAGGCCTTGATCAGTTTGCCATCGTCTCGCAGCTCATCGTCCAAGGGAGCCTTCTGGTCACAGCGCAGGGTGCAGTTCATCATGTCGTAGATCACCGGCTCGAGGGTCTCCCGTACTGGTGGTTCCGTGGTGGTGGTGAAGTCTTCCCCGCCGCACTCTCTGCCGGTCATCAGGCGGACATCGTCGATCGCAATGTCCCCGAAGGCCGCGCTGCCATCGGTGGCTGTGAAAACCACCTGGAAATCCGATGGCATTTCATCGATGGATATCGTGTGCTCCAGCCATTGGTTTCCCTGGTTGCCCGATATCTTGTACTTCGAGAGCCTAATCGAATAAAGAAGATAACGAGAGAGACAGAGAGAGAGAGAGAAAGAGACAGAGAGAGAGAGAGACAGAGAACGGGTTAGAAATAGGTTCTTATCACGGCATCCGGCTATAAATTGCAGTCTCACCCATTCTTCGATTGAGTCCACATTTCGCCCACAGGAAGGTCTTTCGGCTTGACGGACACAACCAGATCGCCGACACCGGCGCCGTACATGAAGTAGTGAAAGCGGAAGCAGCAGGCGGTCTTCAAGCTCAGAGCTCGAGGGTAGATGGGGGAGAGTAAGTGATGCTCGCCACTGGAAAATCTGTTTGTCTCCATCAGCATGTAGTGTCCGCCATAGGAGTGCTGCAGCGTGTGGTCGTGGCGGGGTCCAGTGCGGTACGAGTGGAAGTGACTGACGGTCGCGACCCTCCTCCAGGGCTGGACAAGGGAGTACTGCGGCACCCATCCACAGAGATCGGCGCTCTCGAAGTCGCATTCGTGACTCTGCGAGTGGTCGCGATGTCGACAAACACCCAACGGGCGATCCCACTCGTGGCCGTTGCAGTAGGCCAGAGCATTCCCGGCCACCACATACTCGTCCATGCACTCAACGACAGCGGCTAGACCGCGCTGCACCTCTATTTGGCCGTACTCCGGACTTGGAGGGCTTTTGCAGCCGGCCCCTAAGTGAGGTTAAATCAATAGAGCAATAGAGCAATAAAGCAATTAAGAATACGCTCAGTCTAATACAGAAGAAAAATTCGGAATCCAGGAGCAGCTAGGACGAAGACTCCTCGTTTTCCTAACCATTTTGTCAGGGCATAGGCCGAACTTATACTTATACCTCGTACTTACTGGCACAAAAAGGTTTCTGGCCTCTGGGTCGTCCATCTGAAGTGCAGCCGAACATCGGTTCGCCCATTAGATTAAAATCCTTTAAGCAACCGAATATTGATCTATTCCATCTTGTATAGGCGAAGCCGTTGGCCAAATTAGTGGGTTTATTGCAACTCGCTTCCGCCGGCTGCGGTTCCAGCTGCAATACCAGTAAGGAGAGGAAGAACCTAGCCCAACCGAGATTTATCCGAGACATGTTACACATTCTATGTGCGCGTTAAGACTGAGAGTACATCCAAAGCCCGTTAGTTTGCTTTTTTTCACTTAAGATAAGGCAACAGACTTATATTAATACTCTACTTTGCTCTCCCCACATGGGAATTCAACACAATCTTTCCATAACTCTTGCGAATGAATTATATTTAATTCTGCAAGCATGTTTTTAGTCAGAAACTTTCCTTTGACAAGAGCATTCTTAAAACCTTATTTTATCAGACATTACAATGTTTTGATCTCTACACACACAATAAAATAGATTTTAAAGGTATGTTAGGCTATTTTCAAGTCTTCTTCTTCGATTTCTGAGTTCGAACAAAGCTTTCCGTAGCACTGACAAAGAGTAATTATAAGCTTATCGATTCTTAAAATAGCTCCCGGTTTTATCGCATGATTACTCACTGCAGCTTTGCATATGATGTTAACTCCAAAGAGGACTCGTTCTATACCCTGTACTCAAGTTAAAATATTCGAATTTCATAGAGGTTTTTGTTTAATTAGAGACATTTAATTTATTTCAATAATAATAATAGAACGGTTGACATGAACCACAGAGATAAACAATATGCTTCGCTTAATATAAGTTACTCGGAGTATCTATAGATAGGTGTCTGTACATACATTCAATGCCATTGCATTGCCACCTTAGAGCTCCGACACATTGCGTATATCCACGCCCATTTCCTCGAAGTGGACACCATCATCATCTTCATTGTCATCGTCTACAATCAATATGGAGTTCGCCTCGTAGTCCCTAGCGCGATGGCCCTTCAAGCGGGTCGCCTTCTTCAGCTTGGCAAATGTCTTCTGGAAGCTGACAGCCTTCTCGTTGATCATGGCAGTGGGTCTCTTCCAGCGATACGTGAGACTGGCCACGACCACGATCACAACGATTGCCAGCATCAGGATCCACATTAAGCGCGCCGGACTTGAGGAGCTTTGCCTATCGATGTCTCCCTTGAGATCGTCCGGCTGCACAGTCCAAGAAATGTCTGCTCGATGCGGATTCGTGGGATGCGCTGAGATTCGGATTTATAGAAGATTTAATAGCAATACAACTTAAGAGAACATTGTCTACTTATATTAAAAGTAAGCTTAAGCTTAACTGAATCGTCTCGGCGAATATATACATATGTCAATGTTCGAAGAAGTCAATGTGAAACGGAAAGATTTATCGATCGGACCGGCAGACGGACGGGTTACCAACACTATCATACAAACAATACACCCGGTTCACCCATTTGTAATGGTAAGACAATTAAATTGAACGATGTTGTGGTTCTCTTATGAGATGAGGAAGCGAATGGCGCTTTGTGAATCAACTTAAAAATAAACCTTATTATTCAGTTGACCCTTCTTGCTAGGTATTCAAACCTAACCGAGATTGTCCTGAAGATTCATTCAAGACATATTCTTTGTAATGCTTACCTGAACTTCCAGCTGTTTTGGGTTTGCCCGTCGTGGTGGTTATTGTGGGTGCTGTTATCCTTTCTGTTGTTGTTGTTGTTGTTGTTGGGTTGGTCCGAGGAGTTGTTGTTGTCGTAGTTGTTGGCGTTGTGCTTGTTGGTGTTGTGGTTGTCGTTGTGGTTGTGGTTGTGGTTGTCGTTGTAGGCGTTGGTCTTCTTCTTGTTGTTGTTGTCGTCGTCGTTGTTGTTGTTGGCTTTCTAGTTGTTGTTGTTGTTGTCGTCGTTGTTGTTGTTGGCTTTCTAGTTGTTGTTGTTGTTGTTGTTGTCGTCGTGGACCTCGTTGTAGGCAATGTTCTGCGAGTTGTTCGCAATGTTGTTTTCATCGTCGTTGTCGTCGGTGTTGTTGCTGTTGTTGTTGTTGGTGTTGTTGTTGGTGTCGTTGTCGGATCCACTGTGGTGTCAGCCACACACGTGCTCAAATAGTCAGGGCAACAGTTGTCCAGTTCTCCGCACAGTTCGTCACAGCCACAGGCCTTGATCAGTTTGCCATCGTCTCGCAGCTCATCGTCCAAGGGAGCCTTCTGGTCACAGCGCAGGGTGCAGTTCATCATGTCGTAGATCGCCGGCTCGAGGGTCTCCCGTACTGGTGGCTCCGTGGTGGTGGTGAAGTCTTCCCCGCCGCACTCTCTGCCGGTCATCAGGCGGACATCGTCGATCGCAATGTCCCCGAAGGCCGCGCTGCCATCGGTGGCTGTGAAAACCACCTGGAAATCCGATGGCATTTCATCGATGGATATCGTGTGCTCCAGCCATTGGTTTCCCTGGTTGCCCGATATCTTGTACTTCGAGAGCCTAATCGAATAAAGAAGATAACGAGAGAGACAGAGAGAGAGAGAGAAAGAGACAGAGAGAGAGAGAGACAGAGAACGGGTTAGAAATAGGTTCTTATCACGGCATCCGGCTATAAATTGCAGTCTCACCCATTCTTCGATTGAGTCCACATTTCGCCCACAGGAAGGTCTTTCGGCTTGACGGACACAACCAGATCGCCGACACCGGCGCCGTACATGAAGTAGTGAAAGCGGAAGCAGCAGGCGGTCTTCAAGCTCAGAGCTCGAGGGTAGATGGGGGAGAGTAAGTGATGCTCGCCACTGGAAAATCTGTTTGTCTCCATCAGCATGTAGTGTCCGCCATAGGAGTGCTGCAGCGTGTGGTCGTGGCGGGGTCCAGTGCGGTACGAGTGGAAGTGACTGACGGTCGCGACCCTCCTCCAGGGCTGGACAAGGGAGTACTGCGGCACCCATCCACAGAGATCGGCGCTCTCGAAGTCGCATTCGTGACTCTGCGAGTGGTCGCGATGTCGACAAACACCCAACGGGCGATCCCACTCGTGGCCGTTGCAGTAGGCCAGAGCATTCCCGGCCACCACATACTCGTCCATGCACTCAACGACAGCGGCTAGACCGCGCTGCACCTCTATTTGGCCGTACTCCGGACTTGGAGGGCTCTTGCAGCCCGCCCCTAAGTGAGGTTAAATCAATAGAGCAATAGAGCAATAAAGCAATTAAGAATACACTCAGTAAAATACAGAACAAAAATTCAACTTAACCAAGCTTTCAAAGTCAAATTTGAAAGAAGTGGAGAAGAAAGTGATCAAGTCCCTCTCTTCCCTTTTTGTAGCACGTTCTTCCGCTCAGTGAATAGGCGATCTTTTGTTCCTGGTACTTACTGGCACAGACGGGTCGCTCGCCGTTGATCCGTCCACTTGGGCTGCAACCAATGAGGGACGAGCCCATCAGCGAATAGTGGCTGAAGCAACGGAATCGTACAGTATTTCGTCTCGGAAATACAAACATATTTGGTATATCATTATGAACATTGCAACGCGCTTCCGTCGGCTGTTGTTCGATCTTCCACTGCAGCAGGAGCAGGAGGAGGAGAGCCGACCCGAGATTTATCCGACAGTTGCTTAACATTCTATGTCCGAACTAAGACTGAGTCGGAGAACCTCTCTGACTACTCAGCCTCCACATATTGTAATGTTTCTCGTCTCTTTCGCTGATAGTAAGCCAATGTTACGATAAGACCCAGTATACAGACATTTATTCCATTTCGGTCTCTTTCACATTTCCAATATAAATAAGTATATGTGTGGTATTTACGTACACTCATGGAATTTGTTGAGTCCACAGTCTAGTAAATAGGGATTACGAATTAATCGCATTGAGTATATTTGCATGAGTACAAATTCATATGAGATTAAATATAGATATCTTATATGGCATATTTTGTGTATCTTGCCTAAGATTTCTAGCTTAAAGAAATTAAATCAAGTCTTAAAGTAATCATTTAATATATTTTTTATTACTTGTTGACTTGCATTAAACATATTTTTATTTTCGGGTAATTGTTAGCTAATCAGTGTGAAATTCTGCTCGCCGCTTTATCACATTCTTAGTCACTGTTTACGCATATGTTTACATACTATATATATATATATATATATATATATATATATATATGTTGGGTTTATCTAAAGACATTCATACCCATATTCGCGTTTACTAATTTGCACATAGCTGAGGACTAGTCGATTCTTTCTTTCAAATCGATAAATATCGATTCAGAACTTCCGTTCCCTCCGGCTAATGTAGTAGAGCTTCTCCCTAGTCGAGCGTCGCTTGGCTTCGTAACAGCTTTATTTATGGGCACGCTTTCGTTCGATTCGTTAATTCAACTTGAATTGTGTTGCACAGTGTATTTCCTTGTATCGATAGCAAATGCAATTATGCGCATCTCCTGTTTAGTGCAGCTAAATAGCAGCAGCTTCTTCCTGTCGCCTGTCGCCCGTCGTCCGTCGCCCGTCGCCAGGACAGTTGCCAGAACAGTTGCCACTGGCCCGACTTAAGCTGCGACTCCAGTTAAATAATTGCATAGCCCTGCCCTGCCCTCCCCTCCTCTACCGTCTCTCCCCTCTCCACTCTTAACTATTCCGCTGTGATTTATGTTTACTTCCGTTCGACTCGCAATCACGACTGTCGTCCGCTCCGACTCCGGCGCTCACTTTTCGTTCCGTTGAGATAATCAGTCAATATTGACAACTACTTATTGGCACTTCCGCTCCACGAGCCGCAGCCTCCCCAAAGCCATCGACACGTGACCAGGCCTCCAGCTGCAGCCTGCTGTGGCACGTGGCACGTGGCAGAGGGAGCAGCCTTCTCTTGCCACGCCTGCAATTCAAATTTCATTCATAATTGCAATCGCGATTATGTGGGTGGCTTTGCCGGTCGCTTCTGCAGGGTCTCGTGAATCGGGGTTTGGGGCTCTCAACTGCCCCGCTCTCCAGCTCTCCCCTCACTCTCCACTACCCGTTCAAACATTTGCTCATTATGATTATGTAACATTTATTGACGCCGCTGGTTTTAAACTTCAATATTTGCCCGCCAATTGCGCCGCTGGGAAAAAATCTCTGATAAAGTCCGTGCCTGGCTGCGCGTGTGCCCCGTTATCACATCTTATTTCCATTTCCACATCCACTTCGCAGCTCGGGAGACACCCTGCAATTCCCAGAAGACCTGCTCAGCGGCTGGGACTAGCACTAGCTCCAGCTGCTTCTAATGTAGCTTAAAATTATCCAAGATGGGAAAAGCAAACTGGAGAATTCGATAACTCATTACATTACTATATCGGAGAATAACAAGAAGACATCTTCACTAGATCTAGAGATGACATTCTGGAGAGAAATTTTCTAATTGAAAAAGTTATTGACTAAATCACTGATGAAGAAATTCGAGAAATCTTCTAAAAGAGCAGATGCAGAGCAGCATCTGCAGATTTGATGATAGTAAAGAAAGTATAGAAACAAATTATTGCATCTGTAACCAACTCTCAAAGATTTACAATAGGCCAATAAGCTAACTATTAATCGGAAGAGGATACCAATTATGATGATAGAAGAGATGAAAACCCCATAAAATCTGACACCAAATAGAAATAAGATATATACAAAAAAATACAATGAGATTTGATATTTTGCTGAGCATATAAAAATAAATATATGTTGTAGCTTCTATAAATTAAGAAATTAAATAAAATAGGGGCCTCACTCATGTTCATATATATGTATATAATGTATAATATATACATACATACAAAGAAAAAAACAAAGAATATATAAATAAAAATATTTCAAGCAGAAACTTAGAGAATTACTAAGCAATATAAATAAAAAATATATTCATTTAATATTATTTTGAATTTGTTTATATTGAAATGAAATTTCTTTCGGAAACTAAAGTTCAAATTAATCGCATTTTTTTCTACGAATTTTGTTGCTGTTGCAGAAGTTTTATTTATTCTTGTTGATGAGATTAATATAGTTTGCTCTGCTCTTTAACTTAGTTACATTCAGCTCACTTTTGGGGTTTGTTCAGCTTACTGATGCCCTGCACTGGCGGCTAATTTGGTTTGCAGAAGTCTTTTGTCTAAATGCCCGGCGGCTGATAAAGTTTCTCAAACTTTTCGACTGGCAGTCAATGTGCAGACAGATGCGATTAAGCAAAGGCAAACCTTTGTGGAAAGGCGTACACATATGAGTGCACACACAGGCAGAGTGGGAGGGAGAGAGAGAGAGAGAGAGGGAGCCAGAAAACTTCAAAGATTACACAAATAATTAATAAAATTAAACAGGAAAAGCACTCAACGAGACTTCAAGCGCCACCGCAGGCGAGTTCCAGTTACTATGACTGTGACTGTGACTGTAACTGTGACTGTGCCTGTCACTGTGACTGTGATTGTGACTGTGACTGTAACTGTGATAGGCATTGAAGCCAATTGCCTGGCGGACATTAGGCAAGCCGCAGTCGAATCATGGCTGCCTTTTGGTCAGCTGCTGGTCGCATTAATTACAAACCAATGGCCGCAAAACTTCTCTCTCTCTCTCTCTCTGTTTGAGTGAGTGTGTGTGTGTGTGTGGCACTCCCTTTGTCTGCCTGCTAGTTACATAATGGCTGCCCATTTGCCTGCCTTATCCAGTTAGTTTCGTATAGGTAAATTACTTGTTCGCATCTTTAATTTGTGTTAATTTATGAAACTCATTATGCGCCACAAGTTGCAAGTTGTGCGTGCCCCAGGCCGCAGCAACCGCAATAGAAGTGGCCCCTAAGCCACGTCCTCACGCTTCTCCGGCCCCGCTCTACTGTACTTCTGGCCCATCTCTTCAAAAAGTTGGCGTCCGAAAGTTTTCGCGTAATTTCATTTTAAGTCCTTCAAAGTTGTTACTGCTTGCAACAACAACAACAACTACAACAACAGCAGCAGCAGCAGCAACTTGCAATTGTTTTCGGGCCGCGTCGAAATTTGTGGCACGACTAATGGCCACGCCCCCCACTCATTATCCCGGTTTGATTTTTGTGGCGCAAAGCGCGCTGCGCCGCATTTCCACAAATTTGCACCTGCACATAAATGTGGCATAAATCCAATTAGGCAGCGCTTTAATTGACATACACCTGTCTCACTCTCACTCTCACTCCCACTCACTCTCGGTTTGAGTGTGTGTGTGTGTGGGCGTGGCACGTCGTCTTCTGAATGGCAGTAAATGAATTGCATATGTTGGCTTTTGTTTCGACTCTCTCCCTTGCTCTGATGAATGGGCTGGGCGGGTCGCCGGGTCAGCAGTTCACAGTTATACATACATATATGTAGCACATTTATACATACATATGGCCTAGATCTGTGCCGTATGCTTAGTCCAACTGCTGCGTGCTTTATTTACCAAAATATTTGCCAACCTTTTATTTTTTCTATTTTCGGCATAATTTAAATTTTGTGGTTTTTTTCTACTCGTTTTGTTTAATTTTTGCGGCTGCGTTGATTAAGAATTTTATTTTTGTGGCTGCATTTTAATAATATTAATATTAACAGTATGCCCAAAGCTCAGATTCAGATATATTCCATTTCGAAAAGCACATAAATCTCAACAAGAATTCGCACTTGCATTTAATTATTACTTCTTACTTACTTTAAGTTATTTTGATTTATAGCGCTCGAATATTTATTATTATTTTTATTGTTTTAATTGAATTATATTTTCTTAGTTTAAGTTAGCAAAACAGAATAAAATGTGGGAATATTTGATAAGGTTCTGTTGTTTTTTTTTTTTTTTGTTATTAGTTGAAGTGAGCAATTAATTTAAATTCTGTTTACAATTTATGTTTTAAAATTGAAATATGAACTTATTTTGTACGAGAAAATGATTTCCGTATTCCAATTGTCTAGTATTCAGCTTAAAGCTCATTGGCGAGGAATATTTCTATAAAATCGAAAATAAGACCATGAGAAGAAATAAGTTTTCATTCATGCGCCGATTAAATATGTAAGTGTGTTAGAAATTAGTTTGTTCATACTTCATACGCCTTGTCCTTGTTCTTTATAACACCTCCACTTACCTTTAATTCGATTTGCGTATGACTAGAAAGTATTAATCGAACTTTCACTAGCGGATAAGCTTTGAGAAAGCATAAATTAATTAATGTAACTCATCGACTTTCCTAACAGTGCTAAATAGAGATCATTCTTTAGCCAGTTATTGCAATACTTCTAAATAAAACAGTTATATTTGTAGATGACTCAAAAATTAATGGATTTTAAGCCATTATCGATCAATTTGCATTCATCGTTTTTCCATATAAGCCCAGCTTATCAGTTAACTGAATTTGTTTACTGACATAAAATAAACAATAAATTCCAAGTAAATGTCTTCGGCTCTATCTGATTGAGATATTGTTGTTAATGTCATGGGTGTGTATGTGTCTGTGTGTGATTGTGTGTGTTGATTCCCTGTGGCGAAGCTGTCGCATATTATGGCTAAGACAGAGCAAAGAGAAGCTTAAATTGTGACATTATTTACTTATGAAATTTCAGTCGAAATACTTACAGCCCAGTTTGACGAGGCAATTTCTACAGGACTCTCGTCCTTCTGGTCTCGACCGAATGAAATTCTTATTATATGCATATCCGTATTGTCCTTAAGGACACGGCCGAAGAGGCAACTAAGCAAATTGCTTTGCATCAGTAATTAATATGCTTGGATATGTCGCAATACACCTGGAATGTCTATTATAGTAATCGATTTTATGTATAGTCAGGGCTCTTCCCCTTCCTCTTCCCCTTGCACTTCCTCTTCCTTCTCTCAACTTGGCCTGTCAGCTTATTATTCCTGTTGCTGCTGTTGTTGTTGTCAGCGACGGCTGCGCTGGGCATTAAATTAAAATGTCAAGTGTCGTGTTACTTCCGGGCGCCAGCAGCGTTGCCAGACTGGCTGTCGCTGTCGCTGGCGCTGCCACCTTGCGAGTCAAATTGCATGCTATAAATTTTATGCCAATCAAACGAGACCTTTCACATTATGCAACGAAGCAATTGCTGCTCCTCCTCCTGCTGTTGCTTTCCCTGACTTTATTAATGTCGACGCGCCCCCAAAGAAATCAAAAGTAGGTCCTGGCCTTTAAATTATGTAGAACATGCTTAAGACTGAAAAAGGATATACAATGTACACAGATGTGTATGTTTAAAAGCTGAATGATATCTAATTAAGGGAAAACATATTTAATGCACATGTCGAGTGGTGTAGTCGGGAGTATCCGACTGGAAGATACGTTATGATTGTTTCAATTTTATTTCCAGATATCCAAAAGGACACTCTTTGACATTGGTTGCAAAGGCTTTTAAAGTCTTCGAGTTGTGCTTGACTAGAGGACAACTCATTCCAACTTACTTTCAAAATGGGCTTAAGAATCCTTAAAGCGAAATGTTACAAACAGATAGAACATTTAAAACTGATTCCGTCAGATATTCCTGCATTAGTATAAAATTATTTGTAATGAAATGAAATAACATAGAATTGAAATCTGTTTGTTTTTGTTTTTTTTTTTTGGAAATATATTTTTAATGGGTTTTTGTTTTTGAAATTAAAATATATATGTTTCACTTATTTACAAATAATAAGTAGATGTAGTTGTTTGTAAATATATGTATATGTTATGTGTATATATAATGTGTGTGAGTGTTTAATTTATATGTATATATATAATTCAAGATTCTTGTTCAGTGATGGTTCAATTGTGATGCGGTTTTTAAATTTATTTTTTATTTAATTTTTTGTAATTTTTATTTATTTGTAGTTTTCTGTTGTGGCATTTGCTTTTAAACATGTTTCGCTTAATTAATTAGCTTACTAGTTAAATTCATGTTTTGAAATTGTTTAAAATTAACTACAATTTATATTTAAGTTTTGCTGCACGCTGCTTATTTACTTTGTATATCAAGTAAATATATACAAATTACACATGTATTTACAATTAAATTCTTAGCTACAAAAAACGTACTCCTCTCCCTTCGTTCTCATCTGTCTCTCTCTCTCTCTCTTTCCCTCATTCATTTTTGCATTTCGTGTGCTAGCGTCAAAAAGTTGCAAGAAAAACAAACAATGAAAAAAAATCGAACAACACGCGTGGAAGAAAACAGTTATATAAAAAATGTAAACACTAATTTATAATATATATAAAAATATATTTTTTTTCGTTCAACTTAAATATATATGTTAATAGCTTTTAGTGTACTTTTTTTTAAATCATAATTAAAACTTTTAAAAATTTTGAATTTTAACAGAAAGCTCACAGAACAAAACAAAAATAGTTTTTTTTTTATGTTTTTATAATTTTATAAATTAATTTAAAGTTGTCAAGCTGCACAGTTGTTTACTTTTGTTAATTTTATAATTATTTTTAATAATTTTTGTAAAGTTCTTAGTTTTCATTTTTATATAATTCACTTAAAGCAAAATTCTATCTTTAATCGAGATTTTATTTTCCTTTTTTTGTTATTTTCTTTTGATCAGTTTTATTTAAAACGTTTAAAATTAGTTTGTAAAGTAAATTAATTTAGGTTTTATTTTTGTGGCAGGTCGTACTGTTTTTGTTTTTAAAGTAATTTATTTTATTTTTAACTAAAACAAGTATTGGAAATGCGTTTGAAAATGTGCTTTGAAGCAGAAGGCAGCTGCAAAGCAGGCAATAAAATTCATTCGCTGGTTAAAATTTTTATTGCCTACTTCGAGGAGCTTCGCGGATCAAAGCAATCAAATTCGCGGCCACAAACTCTTATACGATTAACATTCTTATACGACATACTCTTATACGCTACGGTGAACGGGTTGCAGCTGTCTTGCCGGAAAAACACGCGTGAGATATATTTATTTACTTTTATTTTTATTTAATTTCTATATATTTTATTTTTTTTTAGTTTTTTGTTTTTTGTTTTACTTTTGAAATTTGCTCATTTCAACATTTGATGGCTTACAAATTAGTTTCGTACGTTTGCTTGCGAATGCGACTGGGACCTCATAGCGTAGGTATTACTGTACTTATATAAGTAGCTCGTATTTAACATTTAGTGCAAGTGTGTGTGTGTGTGTGTATGTGAAAAACTGTGTATATGTGTGTGTGTCAACAAAGTGCTGCCACGTCCTTAACTAGAGCTTGTTTCGATAATGAGAACTCTCGATGCCTTAAATATCGTATTTATATCCATCTATATATATATATGCATGTATATATATATATATTTTCATATTCGTTGCCAATAAAACTCAACACACGTGCACTCAACTAAACTAGAATTTACCGTTATCGCATTCCACTCCACTACTCCATTTATCGATATATCCATAACAAAATAAAAATATAAAAAATACAATTTTTTCTTTTTTTAAAAATGGCCACAACTCAAAATTGAGTATAAAATGAAAAATTGAGATTTCGTTGTGTGATGTTGATGTTGATGTTGAATGATGATGAAATGATGAACAGGTGTGTGTGCAGAATTTAATAGAGTTAGGTAAGAGTGCATTCTTCTTCTCCTTCCGTCGATTCTTCTTGTTATTGTTGCTGTTGTTGTTGTTGTTGTTGTGTATTCGAGTTTAGCTTAGACAATTATTTCGCGTATGACGCGACGATTTCGAGCGTTGGGCGTTGTCGAATATTCACCCTCGAAACTGTCATCGTAGCTGAGGGACATATGCGGTTGTTGTTGTTGTGGCTGCAGGACCTCGTCCTGTTCCATGTGCTCCATGTTGTAGGGGTTTGGCAAGCCGCTTACGTCGTGATATGGTGAATCTGCAACGAAATTGTTTCAAATTAGTTTTTTGCTATCCAAAATTCCGAGACTCATGCGCAAACAATTAAAAACAAAACCAAATCGAACAAAATTATACAAAAAAAAAGAAGAAGAAGAAGTAAGAGAACTGTAAACAAACACACGATGAAACTGAAACTGAAATGTGGGCGGCTACTTTGGGGGCGTGTCGATGCTTAAGTAAGGGGAAAGGCGCATATAGCAAAAACATTAGCAGGCAAAAAAGCAAAGCAAAATAATGAAAAAAAAAGCAAAATGAATTCTTTTTTAACTCAAAATTCTTGAACATCATCGCAGGCATCGTTGGGCAAGGATTTGCTGTCGTGTCCTTCGATATTAACTTACTTCAGCCTGCGCGCTCCGTTAGAGCGTAACATCCTGAATGATGTCCGCTGTGCGTTGAATTTATCATATTTGTATATAAATATATATATATATATATATATATATATATATATACATATTTTTTGTATTTTTTATGTGTGAGAGGCAAAGACATGTGTGTGTATTTGTGTGTGTGAGAAGAGAGAAAGCCAAATGGTTAGCGAAATTCGTTCGATTTGCATAGCTTAACTTAGTTCTAAGGGGCAGCTGAAAGTGCGTGAATGTCTCTTTGTATGTGGGAGTGGCTTTGTGTGAGTGTGCTTTTTTAGTTTTTGGCCTAGAATGAGTTCAACACGCAGACAATACAATTACAATTCACATGGCGTTCGATTGCAGTCAATGCTGAAGAAGGCGTATACTTAATATAGAAAGGGAGTCAAGGAAGCTTGTTAAGATTTATATAATACGTAATGCCAGTTTCTTAAGGTCTATAGAAGTGATCAATCAATCAGTCAGTGAGTCATTCAACCATTCATTCAGTCAGTCAGTCATTCATTCCTTTACTCAGTCAGGATATCGTTTAATAATTAATCAGACATGAAGTCTGATCATAACGGTAGATACTATCTTAAGGATTGTGTGTTGGCTGTAGGCAACTATCTGATATTTCCTAATGCATATCGAATATACTATATAATATATACATTATGCCAATGTTTAATGTTTACTTCACTCTCTGAATGATTGCTAGGGGAATACAACTGTCTTTCATTTTGGGTCAAAAGACGGCGCAGTTAAATTGTATAAAAGTTAACAGAGAGAACTGTTTGGCGAGCCGGCTTATCCAGCTGATGGACTTTCACAGGGTATTTTGTGGCGAGTGGAGCTTTGCATAAGCAGCTTTTTCACTTTTCAATTTTCCATTTATTTTGTACATTTTTTTTACTTTTAATTGAAGCTTAAATTTGTCAGCTGGCCGCCTTTTGCAGCTGCTGTTGTTGAATGCGGCATGCGGAATGCAGCATGCAGCATGCAGCATGTGGCATGTGGCATGTGGCAGGTCGGCTAGCTAGGGACAATACTTTTAATTTGCCAGCTGAACGAGTTTCTCGCTGGCAGCAGCTAACGAGCAGCGGTTGTTAAAAAATTAATTACAATTCAATCTTGTTGTTGTTGCATGAGCGGCAATTTGCAATTGAATGTCAACATTCGGTGGCAAGCAGCAAGCAGCAAGCAGCATGTAGCATGTAGCAGGCAAGTCAGTGCCTCAAATTACAATTTGTGCCCTTGGGAGGCGGCGTGGTTGCAAAGTGCAGCTGCAAATATACCGCAGGCTCTTGACCGTAAGCCAGAGCGCGCGCATCCTTCGGGACACACGCACACACCCTTGTTTGTGTGTAAACAGGACATTAATTTTTAATCACAGGACAACGACATCTTTGTCTACAAATTGTTGCATATTTAAGCGAGGGCTCTGTTTAAAAGGCTGCTGAATTCCAGCCTGGCCAGAACGAGTGCAAAAAAGGTTTGCGAAGGACATAAAGGATATCTTTTCTCTCCATCCGTGTGTGTGTGCGAGTGTGTGTTTGCCAAATCGTTGGAAAATTTATTGGAATTTGAATTTCAAAATCGAAATCGCCGCATTGAAATGTTTTACGCTTTGCCTCGCACTCTGTCTCTCCCTCTCTCTCTCTCTCTCTCTCACTCTTTCACTCTCTGTCTCTCTCTCTCTCTGTCTCTCTAAATCCTGCTTTTGGCCAAATACCAATGTGTGTTAGCGTTTTTCCCATCCGTTTGCTTTCCACTCACATGCCGCATACAAATATAAAACGGTAAATCCTTTTTAACAACTGCTCTTTAACATGCTCAAACAGACCCTCTTCCCCTCTCCCTCTCTTCTCTCTCTCCCTCTTGCTCTCTCACTCATCGACGGCGTGCTAAAATTTCTAAACGCGTTTGTCGCCCTTTCTTCGGCTTTCGGCATCTGCATAAACTTGACCCAAAAAGCAAGCAAAACCAGCAGCCCAAATGGCCAGAAAAAGCAGCTAAAACCGAAGAGCAAAAAGAAGAAGAAGAGCGGAGGATGCAAGCGAAAGCAGGCCAAAAAGTCAGCCAGAAAGTAAAAAAGTGAATCCGCTTTTCGTTTCAATGTTTTTCTTTTCATTTTACATTCCCGTTTCCTTTTTTTTTTGTTGTTTGTTGTATAAGAATTTTCTTTAGATTTTCCAACTCTTTAGGATTCCCCTTCCCTCCTTCTTCCCCACCCCTCTTCATCCGTTTCTCCAACGTATTTTATGGGCAATACGTGAGCTGTGCGTATTATGCGCATAACTTTATGCATGCCACGCCTACACACACACACACACACACACACACACACACACACACACACACACATACTAACACTAACACTAACACATAGAGGTGGGCTTTTACGACTTCTTTTTCTTGCTGATTTTCAATTTGGCAGAGCCCTGAAATAGAATCGACTTGAAACGAACAACTTAATCGTTTCTGCATTAAGTATACGCACTGTTCAACCGTTTGTCTATATTGTAATGCCCTGTACAGCTAATGGAATGGGGTATACTTAGTTAGTGTGTCACGGTTTTAAGTTACGTATTGTACTGAAAGGTATTTTGTACACCCTTTACTTAATACCCTATATTTAATAGCTAGATATCTATGCCTTAACTTTGATCGAATATTCCCTTCGACTCATGCAATACCTCGACATATATCGACATATTATATGATGAAGTACAGATCGTGCTCACAATTTAATATAGTTTACAGGGAATCCTGAAGCTCAACTTCTGTTGGCCTTTTCATGCAAATTTGTTGCCTTAGGGGTCGCCCCTCTGCTGGACTCTAAGCTCGTAATAACCCAATTTTTTGTTCCAAAAAAAAATGTCGAAAGTAAACAAATTGCAGCAGAGTTTATCCGCAAAACAAACAAACACACACACATAGAGAGAAGTCGCTTATCATTGTTGCCACTTCCTTTTTTTTCTGTCCAACAAATCCACTTAGTGTGTGTTTGGTGCTTCGCCTAGCTGTTGCCTTCTGCAGCAGCTACTTGCCACACAGCCTCGACTCCGACTCCGACTCCGGCTCCGGCTCTTCGACTCTTTCGCAACTCATGA
Source organism: Drosophila pseudotalamancana (assembly GCA_037075185.1). Taxonomy (NCBI): domain Eukaryota; kingdom Metazoa; phylum Arthropoda; class Insecta; order Diptera; family Drosophilidae; genus Drosophila; species Drosophila pseudotalamancana. The sequence continues at coordinate 478,383 of JBAMCK010001078.1, read as the reverse complement.
TTTATGCGAGCTACCCCACTAGGCAAGCCCAAGAGGGAGAGGGTGTGATTTTATGGCGCTTTGAATAAGTTGTGCGTCATTCGAAGCAAGCAACATTTATTGGCCTGGCCTAAAAGCAAACTGCACTATTTTATGGCCACTATCTGAGTGGAAAGTGTTGCATAACTAAATCGTAGGCCAAGGCGCAGCATCCTTTAAGCCCCATTAAGTCAAGACTCAAGAGTTATTGGCCAAGCGATTAACCTGATTAGAGGGCTTAACTGTTTGCAAGTATTTCGATGTCTTGCTTATGTGTTTGCATACACTGTTTATTGGGTATAGATTGGGCTATATTGGTTTGTGGTGCGACAAGAGGAATGTTAGCTTTTTATTCTCTAAATATTCTTCATAGATCTATCTGCAGAGTATTGGTTAGTCGGGTATTTGAATATGTATAGAGTACGGCGTAGTCGGTTTAAGAACTTGAACGCTGCCCCATATCGGGAACTACATTTAAGCTTGGACATTGGGAATATTCTTTTCCATTACATGCAGTTATCTGATTTCGCATACACACACAATCACATACGTATGTATATATTATATATATATCCTTATACAATATAAATATTGTTCCACTGGCTTAAAAGGATATCCACTTAATGCGAATGAGACCACAAATTGTCGCATAATCTATGCAAACATCATCTTGCAGACATCCTTCTAACAGAAATTCTTTTGTTTTTTCAGCTTTCAGAGAACATTTTACTGCATTTCAAGCCAAACGAGAAAGAGAGAGAATGATAGGAGAAAGGGAGGGGGAGACATTCTCTGCGTGTGTTGTAATATAAACTTCGAGTGTGCTTTTATAACAAAGAGAATCTCTGCTCTATGCGTTTCAGTTGAAAATCTCTTTTCAACTTTGTGCTGATAAATTGCTTAAGTGTTGGCTAACGTACCAATTGCCAGAGCATATGAGATTTTACAGTTGTTTGGCTTTTGTTGACTCTGCACATTTTCGCTTTTGAAGGGACTTTATTGCAATTTACGAATAATTCTTTGTGGATGTGTTTAACGTGTACTGAGAAGCTGCAATCTATTATCTTGATTAAGTGTTGGTTAACGTACGAATTGTCTGAGACAAATAAATCTTTTTCAGTGTGTTTGACTTCAAGTGATTTGAGAATTGAGATTAATGAAAAATATTTCTATTCTAATTTTGAGAATTGTTTAATCAAGACGTTATTTTTTTCGTTGATCAACACTGTTTTGCCAAGACTTCAATCTCTTAAGCCTTTCCTAGCAACTTTTGCTTAAATTTCTAATAAGAGACAATAGCAAAAATATGTTTCGGGTATCATCTTTCATCGTTCAACTCTTCACTCTCTATCTCCCTCTTTTATGACCCTTCTCCCTCCCTTTCTCACTCTTTTGCTTCGCTGATTTAATGATGAATTAAGCTTCATGTGCGAAAATGCGCCAGCAACAGACACAAAAGTCTGCATAATCAATCAGTTCCATCCGCTACCCTGTAAACCTTTCCCCATGCCCTCTTTGAGCCACAACACAAAAAAAAGAAGAAAAAAATACAAGTAAGCCAAAAAAAATTCTTTTTTTTTTTTTTTTTTGCTTACGTCGCCTTTTGCTGCCGCAGACATCCTTTCGCCTTCTCTGACCCCTTCCCATTCACCTCTTTTCTGCTACCCCCTGTTTACATTTAGCCCTACGCCCATGTTTCTCCCCTTTCAATGCTGCTGCAGCTGCTGCCGCTGTGGCACAAAAGTCAGTTGCGCTCAGCTGCAGCTTTGCAGCTTCAGTTGGCAAGTGTAAAAGCTTTTAAACATGTTGCAACACACACACATGCACACTCACAGCTGCGCGTAAGCTGACACATCAATGTAATGAAGATGTATTTGCATATTCTAGCACTGTCAATTCGGCCCCTGCCACGCCCCCTTTCACTAAGTTCATGCCTTGCCCCTCACTCACGCACACAAGCGCAGGCTTTTAGTTGCTTTGCTTTTGACGGCACTCGTGGGGCGTTTCCTGCTGTTGTTTTTGTTGTTGTTTGTTGGCTGCATTTTATTGACATGCATGTGGCTGTGTGTGCGCGCGTGTGTGTGTGTGTGTGTGTGTGTGTGGACAACTGGGACGCTTATATGGCTGTTTGACATTTGCGAGATGTTGTTATTATTACTGTTGTTGTTGCGCATTTCTTAGTGTTGGCGCAAAACATTTTTGCGTTTAACCGCCGAGTGGGCGGGCGAGCGGTCTAGGGGGCGTGGTCACTGTTTTGTTATGCAACAGCAACAGCAGCCGCAGCCGCAAAGTTGTTGTATTTGCGTTACGCTTTTGCATTTATACTCACGCACGAACACACACACACACGCACAAACACACACACACACGCACACACTCAGCGAAAGCGAGAGACAAAACACACGCATTACAAATAACAAAATTTCAGGCATGGACACCAAAGCAACACCAACAACAACAACAACAACAAGACCAACAATAACAAACATAACAGCAACAACAAGTCCAACAGCAACAACACATCCTGTTTGGAGTCCTGTTTTCGTCCTCTGCCACAGCCGGGCAATAAAAACCCGCAGCATGTCGAAAAAAATGCCATCGTTGTTGTTTTTTCTTGTTGCTGCTGTTGTTGTTGTTGTTGTTTTATTTATGCACATATATTTTTTCGGGTGTGCTCGCTCATAAACCGTAAAGATAACACAAATACGGCACACACGCGGCTTACACACACACACATACACAAGCACACAAACCGCATAGTTGTAACCAACAGCAACAGCAACAGCAACAACAACAATAACAACAGCAGTAACAACAACAAGAGGTAAGAGCAATATCATCACGCATACGCCCCCTGGCCGTCTGATTGCAGTCCTCGCTCGTTGGCCCTTGTTTGTGATACCCTGTACTTGAGAGTTTAACAAAGGAGTACACTGAACTATCTTTAAGTTCTGTATGAAATTTAGGATAAATGATGGGCACTTCTGACTGTGCAAGTAAAGAGAATATTATTAAGTTGAAAGCAAATGCTGGCCCATTTTCCACTCTACTATTTTTTCCTATTTTGAAATTCACTTCAGTTTAGCTTCCCTCTACTTTCTATTGCAGGGTATCTGTAAGCTGCGCTGTCCTTCTTATCTTCTCGTATGCTTGTTTTAGCCTGAACATTTCGATTTCTCGCTTCGTTTTTTATTATTTAATATTTTAAAACACTTGCGGTATTATTGGTATTACACACACACATACAGAGGGTCGACCGCGTGTTTGTTGTTGCTACTTTTTTTCAGCTTCGTTGAACTTTAAGCAAAAGTTGGCAAAGACTTTAAGCCAAGAGCGTCAGATGTGCAGCAGACAGAAAAGAGCCAAAGACCTAAAAGGAACCTATCGCTAAAGCCTATCTTCGTGTCATGCTCTCTCTCTCTCTCTCTCTCACACACACACACAAGCAGTCACACACATACATAATTAGCATGAGAGACGGACCATTCGAGTCGGGTCGACGTGGGTGATATCCAAGTGCTTAACTTGTCATAACTGAAAGTCCGAGTGCAAACACACATAGATACACAACACACACACACACACACACACCCATACACAGGCAACTTTTGAGTTGGGAACTTTGAAATACAGTTTGGTAGATACAGCTCGACCCTCGACCCTCGACCCTCGTGCTTAATGTGTCATAAGTAGAACTGCGAGCGATGAAAGTTGTCAGATTTATTTGCTCTTCCCCTTTTTCCGTTTCTTTTCCCTTTTTTTTGGTTTTGTTTTTGAGCCCAAACAGCTTTTGCTTGATATGAGGGTTCTTTATTATTTACGTTGCATATCATTCTTTCATTATAATACACATGTTTTCTATTTGGCAACTGGATTTGCTGAGTAAGCAGTCCACAACATTTGTTAATAAGCACAGCAAGAGCTCAATTGATAATTCCGGGGATCCCCAAAACTAACATATATGATTAGTGTTCAGATATACTACTTGTTCACCTTGTAATTCGCCACTATCCAAGTTTAGCTCTATTTTTGGTTTAGTTTTCTTCTCATTCTTTAACTCAACTTTCCACATAGATAAAGTATGAAAACTTTCAAGCACTGTCAGCTGCACTTATCTATTGGATTCACACTTAAAACTAACGCTTGCTGTATTTATCGATACATTTATACATAGATAACGTTCGATAACAACACAATCAAACTCTGTCAGCTGCACCTATCGATCTTCCCTAAAGTTTACTGCATTTATCGATAACTCACCTAAGTGCTGATCGACACGCTTCTTGGGCTTCTGTACAGATGCATAGGGATCACTGCAGTAGTCCTGCCGGGACGGATTTTGACTGTTGCGCAAATTGTGATATTCATCGCCCACCTGGCTGGGCGTGGCCGTCAAGTGTTGGTACGGTGCGTAGTCATCGACAGCTCCATAGCCGCCGTGTGTGAGAGGATCGTATCCGTAGGTGGGCTGCTGCTCCACATATTGATTGTGTGGCGCCTGGACGAGGGTCTGTTGATTGCCAACCGCAGCGGCCGACATTTTCACCTGCCAGAGGGAATCCTGCGAGTTGACGCTTCCGCCATTGTTTGAATTCGAATAATTGTTCTCCATGTAGCCCATGTTGACCCCTATAAAAAATCACATGTCGAAAAAAAATTGGGTTATTTAATTGTTAAAATGTTCAAATCGAAATCGATTGTCGCATAAATCCGCCAGAGCAACGCATAATTCACAGTCGGGACTCGAAGCGTTGGCTGACAGATAGATTTTTGGCGCCTGGCCAAATGAAAACTTAATAAATAATATTCACAGAAAAAAGGGCAATTAAAAGTGCTCCGGTCGTCAGTGATCGACTTTTAGATACCCTGAGATACCGAAATAAAAGAAGCAACATTCGAAGCTGGAATACTTTTGTTTCTCTTTGATTTTGTACTCAAAAGGAAATCTAATCACTGTTCTATATCGATGACTGATAATTGGCTGACGGTCATTGCTTCATAGACTCAGTTCCCCGGCATGGCTTTGCCCCACAACTAATATACCCTCGACGCATTCTGAATAAGGTACAGGGTAAAGAAAAGGTTGCTTCACAACTTTCCATTGATTAGCGCATAAAAGTGACAGCAAAAGAAGGGCAGGCAAATAAAATCAATTTATTAACCCTGGCGAATCAACAAGGCGTAATTAATAGTTGGCAAGCATATTGCGCATACGCCTCGTGCGCCACTTAAACAACCATCGTAAAGTCACAAATCTGTGTCGAGCACTGTGCCACGCCCACCCAATGCCTGCCACCCACTTCAACTTCTTCTTAACTGAGTTGCCAGCCTTTTGTAGTTCTGAGCAAGTTTGCTGACAAATTTTTTACGAGCTCCACGAAACAGTCTCAAAGGAGGAGAACCTAGAGCCGGAGGATGGGGGCTGGGAGTTGGGGGCGTGGTCGCATGTGTCCTTGCGGTGCTTGTTACGCGGCTGAACAAAAGCGTTGACAAACAGCAATAAGCGCGTCTTATTACGGCAACCAAGCAGCGCCTGCCTTTTGCGCCTCTCTCCCTGATTCTCATCCAGTGTGCGTGCGGCTTTGTTGCTCGCATTTATTATTATTTTTATATCGTGATAAATCACTCATAAATATTAAACGCATGCTTGCCGAGCAAAACAAAGGAAACAGATGAAAAAAAAGCAACAAAGTTTTTGAGTTTTGAGTCCAAAGCGGAAATAATTACGGGTTGTGTCCAGAAACAATTTCTACTTTTAATCGCTGAGCAAGGGAAATATGCAAACTGAACGATAAGGAACTGAGTTCGAATTTCTGGCTATAGTTAGCGGTACTTTTTCTAAGAAAAATAGTCGACGGTTTTAAGCTAAATTGTTTAAAAACATTAGATTATTATTCTTCTATGTCTTGATCGTGTCTATTTGGACAAGTAAAACTTGTTACAAACGAAATCTAATAATCAAAAACGTATTCGAACCCCTCCCTACGCGCCATAAATATTTGCATATGCCACCTTATGAAACTATTAAACATATTCCAAGATTATCTTATCAATGTCTCCATAAAAGTTGTCGAATTGGAGTCGAAAACGTTTTCCGGTCTCACTTTTCGGTGTCGTGCTTCACAATTTTACGACAATTTGTTTGTTAGTCAAAAACCAAACATTTATATGGAGTGTGTTCCATTGCCAGCTGTTCCGCGTTTCGTGTCCCATTTCCAGCTTTGCGTGTCGCTCGCAGCCGCGTTTTATTTGCGACATGGTGGGCGTGATAATTTTTATGATTAGCCATAAAACTAAAAACAGTAATAATATTAACTTCATTTCCATTTTCATTTTCATTCTACTCGTAACGTTCTTTGCATATTTCCAATTGTAATTTTATGCCACACACATATAGATGTATATATATATATAAAGTTTTCAATTTGATAAGCATCAAATCTGTTGGCACAACTTTTGATTGCGCAAGTTTTTGGTCGGACAAATACAAAATAACAAATTCGGCCCAAAAATCTCTAGACAGGAATTTTAATGCATTTCCATTGTTATGGTTGTGGTGCTGCTTGTTGAAGAGGGCGGGGGATGATAAAGGGGGCGGGGAGTATTACTGTTGCCTACTTTGGCGCGCAATTAAAGTTTGTGGCCCAAAAACTTTGCACATTGATTTGTGCAAATAACTGTGACTCAGTGGCATAGTTTATAAACATGACCACGCCCACCAGCCCATTATGAAAGGCGCACAAGCTGCTCACAAGTGGCTCAGTTTGTTGGCCTAAAATTCTTTTCATGTTAACGACTCTTGGCCAAGTGGCAAAGTTGCAGTTGCCTCCTCGAGCACTTGCCTCTAATTCACTCTCCTAGACAAAGTTTTCAACCGGAAGCGCTTATAATTATGCAACATTTTTATGCAGCAGCAGCAGCAGCAGCAGCAACAGAGACTGTGGCAGCCGCACAATAAAAACAGTTTCAAATGCCATTAACGGTTAACTAAACGGCAGCAGCCAAAAGGTGGCTCTTGGCTAAGTGCGAGTCGAGTTTTTCTCCTTTGCACCTTGCCACAGGTCTGTGCAACACGCGGTGTTAAATGGCGGCACACTCCACAAAACAGGCTGCAACGTGAACCAAACTTCACGGCGACCTTTGGCTGCGCCTTGTTGCACTTTTAATTAGCGTCGCGACGCAGGCAACTGCTCAACATTTTGGCCCAAATGCGCTAAAAGGTTGAGAGAGTGGGAGAGGGAAATGCTGTGAAGTTTAGAGCACTTGTTGTAAGTTGCTCTCCTCTCTCACCCCCTGATGCTTCTCTCCCCCGCGAATTCCTGTGCTTGTGCCGTGTTGCAATTTCTGCTGCTGGCGGCCTTTTTGCTGCTCGTGTATGTTGGCCAAGTTAGTCCCGAAAAAAGGCAAAATGGAAAGTTTTCCGGCAAGCTGCAGTTTGTGTCTGTCTGTGTGTGTGTGCTGCAACTTTCGCAGCAGCACAAACAACAACATTAATAACAAGTAAGAAAACTGTGGTCGAGTGCGCTCGACTAGGAGATACCCTAAGCGTGCAGTGTGCTGTCTTTCCAAATCAGTTTTTCTCCAATAGAAGTTTTCAGGGTTTCAGAGATCGAGACGTTCATACATACGGGCAGGGCTCAATCGTCTCAGCTGTTGATGCTGTTCAAGAGTATACATGTAGGTTTTGGGGCGGCCTCTTTCTGCCTGTTACATGCATTTTCACTAAGACATTATACCCTCTTTACCCATTTTTAATGGGTTCGCTATAATAATAGTAATAATAATAATATGCGCTGCTCTGCTCATTCACACACAATACACCGGTCAAGTTGGTCCGCAACTTTTTAATAGAATCTCGAACTTTACGCTCGCTATTCATAATAAAAGATTATCAAATGCACTTTTTATAAACTTGGCCGATACAAAAAATAACTTCGGGCTGAGTAAATATTTAATGTAAGCAGCAGCTTAACTTAAAGCAATTTATGCAAAGCAAAAATTTGATATTTTAAGTTTAACTTGTAATTCGAATGCGGAACCTCTGCTTTACTTATTCTACAGTTGGAATTCTTATCAATTGGATTTGAAATTGATTTATTTCGTTGGAATTCTTAAGAATTTACTTGACCCTTCATTCAGTTGACTTGAGAATTATTTTGATAACCCAGTTCAAAGCCAAATCCGGCCGAAACAAAATATTAAAAAAAAAAACATATATTATATAGAGATAAAGATTAGAATCAGGAACACAAGATTCGAATACTACGCAACAAATCATATGTGAATGTACTAATGAACATTTAAGAAACTAGAATAATATACTTATTAATATATATTTATATAGATAATATAGCACAGCACAAATCATATGCGAATGTAATAATCAACATTTTAGAAACTAAATGAAAATATTCACATATTTATTAACGTAGATAGTATAGCACATTATAGTATATTTACATATTTCCACTGCAGATAAGAGCTGGCGCTTCACAGAATCATTTAAAGTCTAGTCAAAATAAAAATTTAACAAACATATGTTTATTATAATTATACGTATTATATGCGCGTGCGGCATTACTTAAATTGCTCTTTCTCTCTATTTACCTATTTTTTTCCTCTATCTTCTCGCTCTCTACGCCGCTTATCAATGGAGAGGGCAATACATAAATACCCTATAGTATGGATTGCCATTCATCTCGGAAGAGATTACGACACCTGACTAAATTGTATTTATTTCAAAATATGGCTTGTAATAAAATATATTTTAATAATTTGTATTTTTATTAAAGAGGCTTTAGAAGACATTTTCAAAAATGCGTTAATTTTGGGGACAACAATACAACGCATTTGTAATATATATGTAATATATATTAATCGCATTGGATACATATTATATTAACCTCTAAAAGTGATTCAATTGGAGATAAGGCTTTATTTGGAGAGAAAACTTAACTGATTTTTGACTCGGGGAGTAAAAGACAAACAGAAAAATTTGGACTACGATTCAGATTTTAGCTGAAGTTCACACAACCAAAAAGAAAACATATAGCCAAAGTTTACATTTTGACCAGATTTGTTGACCATTTTCTTCAATGAACGAAGAGCCAAAAAAATTATAAATTTAAATTTTAAATCAAGAATAAATACATTCTAATAGGGAAATCTTTTGCTCTTGACCAACAAAATACCCAAATCCCACATAAATTAGAATTTTTTAAGTATGAAAGAAAGACGAAGAGGATAAGGAAGAGGAAGAGAGAAACAGTGCTGCCACACTTTCTTTCATCGCTTAAAGCCAATTGCGAAGCAGGCAAGTGAAAGTTTGTTTTTCATATTTGTTTGCGTTAAGAGTTGAAGTCTAAAAATTTGCTGACTCCTTTGGTCTGGTCAGCAGCTGCAGACTAGAAAGGGAAACGTTGTTGTTTTTTTCTCGGTTCTTTTTCACTTTGTTTATTGGGCTTAGCAAACGCCTACGGCTAGACAACGAGGACAACAACGAGGCATGTCTAGAGGACATGTACTCCAAAAAACCAAATAAATGCAAACAAATGTCGCTGTCGTCGACTGCCAACAGTCGCCCTCCCCCTCTCCTTCATTTCCTTCTCCATTCCAGCAAAAAGGCAGCCAAACAAACAACATACAAAAAAAAAAAAACAACCAAGAGAAAAAATCTTTTGCGCGCTGAAAATTTATGCGCTAAATAAATAAAGCCATGAACTCGATGCTACAAATGTTGTCTGACTGTGTGTGCGTGTGTGTGTGTGTGTGTGTGTGTGTGTGTGTGTGTTTGTTGGGGTCTGGTTTAAAATGCAGCTTGGGCCCCGCAAAGCAAACAGCCGCAAAATAGTTTTACAGACCCCGAAAAAAAGCAACCACGAAACCGATTCGAACAACATTTTGCTGCAGCGTTTTAGGCGCGTACACTGTTCGACAAAGTTTGACTTTTCTTTGCGCTTTAGGCTGCTAGCAGTTAGACAAATATTTTACTTTACTTAAATCGCTTTTTAGATTCGTTTTAAGGTTTCTTGACATGCAATCTTTGCATGCATTTTATAACTTTTGCGATATGCGCAGTGTAAATGTTGCTGCTTTGGTTGTTGTTATTGTTGTTGAGCTCTGACCAGCTGACCGAACGGTTCAATGACAACATCCATGCTGCCTCTTTGCCGGGTCTTTGGGTGAGGTCCAAATTGTTTTCTATTTCTTTGTTGTGCTGTGTTGTTTGTACTGACCAACTAATTGGCTTTAAAATCTAAACACAGCTGCTGACATGGCACAGATTTGCGGTTCATCGAACGACCCAACAATAATGTAATACAGAATATGAAAGCCTTAACCCACATATATAAGTTGTAGGCCGGGAACATAAGTCACATATATATGATTGATAAATAAAACAGTTGAGTATAAGATATGGGAAAGAAAGCTTCACAAGTAAGACAACTCTAGGAGATACCCTGAATCCCGTGCAGCGTTACCTACAATATAACATATGTACACGTTACAATTGACCTATAATACATGAAACTATTTTTATCATTTATACTACTATGATTAATACTACTATACATATATATAAATATAAATATATATAATGCTATTAGCAGAAACAACCTAGTTTTCGAATCTCTTAATTATAGAATATTCATATAATAGAGAAATATTTAGTTAAATGCCATTTTGGCCAATTGCAATTGCTATCAAGCGAACAATTTGCCATTAGCCATGTGCAATTCGCAATTGGCCAAACTGCTGTCCCCCAGGTGGCAGCGCCATTGCTTTCATTGTTGTTGTCGTCGTCGTCGTCGTCGTCGACAATTAACATGCAAAGTTCATTAGGTTTTTGGCCTATGCAAAGATTGCGGCTATTTTGGTTCAGCTCCCAACGAGTCCACACAAGTGCACAAGCAACAACAACAACAAAAACAATGGAAATAAAAAAACAACAGCAAAACTCACATTTAAATGGCAAAGGAGGCAACCAAGAGAGAGAGGGAGAGAAAGAGAGCCAAAGGCTGCTACTCATGCAACAATTAGCGCTTACAATAAGCTCCAAGCAGCACCTGAAAATCTCAGTGTGTGTGTGTGTGTGTGTATGTGTGTGTGTGTGTGTGGCACAGCTGTTGCCTGTTGTCTGCGCTTTTTATTATTCATTCCACTTGCTAGCTGCCACTTTCGTTAGCCAAATTAGCCGCTCGCGCTTTTCTTTTTAAAATGCAATTAAGTGCCAATGTTTGCCAGCAGGCAATCTCACACACACACGCAGACTTCTCTCGTACTTTGGGTTATTCACTTGAAAATTTTAATTGGCATTCGGCAAACACTTGAAACTCGGCAACTTTTTTGAACGAGCCCACACAATGGCTGCCGTTTGCCATTTGCCATTTGCCATTTGCAGCTACCCTACTTTACTTCCCATCCCCTACCTTAGCTTAACTCCACCCCCAGCCCCTTTCCTTAGCAGTACACTGCTGCAATTACCATACGAGTGCGCCGCTTATCAATGAAGAGGACGGCATACTAATACCCTATACTATGTAGTATGTATGTTTGCTTTAGTAGTACTAATTAATGTATCTTCCAATTACTTCATTTTAGAATAGATATATTTTAATATATATTATTTGAGCTGCAGACTATCTGTCTCATCCCACACATCACTGGAGATGTTGAACTTTCAGATGTTTCATTTTTCTATTAATTAATTTGCTTGAAGTCCCATTTGACAAATATTAGACCCATATTTAAACTCAATTTATACTTTTTGTGTGTAATACGTGATTAAGTGAAGATCTCATATGTAGAGTAGTCCCCATGAATAGATAATCTATCTGCCACAATCTATCTATAGAAAGGTTTTCTGTTCTGTTCTCTCTCCATCTCTGTTGCTTTAAGTAACCAAAATGAGAACATTTCAAGTTAGAACGTTGATTATTTATTAATGTTTCACATTTTAGACTCTATTATCGACATTTTTACTGAAATCCTCCTGATATTCTTTGTTCACCTTCAGCGAGTGGTTGATGACACTCGAAGCTGGCTCCTGCGGATAGTTTGGAGGCAGTTGGGGTTGAGGCTGTTGTTGCGCCGGATAGCCAGGAGCTGTGGTGGGCTGCTGTGGCTGTTGCACAGGTGGATAGCCAGGTGGAGCCTGAGCTGGTGGATAGCCAGTTGGTGCCTGAGCTGGTGGATAGCCAGGTGGTGCCTGTCCTGGCATTCCATACTGAGGCGGACTTAAGGACGGCTGCTGGCCAGGATAGGGACTGGGGTACTGGTAGCCGGGCTGGCCGTAAGGATAAGGGTAAGGCATCTGGTGGTAGTTATACTGCGGATACGGATACGGTGCATAGCCGTACGGCGGATAACTCGGATACGCCGGATTGTTGTATTTATGCTTGCTCTTGCCACCGTGATGGTGATTACCTCCACTGCTGTCACTGCTATCGCTGCTGTCGCTGTCCGCCAGGACAACGCTGGATAGCAGCGCGATGCACGCCACGTACTTTAACATTTGAAAGACCGATCGAAGAATTGAAGATGCTGAGCATCCAAACACGACTAAATCAATGAGTCGAACTCAAGCGGCGTCTAGCTCTGAGTGGAAGCCGCAGTTCTCAATAGAGTGATAAGCTACACACACACGAGTGTGCCGCTTATCAATGAAGCGAATAAGTACCCTATAGTATAGATTGCCATTCATCTGGGGAGAGATAACGACACATAAAAAACTTGTTTTTATTTAAAAATGTGCCTTGTAAATAAATACTTTTATGAATTGTATTTTTATTGAAAATTCTGTAGAATATAATTTCAAACTACGTTAATTTTGGAAACATTTACACAATGCATTAATAATATATTAAATCGTTAGTGTACACTTTTCTTACAGTATCCAAATTCTTGGGGATGAGAAAGGTCGGAGAGTGCTTCACCATTCATGTTGAGACAAAACCAAACTGATTTTTGACCTGAGAAACTCTTCTTTAAATAGTCAATGCAGCACATTGTATATATATATATATATATATATATATATATATATGCATTAACAGTCAGGGAGTTTCCTAACTGAATGTTATCAACAGAGTGTGGAATTTTGTATATTAATAAGTTGGCAGTCACAACAACATATGTTGTATGTGTGTTATTAATATGGATCATCAGCACTATCTAAACTACCTTTACAGTCACAGACCTTAATGATTTGAACCTTCAGATCTAAATGTAAATTCTTATAATAAAATCAAAATTGTGAAAAATGCAATAAATAAATAATTATATGTTATTATATATGCGCAGTATCTGCAATTCCAATTTGTCCGCTGGCCATGTTAAAGGTTAATACCTCTTACGCTGCCCAAAAGCCCCCAGAAAAAGGGTGTGTTAAAAAACGAAATAGAAGTAAACCAGAACAACAATTAATAATGAATTGTATTGCGTATTGTGTGAAACCGCAGAGGGGCTGAGCGAAAAGGGCGACAGGCCGAGGGGCGGGGCAGAGGGGACAACTGGGTCCACTTTACGCATTCATTTTGTGCGCAATTTTCATTTCGGAAGCGCAGAGAAGAGCTGAAGGGCGAGTGGGGAGGGGAGTGAGTGGCGTCACTCGAAAGGACGACAAGGACGTACAGCTAGGATGAATGGACGTCGACGTCAAGCAACAACAGTAACAACAACAACGAATGGCAAGTATATTACAAAATGCTTCGGCGAGGACGTAAACGTTTAGGGAAAAAAATTGCTGTTTCAACAAATTTACAACGGAAGTTGAAGTGTTTTGCCATTGTGTGTGTGTGCCGCAGGTGTGTGTGTGTGTGTGTGTGAGTATGTTTGCGGCTTGCACACCTACCCTGCTAACTATGTGAGTGCGTGTGTGTGTGTGTGTGTGTGTGTGTGCCCGCAGAGGCGCGTGATGAATGCGCATGGCCATCGATTTGCACTCAACTCCATTTTGCACTTTCACATTTCATGGGCTACATAATTTGTGTGGTGCACTGACCACTCCGTACCACTCCGAGCCACTCCGAACCACTGTGCAACAGCCCGCACCACACCGAACCCACTCCTGCCTGCACCACTTGGTCAGAGCTGTGCGCGTCAGCACGGATTTCATTTTGTTTTGTGATGTGTTTTGCGGTGGACAATGAAAAATCACCCAAAACATTTTCCCAACCAACATTCAGAGACAGAGAAATGCGAGGGAGCGAAGGAGAGAGGGAGAGAGGGAGAAAGGGAGTGAGTGTCCAACATGCTCCGGAAGTATTTCGCACTTTGGCAGCTTTTTGGGTTTAGCTAACCCGACACTCTCATTTGAAAGGGTATCAAGAATTTGTCATCAGTTTGGCGGCTCTTTCAAGAACTAAGCCAAACTTACGATCAATATTAATGAGAGGAAAACTATTATATTTTCAATTTGAAAACTAAAACTTTTGTAAACTGAAATCTCGATTTAGCTTTTCATTCAGTATATACCAAATATTGGAGTATATCTTAAAGTTGATTTGATTTCCTGCTTACTAAATAGATACACCACAAAAATGCATTAAAGTTCTGGCTAACTGTTAATAAGAGCCGTTATTCAGAATATTTGCATAGATTTATATGAAAGAAAAATGTAACAATTGAAGTCCCCAAAATTTCCATAAGAATGGAGTCAAGCTCTCTGTGTGAGGGAAATTCACTTTAGGCTACCCATCAATACGTTTCGAGGGCTTTCCCCGCCCTTCGACAACTGTCGCTTACTTGCTAGGTATGTATGTATAGGTAGAAGTCTGTGTGTGTGTACTTACATTCATTTCCTGGCAACGTGTGTCCTGTCAAACCGGGTATGCCGGTCACACCAACAACACCACCAACGCCACCAAGGCTGCCAACACCGCCGCCACCACCGCCGCCGCCGACACCAACAACACCGCCACCCACTCCAACGCCGACGCCGACGACGCCGCTGCCCGGATGATAACTGTAACCATTTTGAGTCGCATAGAGGGCGGTCTTTTGGTCCTCCATATTAAGGGCCAGATCCATGGAATGCTCGAGGGCCTTGTTGTCCAATCCGCTGGCCGGATAATAGGGCGGCGGGGCTTGGTTCTGCTGTGCGGCCACAATCGATGGACGGACGGAGTCCATTTCGTAGTCCTTGGCGGCGGCGCTCTTCTTCGACTGATTGCGCTTGCAGCGGCAGAACATGAGCAGCAGGCCCGCAAATAGTGTGAATACAATGCACGACACGATTATCGCAATCAGTGTGGGCGTGGCCAGGGCGCTAGCCTCCGCGATGTACGGACGTCCAACTGCAAGAGAAAGAGAAAGAGTCGAGCGTCAGTTGAGATGAAGCCATGAAAAATGCAATGCCACTCAAGTGAATGGATGGTTGGATGAATGCTTGGCCAGCTGGATGGATGGATGGTTGGATGGTTGGATAGTTGGATAGATGGGCTGGTTGGTAGCCAGCCAGCCAGCCAGCCAGCCAGGTTGCCTGCCTGCCTGCCTGCTGGATGAGTGATTGATTGTCCAGCTATTCAAGTGGCGCAATTGCTCGTAATGGCTTTGCATATAATGGAAATCAGTGCGTTTCACAGCGAGTTTAACTCCCGAATCATTATGCCTGATCGTGAATAGTAATACTCTACTGTGAACAATAGCCAAAGTGAACCGTATCGGTGTGTCGTTTATCGAATGAAATATTAGCTTAAACGAAGGCTTTTCCCTCAACTTCATTTGGTTAATTAGGTACGAGTTGGTACGTTGGTCAACACTGATATTTAGTGCTGTTTAACGACGCCTAACTGAAGTTTTTGAATAGGTATTCAGTTGATAAGCCAACCTCAGCTCGATTTCAGTGATAATCTGAACAAAACCTAGGAAAAGGTTTAGATTACAAATCTTTTGCCAAGGTTTTCTTTTGACCTTTATTCGGTTAATTAGGTTGAAAAGTTAACCTGCACTAGTCATTGGTCAACACTGACACTTAGTATTGTTTTTAATCTTTTTCAAATGTTTTCGAATAGCTTTTTAATAGATCAACCAATCTCAAACCCCCCTCTACTTACTTTCTGCATCCGTGTAGTCGCCGCAGTGTTCGCGATTGTTGCGCAGGCAAAGTTTCACCCGGACTACAGGACTGTTGTCGTCCTGGTCGAGCGAGAGATTGTTGAGAGAAGCGTCATGATCGTCCTCATCCTCGTTGATCGTGTGACCTAGAGCTCGACCGCCGCCGCTGCGACGTGCCGTCAGTAAACGATCGATGACCTTCTCCTTGTGTGTGGGCCCAGTGCCAGACAGCTGTAGGTTCTCCAAGACGTCCACAACATCCCAGGCAGCCATGGGTGTTTCGCCGTGCAACATGGTCTCCACAACGGCCACCAGATTGAGGCAGGTGGCACCCACATCGATGCCCAACGTCCGTGTGCTCGGCTCATATGTGACCTGCAGAGGGGGCGGTATGCGACTGACCTTGGTTGTCGTCGTAATCTCATTGGAGTAGGGCGAGCCGCTCTTCGGATTGAGGGCCTTCACCTTGAACGCGTAGCTCTGGTGCTGATCCAGCGAGGACACTTTACAGGGTATGTCGCGCTGGCAGTCGACCTCAACCCAATCGGAATTGGCATTCGCGAGCGTCGCACAGTCCGGTATCAATTGTTCCTCTCGTGGCATGGCCACCCGTCGATAGCTGACAAAGAACTTGGTCTTGCTCAAGCCACCATCGAAGCCCGGATCCCAGCTAAGAGTCACGTAATTGTGGCCCACGTCTACGGTACGCAGATTGGTGGGCTTCTCCGGCGGACCCTTCTGCTGCAGGCGTATGGGAGCGCGGATTGTGTTCAAGAAGTTCACCACACGGCACGTGTATTCTCCGTAATCCGAGTGGGTCAACGAGTTGATGCGCAACACCGAAGTGTAGACATCGTTGTTATCGGTTGTGGTGCTAATCTCGTAATGGCCATCGGAGGACATGGTTAGCGGTGCAGGATTATTGCCAAACTGCCATTGGAACTCGGGCTTGGGATAGGCTTGAACTTTGCAGACAACCTCCGCGGTCTCGCGTATGTCAAAGGCAACCTTGTTGTATTGATGGAGGACAATTGGTTCGTGTTCGATTCTCAGCTGCATGGACGAATTGGCAGAGTTGACTTCGTTCTGGTAGAGGCAGGTGTAGAGGCCACGATCGCCCGGCACGAGTTGATTTCCGCCGGGACGTGCTGTGCCACGGAACTTGAGCATGCTCTGGACGGTAACCATGCCATTGGGGCCCTGATCGGGATTCGTTTTCACCTCATAGAGATTCAGCTCGGGCAGTATTTCGATGCCATCCTTAAGCCAGGTTATGCTGGGCGCCGGCTTACCCTTCGCACTGCAAGTGACCGCATAATCGTTGTCCGCCACTCGGCGGGTCATGTGCTGCTGCAGCTTGGCCAGAAACTGCGGCGGCTGATGGATCTCCAGCACAATGGTTGCCATTTTACCAATCCCCAACTCATTGACCGCATGGCAGTGGTACTTTCCCTCGTTGCCCAAATGCGCCTTCGGTATCGAGTACTGCGGTCCTTGAGCGAGAATCTTCTGCCGGTTGGAGAACTCGCCTTCAATGTCACGGAACCAGCGGTACTGTGGCACAGGCCAACCTGGCGGATTGGCCGAGCAGGTTAGGGTAACTCCGTTACCCACATGCACCACCGGCTTGTTGGGTGTGATGTAAGCCTGGCCGGGACGATGACGCACCAGGAGAGCCACAGTGGAGTTGCCAACACGTTCGCTGCGCTCCTGACCCTGACTCTGCATAATGTTTACGGCGCGGCAAATGTAATTGCCCGCATGCTCGGCCCGCACCGAATTGAGGGTCAGGACGTCGCCGTTGTAGCGAAAATCTGGAGCACCCTCCTTCAGCCACTCGACGGTAACTGGAGCCGGATTGGCGGTCACATTGCAGCGTATCTTAACGGTTTCACCCTCCTCTGCCTCACGGGTCTTCGACTCGATGACAACGGTCGGTGGGTAGAGTATATCCAGTATGAGCTCCTGTTCGCCGGGCTTGCCTAGACCATTATCGGCACTGCACGTATATTTGCCCGCATCCTGCACGCTCACCCGATGGATGGTGTGCACCTGCGAGGAGCTAATGAAGCTGCCGTTGCGTGTCCAACGGACATTTGGCACCTTCGGCTTGGCGTCCACATTACATTCCAATTTGGCAGTGCGGTCACGTTCGACGCGCAGCGGATTCTCCGGTCCGACCTCGACGCGAGCATAGTCTGCAAACATAAAAACAGGACGTGAAATTAGCAAGGATATTCTTTTTCGGTATGGGGGACAACTTTTTTTTTTTATTTTCGTTTTTGTTGCTGGCATAAATCACGGCTACGCCGGAGACGGCGCTCCAAATGATGAAAATTAATAAACACAAAGCATTTTACGTAGCAGCGGGGGCTTAATCAGTGGCATCCAAACTTGTAATTGAATTAACCCAAGGGTTGGAGGCGGGATTAGGGATTGGGGTTGGGGTTGTCTTCGGTCTGATTAGACACAAAAATTTGTCAATTATTAATTAAGCTAATCAAGTGTCGGAGCACGGCTGCGAATCATTAGCAATGTGAACTCTGACATTAATTACGAAGTGAAGAGCCGAATATTAGGGTACAAGTTGTACTGAAGTCCTGCGCAACACTGGATGTACGTGTTGCGTATTGAATGGGGAATACATTATCCTAGTCGGGAGAATTTATGGCTTAGTTAATCGACAAATCTAACATACACGATTTGCTGATTACTGCAAGGGTATTAACTCATTATAAATAGATGATTAGCCAACACTACTCAGCTAAAATTAGTATTGCAAAACTCCAGTTGAAATGAATTTCTAATCTCTGGCCTGCACTCGACTCTCATCGCCTGTTCCTAAGCTGATTTCATTGCAACACTTCGTTTAATTAACTCACGCACTTAACAACACTGTTTTGTGCTGAATTGCTGATATTTTAAGCCCTCTTTTAAACATCAGTAGTAACATCTTATTACTTATTCAGTTAAACCAACACTTATCACAAACCAAGATTCCTGTGCAACACTTCATTAAAGTAACGCACTTCACAACACTCTCCTTCTAAACTCCAGTTGCACATTTATTTCTAATCTCTGCTCTGCACTTGACTGTTATTACATTTGTTTCATTGCAGGTCATTCGTCCCTTGCATTAGCGGCTCTTATGCACCGCAAATGCTTTAAAATTATGTGGTTTCCATTCCACAACCCCTTCTACCTCCCTACCTCCCTCCCTCCCTCTCTCACACCTCTTCGCTCTCTTCACCTGAGTTAACCTCACTTAGCTCTGCGCTTTGTAATTAACTGAGCCCCGGATAAGTGTCGACTGCCGTCTGCCTAATGACTGTCCATAAAGTCGCCAACTCGGTCGTCGCATTGACAGCCGCAATCTCAAGAAAGTGGAGCAAAAGTCCCCTCCCCTTCCCCAAGCCTGAACCGAACTTCCCGCTTAACCAACCTCTTGCAAAAATTATAGTAAATTGCGTGATTCCTGGCTACCTTTTGGTCGGCCCTCTAGAGTTAGGTTTAAGCGTCTTCGTGGTTCAGGTTCAGGTGTTCGTTGCCTCCATTTTTTTTTTTTTTGTTGTTTGTTCTACCTTCCCTCAAACTCCGCTCTTTGCGTGTTTATGTGCGTGTAATTACATTTGATTGTCTACCTTTTCTGTGTGCCCGGCCTCTCGAGAACGTCGCAATCGGAGAACCCTAGACCTAACCGGTACGAGTACGAGTACGAAACCCCAGACGAACCATTAAGAAATTGTTGCTGGAAATTGACGCGTTCTGCGTGGCCAGCGGTAAATGGCTTCAAATTGGCTTAATTGTCACTTTGTGAGCCATGTTTTACACATTTGGGCCACAAAGTCCCCAGTTTCAGGCTCAATTGCATTCCGCGCATTTCGCAAAGCTCATGTTGTGCAAACATTACCCAACAAATGGCCTAAAAAAAACAGAAAAAAAATAAAGAAAACCCGATTCGGAAGTAGAGCTAGAAACCGAAACCGAAACCGAATCGCAGCTCGAACTCCAAGCCCTGATGATTACTTTAAAATGGCCATCGGAGCGGGCTTCAATTATTTCGTGTAGCCACTTTTCGTGTTCATAAATAATGAACACAAAGGCAAAGTAGAAAAAAAAAAAAAAATAAATAAAAAGAAAAGCGCGCAAATGGGAATCGAGGGGCAGGGAAAACAATTTTATGCGTGTTTTGCATATAAATTTCATGCTTTTGGCCAAGCCTTAAATTATGCGCGCAAATAATTGAATTAGTTTTACATTCATTGAGGACTCGCATACACACACACACACACACACACAAACTTCCTTAACAAATCGTGTTACAACAAATATTTTTCCAATCAATTGTCAAATTGTATGGAAAAGCCCACCCTCCTACTCGCCCATAGAGGGCGATACGCTCGATCTCTTTTAAGCCAACGCTCGAAAGTCTGCTTCAATAAATGTTTACGGCTATTGTCGCTAATGTGCCATAGATGGCGCTTACGTTCAATAGCCAGCAAAATTAACAATTTTAGTCGCTGTTGCGCTGCTGCCCTGCATTATAAAACAGTTTATGGCTAATCCGCACGTTCAATAGAAAACGGCGAACGGCGAATGAAAATGAAATTTTCAATTTTCGTGCTGTATCCCTACTAACTCAATTTTCATCTCAGTTCTGGCCACTTAATACTAACGCAATTTACAGCCCATCTTAGCTGACGACTGCCGGCTGCTAAACAACAATTAGTTATTAGGCAGCCTCCTTTTTGGCCCGGAACGGGGTCTTGTCTAATTTCGTTATGGCCCACGCGCAGCGCAGCGCGTGGCACCCAGAAAAAAAGGGCCAAAAGGGCAAAGTTGCTTTAAGCCATGCGCTAACACCAGCCAGCTTTTGAAGGCAGCTTCAGTTGATTTCGAACAATTAATTTAATACAGCAGCAGGTTGAAACAAGTAAGAAAATTCTATAGAGTATGCTCTGCTAGGAGATACCCTCAAAAATGTTGCTTGCCTCTCTGCATGCTTGCACAAGAGCTTATGCATGTGCTATCTTTACAAGAGTTTTCCCCCAAGATTGCGCAAATGGAGAAGGTATACAAAATCCGAAGAACCCCAAATGTGTGTCCTTTAGCTGAATATGTTTGATGAATTAAGCTCTCAAGACATACGGGATATGTTCTAACAAATAAAACGTGTTTTCGATAACAAACGAACGGAAAACAGTTATCGAGTTTGTTAAACTATAACTTGCATACGGACAGACGAACGGACGTACATAAATTTGCGCAAAACATTATACCCTATTTGCCCAATAAGGATGGGGATGGGTTCCGAGTTTTATACTCGGGCGAATGAGAGAAAATACCCAAAGTTAAAAACAATGAAAAGTGCAATAAAAATTAGCGCTAATATTAATTTTAATTTTAATTAGAGCAGCGCACAAGCTATAAATGCATTAAGGCTAAAACCGTTGGCTTACAGCAGCCAAAGAACAATTTAATGTGTGTGTAGAGAGTAGGGTAAAGGAGTGGAGGGGAGGCGTGGCACGCGCGCAGCCACAGGCCACAAAATGCCAAAGTCAAAGCCAAAAGCAAACCCAAAGCCAAGTTGAAAGCGAGCGAATTGTATGGCCAAGTGGCCAAGCCAAATATCTAGAGGGCCAACCAAAGAACTTAACCCACAGCTCGCGCTTTCGGCCAACTTAAGATAAATGATAAGGCAAATGGCAGCAGTTCCTCGAAGAGCAAATCGTGTGGGTGAGAGAGAAACCAACTGGAGGCTGTGCCCACTTGTAACTAATGAATGCGAAATTAAAAAGTACTCAACTGAGCCGGAAACGTAACGGAAATACAATAAATTATAGAGCCGCACAATCCAATTTAAGCGGTAGCCATCCAAACATAAAATCTAACCAAGTTAGCAGTAAATTCAACTAGCAGCTATCCTGTAAGAATAGACCCAACTCATTCTAATTTTGAATACAGTTTGAACTTGATATTTATCGACAGTGATTGCTAGACCAAACATTAAGGACTTTGGTTAGATATCTTCTCCATGTCGGATATCAATAATTATCGATCAGCGTATATATATGAAGAACCTAACTAAAAACTACTTTTTTTATATGTTATCAGGCAAATAAGAACTCCGCTTGCCTTTCACTTGTCTATTGTATTCAAGTAAGCCCCACTTTGATATGCCTGCAGGGTATAAAAACCACTCGAAGAACTTCTAAGACAACAACTACACACAATTAATGCTTTAATACGTTTGCTTGGCAGCTGCGTCTGCATCTTCCTCTAAAATGTTATTGACCCGCTTTGGCTTGGGACTGACAGTTGGCTGACTGCCTGGTTTGCTTTTGGTTTTAGTTCCAGTTCCAGTTCCTGTTCCTTAGTTGGAGCTTGTGACTGGGTTCCTCTTCCTATCCGTGGCCTGATGTGACGTCTCTCTTCTTCTCCCACTCTCTCTCTCTCTGTCTCTTTCTCTGTCTCGCTACTGGTTTTAGTTGATGTGTGTGTTGCTCCATGATTTTCATCATCTACTAAATGTTTTTCTTGGCTTTCAAGTTCTTTCTTCCCGTGTATGTGTGTGTGCTTGTTTTGCCATTTAGCTGGTCGCTACTTCAAGTCCCTTTCCCCCCACCTGCTGCTCCCACTCTTCACCTTTGGACAGCTCTTTGGCTTTTGTAACTTGTTAGTTTTCTTTAGTGCCCTCCACAAGTTCTGCTTCTCGTTTCTCGCTTCTCGCTTCATGTTCTTGTCTTGTTTTCCTATTAAGTCAAGAATTTTTATAGCATTTAGTTGGAAAAGCTCAACATATTTTTTTTTACCCCTGCTCAACCTCACTCCACCTCTTCTTCTTCCTCTCCTTCTTCTTTATGCCATTCCAGAGATATGTACGTACGCATAACTCGTGCCTGCTGTCAGCGCATTTGAGCTATGAGCTCTTGTGGTTTTTGCTTTGGCTTTTTATTAGTTTCTTCTTTTCTTCTGCTGTACCTCTCCCCCATGCTTCCTTCCGCCTGGACATGTCGCAAGTGGTTTTGGAACTTGGCTTTAGGCCTTCTCAGCCTTGGCCATGGGTCATTCGCTGCCCAACTAGTTACTAAATTGAGCGCATAAACTAAAACCGAAATCAAGAACAGAATGAAAGAAGCAAAGGAAACTAGTTGATTTTGCAGCTCATAAATTACAGGAAAAACATGTTGAAACAAATAAACAAGCGGCTAAATAGAAACTGCCTGAGTGGTGGCCATTTCGATAGTGTTTACCACACACATAAAACAAAACAGCGACAAAAGACAAACAAGAGTCGAGTAGATGAAAAGATAAGCCGAATAAGAAGAAGAAGAAGTCAAAGGCAACTATGGAGAGTAAACGTGGACTACACTTACAGTTATTATCAAGTTAAACTACTTGGGAATTATAGACGAAAGCTAGAGTAGACGACAGACTAGCAGAATAAGTCAAAAAGGAACTATTGAGAGTGGACGTGGACCACACTTACAGTTATTATCAACTTAAACTACTTGGGAATTATAGTCAAAAGCAGACGACAGACTAGCAACATAAGTCAAAGGGAACCGTTGAGTGTAAAACTTAGACTAACAGTTGTTATCAAGTTTAACTAGTTGGCAATTATAGTTGAAAGTTGTTGTCCCACAAGTCTTCAGATACTCCGGTTTAGTTATAAGATGTAGATGTTTTAATAAGAATAGTTAAGTTGGTAAAGCTGAAAGGTTTGTAGGGATTACTTGAAAAGAATGAAGAACTTTAGAGTTTAAGTTAGATAGTCTTCTTTTTAGCTTCTAAACATCAGAAAACTAGGTAGGATATAATATAATATTGCTTAGAACTTATCTTGCAAAATAATAAGTCTTAAAAGCTGATCTATTGGTCTATCTTTTACACAGGTCATTGTCGCAGATAATATTCTTCGACGCCACTTAACTTTAACTATATACAGAGCTCTTAAAGCACCGTAATTTCAGTGCTCTGAATACCGTCGTAATAATGAAGACAAATAGCCCACTTTATAATGGCTTTGAGACAATATCTGTGCCATTATATAACAAATTAAGATTCCTGAGAAAAACAGCTGCTGCTGCTGCTGTTGCTGCTGCTGCTTCTGCTTCTGCTTTTGCCGCTGCTTAAAGATTTGTGGCAAATAAAAAGTTTACACATTTGGCAGTACTCAACATTGAGAAAGAAAGATAAACTACAAAGCGAAAGCATCTAGAAAAAATAAACATTTGGCCCAAAGCTGAAGCTGATACAGATTTTTAAGTAAGCAAATTTTATAAATAGTTTTAAGTGCACTCAAAGCAAAGCCAAAGCCAGAAACAGAAACAGAATCAAAATCTAAATAAAATATAAATTTATATTTATATTTAAGGAAACAGAGCAGCAGTTCAATTAAATAGACTCTCGAAATGAAATGTGGCAAAAGCTTTTAAAAATTGCAGAAGCCAACTCTGATAAACGCAACAATTTTTATTAGCCACAGATGCAGATTCATAGATACTTACATACAGCTACAGCTAAAGATACAGATTCATAGATATATGGATAAAGGCGACAATGGTCAGGGGCCATAAAATGAAATCAAAAATTTGTGCCGGCCACAGCAAATATTTGGTTACAAGTGATTTATGAAATGTTTTGCATATGGACATGAATTCTGTTCAGGTCACAAAAACGGAAAGAGATAGAGATAAAGAGAAAGAGGGAAAGGGAGAGCGAGAGCGAGAGCGAGGAACATAAACCATATGAACATTGAACAACTCGCATGCAAACACAAATGGCTTTTGTGTATCTGTGAGATACAAATGAACAAATAAACAAATTGCGCTGCAAGTTTATTTTTATGCCACAATTTGTGGCAAATCAATGAAAAACTTTTCGACAAAAAACTAATTTTATGTTCTCTGCTTTTGCCGTCATGTTAAAAACATAAACAATTTTTCCAAATTTCTGTTAACGAGAGAGCAAGAGAAGCACACAAAAAGGAAAAGAAGACGCATCAGCACCAACAAGAGAGGCAGCAATAACAGAATTCACTGCAATCAAAGTTGCCCCAAATTAATTTAAATAGGCAGCAGCAAGAAAATAAAATAGAAAGTTGCTGCTATTTAAACAACACAAATTTTTGTACATTTTCTGGAATTTTAATGGTAAACAACAACAAAAAGGACTAGGAAAATTTGTGGCCCATCAATTTTGGTCATTTGGCGGCGACTGCTTTAAATACGCGTCTACAAATTATTGACAAAAGTTTTCTCTTCTCTCTCTGTCCC
Organism: Drosophila pseudotalamancana; assembly: GCA_037075185.1. Taxonomy (NCBI): domain Eukaryota; kingdom Metazoa; phylum Arthropoda; class Insecta; order Diptera; family Drosophilidae; genus Drosophila; species Drosophila pseudotalamancana. The sequence goes on along the minus strand of JBAMCK010001078.1, from coordinate 453,031 downwards.
TTAAAAATTTGATGTTCTTTTTATTTCGAAACACATATGGGAAGTGGAGCCGTGAAAATAGAGAGCAAATGCTGCTTTGAACATGGATTATACAATCGAAATTGTTTTCATAATTTTATTTGCCATTATGAACGTGGTTATCATTATTACAGCAGCTATTTGTACAAAAAAAAAAAGATCGTCGAGGGTATTTTTAAACCCCTTCCAAGTTTAAAACAATAATAAATTCATTTTTGAATCATTTCGTGCCAAAAGAACATGTTCCACTAAATGTTTCATTGGCTTAAACCAATAGGACGAAGCACTTCAGAGTAGTTCATCTACAAATTTATATTTGATTTACTTTTTTGCGTACAACAGCATCGATTTGTAGCTACGAACTAGTTCGTTTTGTCGTGTTCTAAGTTAAAACTAGTTGCGAATTACAGGGAAACGAATGTACATATATAGTCGAAGAGTCAATAAGCCGTGTATTAAAGCAAACTGTGGACAGGCAGACAAAAGCCATTACATATTCAATATGCCACAAAAGCAAAGTCTGGGTCAAAAAGTAGGCCAAACGAATTTGCAGAGCCTGAACTAGAATTTTTTTATTTTTATTTTTATTTTTTTTTTGTATTTTTTGCATTTTTAGCCAAAAACTCGGGCAACACGTAAAGCAAATTTTTGAATGGCGTAATTTTCTAAACGAAACGAGACGTGTAGATTGAGCTAGGGCAGAAGGCGTGGCAGGGGGCTCATCAGGCTAGGGATTGGGGGCGGGGCAGATGGGAAGCCGCACAGATGGTGGAAAATAGCTGAAACGGTTGAAACAGTTGAGCAATTGCAACAGCAGCAGCGAAATTTTTAGATGCTTTGTTTAACTTTCGCATGTAGGCAGAACAGACAAAAGGGAGAAAGGGAGAGGGCGATAGCGCATGAGTGACTGAGATGGCAAGCGTGTGTAGCTCAGTATTAGGCGCAATACGAAATTACTTGCAGAAAATAAAACAAATAAAACAAGTAAAAGTTTGCGACGTGCCACCAGAGAGTTTGATAAGAGCAAAAAAGAGGCTGGAGAAGGGAGAGGGGAGAAGGAGTGGCTGATAGGCTGACAGGCTGCTAACCCACACATACCCTCACCCTCACCCGCACACGCACACGCACACACAGCGTCTATTTGTATAATAAACTCAATTCGCTTTTCATTTTTCTTCAAGGCAAGTTCGAGTGGGTGGGCGGGCAATGCGTAGGCGCGGTCTGGCCAAAACAGTAAGTGGCCATTGTCCTGGCAACCGGCGCGACGGCGTCCTTTGACCCAAATAATTAAATTCAGTGGAAGGGCGACGACGACGACTAACAAAGACAAGAGTAAAAAAAACTTTGCTTTTAGCGTCGTCCTTAGAGTCCTTCGAGCTAAAGTTTAGTGCAGCAGCTGGTTTCTGCCTCTGCTTTTGCTCTTCCTGCTGCTGCTGCTTCTGCTGCTCCTTTTGCAGCAGTGCATTTCATTTAATTTGATGTTAAATTAATTTGCTCCATTGCAGGCTGAAGAGCAGCACTTTATGCAGATTTCATTGCCTTTGTAAATATTTAGTTAATTTGTTGAGATTTTTGCAGCTATTCCTGGTTACATTTTAGCCAGCAGCTGTTCCACTTTTCGTTTCGCATTGCAGACAGGATAACTGCCTGCAATGTCCTTGTGCCAGTCAAACGAATTACATTTCGAGATATATTTAAAAGCAGATGTTGCGCAATGTCTTACAGATAACTTTGATTGACAAGCTATTTATCATCTAGATGTTTATCCAAAGTTTTCCCTAGATGCAAAATGTTTACAGATTTAAATAGCCAAAATAGTTCAAATAGTTTTTTCAGCAATCATTCTAAGTCTAAGAAGTAGTGTTGATTGCATCCACTAAACATTCTTTGTATACCCTGGACTCAATGCATGTGACAGCCAGCACGTTATTCAGGGTATATTCTATTCGAGCAACTCGACCACAGTTTACAGTTTTCTTATTTGTTTATGCATTTTCTTTTTATTTATTAGCAATAAAAATATGTCAAATATCTAATCAAATTATATTAAAGCTTCTAAATAAGAAGATTCAATTTCTTCTCTTATTATTTTAAGTTTCCTTTAAAGTCAGGGAAATTTTTAAAGTAATTCAGTTATAAATTTCTCAGCTAATGAATTCTTAAATTTGTTCGCTTCCTTAAAAATGACCATGAAAACTTTTTAATTTTTTCAGGCCATAAGACTATTGAATTTCTGTCTCTAAAATATAGAAAGTCTCACATTTGCTTTCATTTCCATTTCAATTTCGAGTTACGGTTACAAATTTGTTGTTGGTTTCATTTGTCAATGGAATCGAGGAGCTGTTTTTGTTGTTGTTATTGCATCTCTTTGCAAGCAATGTGAACTAAATGATTATGCTGCAGTTGATGATGATGAAGATCGACTTGTTATCATCATCGAGCGTCATGTGTGGCAAGCCAGAGGGCAGCAATAAAACAACACAACGCAGGTTGCCCCGTTGGCTTTTGTTTTTGTTATGGCAGCAACAGCAGCCGCAGCAGCAATAGCAACAACAACAGCAGCTACCCCCCAAGTAAAAGCCCCGCCCACAATCAACCAATGCCCTCCCCGAGCCTCCTCCTCTGCCTCCTTCTCATGCCTTATTCATGGCCCCAAGCGGCGTCAGCTGCTGCTTTATAGTCAATGTTATTGTTGTTGTTATAGTTGTAGTTGCTGCTACTGCTGCCATTTGTTGCTGTAAGTCAAGTAGAAGCTGCTGCAAATGTAAACAATGCAAACGGCAGCAGCAGCAGCAACAACAACAACAACAACTACAACCGAAAGCCGCTCGCCAGCAGGCGAAATGTAAATAAAATTTTTTTTAAATTAACTGCCAGCCACGTGGCACACACGCACACACCCACACCCACACACACACACACACACACGAGCGCAGGAAATGTATCTACATATGTAACGTACAATATTCAAGATTGTTGTTCATATTGCTGGCAGGGCCGAGTTGTTGTATTGTTGTTGTTGCAACAGTTGCTGTTGCTGTTGCTTCTGTTCGTTTGGCATTTTAGCTTTTGTAACTTGTTTCATTTGTTCTGCACTTTTGCTGCTGTAGTTTTCACTGCACTCGCAATTCGCATGCACATTTTCTTTTTGGCTTTTCCGAGTGAAAACTCGATTGCCGCTACAGCTGCTGTCGCTGTCGCTGCCTCTGCTTCTTCTTGCTTCATGGTCGTCAATAGTTTTGCTGCTCTGTTGCAAGTTGCCAGGTTCGTTCTGCCACATTTGCCGCTTGCTTCTCCACTTTTTTTTTTATTTTTCCTCTCCTCCCGCCGTTCCGTTTTATTCTTTTGCTCGCGCATGAGTTGAGGACTATAGTGGCTCTCTCTATAGCTCTATAGCTCCATAGTCGTTATATAGCCAGTTCTTCAGTTCCTCAGTAGTTCGGTACTTACGTGCAATGTAAGCGAATGCGAAATGTGAATACCCAATGCGAACAACTGGATGTCAATTGTCATACCCTAACTTACCGGCTCCTTTAGCTGTCTGATGCTATTTGTTGAGAGGAGAGTTAAGAAGAGAATATGGATTGTGAAGTTGTGGATATGGAGACAGTTGTCAGAGATTAGCTAAGAGTTACCTTCATTTTCTGAACTGCTAACTTTTAAGAGAAGAAATATGATATAAGATGATATGATCTCATACCAATATAGACAAGGGATTACGAATCTTTGTTGGGACTCTCGGAAAGTCCAACTGACAGACGTGGGAGAAGTTGCCTTCACTTTCTGAGATGCAGACTTGAGAGAGAAGCTCAACCAAAGGTAGTGTGGATTGAGAAAAAGAGCGACTATTTGAAACAAATCCCATCTACTTCTATTGATAGATAGATAGAGCATTGGCAATTCTTCAACACTAAGCTTAAATCGACATCATTTTATGCGCTTTTCTATTGGTTTTGCTTTGGTATCGGTGCAACAAGCAGATGTTGCAAGTGGGAGGGATGAGGTTTATAGATGGAATAGTCGTTGTTGTTGTTGTTCTTCTTCTTGGGGGCGTAGCGTGGAGGAAATGGATGTTCAGCGAGTTCATATAACTGTAGATACAAGCAACATGTGTGCCGTAAAACTTTACAGCGAGAGGGAGTATTTCAATACTTTTTGTTTTACGCTGCTTCTTCTATTTACGGGCATAATAAATTTATATGTAGACGTTGATATGCTGTAAATATTTTTCCACTTGCCCGCTGGCCAACAAAAACAACAAAGATTAGAATGTGCAAATATCTATATGTATGTATGTAGTCATATATCATTCCATTTGCTGTGCTTGTTTTACCTATTTCTCATTTCCGCAAATAGTTGAAAATAAGTTTTGGATATTTGCAAAAGTTTAAATTAGTTTAAATGCAATTATAATTATGCAATTAACAGAGAATTGAAAAAGGAATATTCCGAAGCAAAAAAAAAAAATAATTAAAAGTGAAACGCAGTCAACCGAAATATTGTAAATATTTAATGCAAATGCAAAATATTTTAAATCAAAATAGAAAATTCATTCAATATTTAAACATGAAGCAAAGCTTTTGTGAACTGTCTGTTTATATAGAGCACAAAAAAGGGAAATAAAAAGAAAAGCGCATTGTAAAAAATCAACAGAAAATGCATTGAAAATAAACAAACAAGCGTCAATTTTCACAGGAACAACAACTCAACTTAAACAAATACGAATTGATATAAATATAGATGTATAAACTTCATTTCGAATGGATTTATAAACACACATATACGGACTCCATATTGAAATTAATTTCGTGATTTATATTTAAGCACACATTTTTCCATCTTCGATTTGTTTACAAATTTTCTTCATTATCTATTACAACTTTGTTAGAAACTTTGGGAATTTCTCAATAGCGGATATTTTGGAATTTCTTAATCAAGGCGCTTTTTGATTGCATTTGGTGCTGAAAATTATGTTAACAAATATTTATTCAAATTTAATTTGGGCATGTGTCAAAAAGTTTGCAAAAAATATGTAAATTTGAAGGCAATTGTTGAATTTTATTGTTAAAGAATAAATGGAAAAGTTTTCAGGTAAAACTTTCGAAGAGAAGAAAAGTTGAGTTTTAAATATATTGTATTTTATACCCATTAAAAATGGGCATGTTTTAGCGACGAGGGTATCTCCTAGTCCAGCACACTCGAATAATATTTAATTGTTTTTTTTTTTCTGGAAGTTTACCTAGGTTGCCTGAAAATTATATTTTAAATCCCTTTCACAGTTAGATTTGCAATTTAGTCTTTAAATTGGGAACTCTTCCAAGCCAAGGCTCAACAATTTCCCACTGCAAATGAGGCCAAATTACGCTAAAAAGAGGCTCCCATGAAATGGGGGCGTGACAGCAGAGACAGCACAAGTCACGCATATATGTGGTCACCTTTTTTTGGCCTCCTCTCAAGTTGCAAAGCTGCGTTTCATTAGGCAAAAATATGGGAGGAAAAAAGCAGAATTCAAAATGTGCCGATGCATTTGTGTGTGTGTCTGTATGTGTGTCGAGTCAAATGTGGCAGCAAATTGTTGTAAATAAAGAAATTTTTGTGCGGCTTGTGCAAATTTGTGCAGATTGCGCAAATTGCATTGCGCTCAACGCATGGCATTCACATATATGTATGTATTCTGGTGTGTATATGCATATGCATATATATTGGCTAGCAGGCAATGTCTGCAGCCTAAGCACAGTGAAGACCCCCTATAAACAACGCACACACAATCGGCTTGCCGCGCAGTCGCTGCTCAAACCAAACAAATGTGCAAAATTAACATTTTGACATTTCAATTTTTGAATATTATTCAAACGCAGTGTGGGGACTGCCTAATGCTAAGATACCCTGTACCAAGGCCACATTTTACCCATTCCACATTCTCCGTTCGGTGACTCGATATTTGCCTCATTTGTAACACGAAAATTTACTTTAATTAGCAGCCGATATGATGCGACGGAACGTATATATACATATACCATGCATATATACAATATGTAGCCTCGGTGTGTGTTTGAGTGTGGGCGTGGCTGTTAGCAGGTTTGCATAGTCAATTGAAACAATGACGAGTTATTGTGAAGGCAGCACCAATGCTGTTTGCACTATTGACATCATCAACAGCAACAACAACAATAGCAACATCAAATCATCATTACGAACATCATCATGCTGAACGCTCATCATATCAGTCAATAACAATAGAGCCAAAACGTTGGCCATGTCGAGAACAATGCAAAGTTTGCCATGGCTTGACTGCATATATTTATGATTGTCTGTGTGCGTGAGTGTGTGTGTGTGTGTGTGTGTATATGTCAATGTCATCAAATAGAAGCCTAGCTACACTTAGCCGATGTATAGCTCTGGGCTGCTTCCTAATTTACAAATCATTGTGTTAATAGCTCGTTTTTTTTTTGAAAGCGACTTTGAGATATTAATCAATTTTTCATATACTTGACTTGTTTTTTTCCTAGATATTGGTAAGAATTACAATGTTTGCAGTTTTCATTACGCTTGCTTCCTTATTTCATGACTTTTAGATTTTTATTTTATTAATGTAAGATTTATTTATTTTTTAGTCCTTTATTGTTTTGACGTTTTCCCACTGTTGAATGACTTTCTTTCATTTGAATCGTTTTGCTTATTATTTTCTGTAGTACATTCCTTCTCTCACTCTCTCTTTCTCTCTGTCTTTATTCCTTATTTATCACATTCACTTCCTTTCTTATTTTCTCGCTCTATAAAATTTGCACTAAATCATTTCCTTTGCTTAGAATCCTTTTTGGTGGCGTCAATCAAGCAAAGTCCCGTTATCGCACCTGTCACACAAGCCAGGTAACCAGGTAACAGATCCGAATGAAGTGCATTTAAGGATACTCACTAATGCATATAATGTGTATAATTATTATATTTCAATTCATTTACCGGACACAATGGCCAAAGACGTTTTGTTATCGAACTGTCCATTTGGCCAGGCTCCATTCGAGTTGGGCTAATGACGAATGTTGTGGCCAACAACATGCGAACCGCAATTTGACCCTAACTGACCTCAGCACGGAACCTGCCACGCCTTCAGCCTTTGAGTGGGAGTTTCTTGGTTTCTTGGTATCCCTTTTCCTACATTTTCCTTTACTCTGGATTTTACTTGCTGTCGAAATCTTTAGAATGTGGCAGCCGCAACCAAAACCAGCCCCACTAATAGGGCCCACGCACGTGCGTGGAAGGGGTAGCCGTTGCAGAGCATCCTTTTGTTTCAGCTGGGGATTTGAACTTGGGGGCGGCAGCTCACATAATGTGGCCAAATGTGTAGCCAAACAATAAATGAAAATTGTGTCCAATTGTCGTGCCTTCAACCGAACAACCGAGCCGAGCCGAGCAGTTGGCTCTGCCGCACCTCCAGCTCCCCCCACCTCCAACTCGTCCTCCTTCTCATTCGCCGGCCCCTCCCCGTTTATCCCTTTGTCCAAAGTACTTTCTGTGCTTGGAATGGAAGTTTTTGTCATTGTTTGGTTGATGCGCACTTTGTGTCTGGCTGTTAAGTTGGTTTTTTATCCCCTGATACCCTGTAAATAGAAAGATGCCACAGCTGGGTATGCTCACGGTTACTATGAGTTATCTAACTATGAGTCATGTAACTAATATATGACGATTACGAGTTGAACTCTTCAGAAACATAAATATAAATTCTATCGATAAATAACATTGCAAAAATGTTGCCAGACATGTTATCGATTAATCGAAGCGCAAATAAAGCTTTAAGATAAATGGGAAAAATTTAATAGAGTCGTAAAATGATGTAAAAATTGAGTTGAATATTTATATAATTTTTCCCTTTAAGGTTTTCCTATTTGGTTTTTCCCCCAACATTTCCTAAAAGAGAAAATGGAGTTGCTTGCGTGTCTCGTTATCCTTTTTATTTGAAGTTTGTGTAATGCCACGTAAATAGTGGAAGCTGAGAGAGAGACAGAGAGACAGAGAGACAGAGAGAGGGGGAGAGTTGTCTGTGACGGAGTCAGGCTTAGATGGGCATTGACATTGAGGTTAGGGGTGTTCCGTTCATTGTTTCATTTAAGCCTGGCCACAAATGTGACTGTGGCTAAGTTTGTTGGCTTGTTTAGCTGTCACACACAAACACACACACAGGCACACACACACATTGAGAGAGTGGCATATGTACTCTGCGTTGGACTCATTTCATGGCTTGTTGCCGACTATTTGGCCATATTATTGGCGTTAAGTTGCCTTTTACCTATGAGCTCGGCTGCTGCTGCTGCTGCTGCTTCTTCCTCAGCAACAACAACACCAACAACAAGTACAAAAAGAACAACCTTAACAATGGAGCTGGTCGCTCTTATCGGGTCGCATTATCATCATTATCTTCAATTTAATGCGTGGCAGACGACGAGGACACTCGACAATTTTAGCTGCTGCTTCTTCTCGTTGCTGTTGCTTTTTTTCCTATCTGCTGCAGCGCTTTGTTTTTGCGGCTTGGTCCTGGCATTCACTTCCTGCCATTTGCCAGTTGCCAGTTGCTTCTGCTTCTTCTTTTCCTGCTGCCGTTTTTTTTTTGTTGTACTCTATGTAATGCCACTTTATATGCCGCAGTTGATGCCTTTAGAGGCTTTTGTGTTTACGCCATGTTAAGCCCTGGAATCCCTAATGCCAGAGGACATCGCCAACCACTCACAACCTGCACCCCGAACTTCCTCCCCTCCCCCTTTCTCCTTTTCCCTCCCATATCTCTCTCTTTCCCCCTTTGTCTCTTTGTCTATTGGCACATGTGTGTTGGCATTTGGTTCGTTGATTTCCCACAACATGCTGCCTAGTGCCTATTTGCCTAGTTGGCCAACCCAGCTCCTCGCTCCTCGCTTCTCTCTTCTGCTTCTGCTTCTTCCTCTTTCTGGTGTTAAGGTTCAAACATGCTGCAAGGTCGTTTCAGCCAACCGAAGCGGGCAACATTTACATTTACATTTCCATCGCTTCTTCCCTCATCTCCTTCCCCTTCCTTTAGATTTCAGACTTCCATTTCCATCTCTATCCGGAACGTGTCCGGGCTGCTGCTTCGGCTGCCTTTTTATGCATGATCTCATCGCTGACTGGCAGCCAAACGGGGCAGTGGCAGGGGGAGGAGGCGTGGCAGAGCGTTCGACATATCTCCACTTGCTTTGCCTTTTGCCTTATCCTTTTGTAACTGCTTTTTGGGCTCTTTTGAGGCCAGACAAAAGTTAATTGCCTGACATTAAACTATGAAAATGATAGGCGCCAGCACACACACCATCCATCCACACACACACACACACACACGTACACTCTCTCTCTCATTCCACATGTCCTGCGGGAGCATTATCAATATTTGCCCCATGTGTGTGTGTCTCGACTGTAAAATTTTTCACTAAGCTGCGCGCGACTTAAGCACCTTGAAATCCCCGCCAAATAAAAGCAGGGAAAACATTTGACAGCAACAGCAACACGAAGTACAAGTGTTCTAATCGAAAGGACCGACTAGCACATATCCTGTATATCTCCAAGAGCAGCTAGAGACCAACTTGTGATCTTATGATCTTATGCGTAAATAACCTAGGCTTGATATCGATATTTTACACATGGCTAAGATCTCGTAAAAAATGTTTACACGTACAGCCAATACAATCGAAGGATACATATATTTAAAGTTTCGAGTCATCAGTTCCTATAGTTCCCGAGATCGGAGCATTCATACACTTGAATAATACAAGAACTTCTTCTTCTTGAAGTCCGTCACAAATCCTGCTCCTCATTATGTACATATGCAGAGAAACAAGATACCCCATTTATTCATTTCCAATGCGTCTAGGGTATAGGCAGAGAACATTTGATAGCGGCAACAACTACAACATTGAGTGTCTGGGTTGTCGGCTTAAAATCAAATCTTAAGTCAAGCAGGCACAAGGACGCATCCAATTCCGGCGGCAATCCTCGCCAGCAGCTGTCTGTTAAAACTGTTGAGAAGGGGGAGGGCCAGCAGGTGAGATCCGATTAGGCACAGCAGTCGGAGCCGCGAGGGCAGGACAATAAATTAGGGTTTCGGCTTAAACTTGATCAAATGCATTTGGCACACTCCAAAGCCAAAGCCAGCGGGCAGACACGTAAACAGCCTAAGCCAACAGCCTGACACGGTTCCCCTTTGACCCCGGAGCGGTCGACCAGTGGGTTTGCCCTGTTAGCAATTGAAGATTTAACTCTGATTGAAGATATATATGTATTATATATATCTGAGCACGGGATCAAGTCGAGCGACCTAAGTGAAGCAAATAAAGGTAAATGTGTGCCGCGAATAAACATTAGAAAATTGCTACTAACGTCGCGAAACGCTTACGAATGAAGAGTGAGCGAAAGAGAAAAACAATACTTATCATAAATGAAGAAGTGGAGAATTGTTAAATTGTTATTATCAAAACATTAGTTAACGTTTACGAATGACGAATCAAATTATTCGATTATTTACCAATTACGAAAGAGTTACTAGACTATTTGCCTACAATGCTGTATAAGATTATTAAGTATTAAGATTTATTGAACGTTTGTAGAAGAATTCCTTTCATGTTGCTATTAAAATATTTAATTGCAGTAATCAACTATTCAAATGGTTAACTCCATTTAAAACTCTTGAGATACACATTCATAGTGAAGCGTAAACCCCACTAAATACCCTTTAAAGACTCTAATTTTTGTGACATTTGCCCATTTTGTGGTTAGTAGCAATCAAGTGATGAAGATTTGCCTTAAAGGCCTGCAATTTATTGCCGGCAATTTAACAATGACTTATTGAAGGCGATTAGACAAGCAGCTGAAAGGCGCTGGCGTTGCCAGACTGTGCAAAGAAAGTGCTGCCTAGTTGATGTGGGTAAAGTGCGGACCAGCTGATTAATTTGTAGGTGTCAATGGGAGAACGAGCCTAAGTGAATTTTTATTGCTGACCGTAAATCAGAAAATGCTGTGGGAAAAGGGAAAATTGTTAAATTGGCAAATTGGAAAATCGTAAAACATTTCCTGTTGAAATAAACAATTAAATTGCTTTTGATTTCATTTGCCAGGCAAATGCTGCTGAAAATTCTGTTGGCTGAGCAAACAGCAAAGGATGCCAAGGCACAGGCAGTTCCTTCCATGTGTGTGTGTGTGTGTGTGTTAGTTGGTGTTCGTGTGTTGTTTTTGGCCCGCAGCACAGAGCGAACAACCGCAACTGCTAGACCAGGTCCTGGTCCTTGCTTTCGATCAACTTTTAGAGCCTTGCTAAAAAATAAAATTTAGTTCCTCCTTTCAACTCGTTGAGTAACAATTGACCGCAACTTGCAAAATGTTTCCCTTCATATCGTTCGACCGCGCCCCCAGCCTCCACCCCTTATTCACGTCTCCATTTAGTGCAATTACTTGTAGCTGGCCTGCGGTTTGTCTTTGTCAGCGTTTGTGAAGTTTCCATTGCAGACGCTGTTTTTTTTTTCTTTTTTTTTTTGTGTGATTTAGGCCGATTTAACATTTATTTATTTGTCAGTTAACCATTCCGCCTTTCATTTCCCGCCCCCTTAAACACGCTTAAATGCCAATTAATAAACATTACAATTAGAAATCGCTGCGGTTTGGCATTTAGCGCAAAATATTTCTAATTAAACATTGTGTACAACAATCTAAACATAACAAATAACAGAAAGAAAACAGCAACAACAACGAACATAAAATTTTAATGCGGCTTATAAATGCAAATTAGCCAGAGGCGGGCGGGTGGGCGTGGCATGTGAATCGGCGTTCGTATTTTAATTAAACCGCAGTCATTTTACATTTCTATTTATTCATATATGGAAACTCATGTGCTTCAATTAGCTCAATCAACGAGTGGGCGTGGCACCCAATGTGGGCGTTTGGGCCACTTCGCTATAGGAAAAAGGCGAAGAGTTTTATACACGTTACGGTGGCTAATTAGCGATAGGTCAGACATTGTTGTTGTTGTTGTTGCTTTTACTATATGTGGAACATTGCGCATACGACACGCGTTTTTTATAAAAGATTGCGCATACGACACGTGGGAGTTATTGCCCGTTGACAGCAGTGAGCGAGCAGCTTGCGTGTTGGCTGAGCATTAAGCCAACTCACTATAGCACAACTTCTTGTACCCATTGATAAAGGGTAAGCTGGGTATACTGTTTTTGTTGCAGTATATTTGGAAGAACAAATTCAATTGCTTTAATACTTCTGTCTCTAGAACTATAAGAACTAGAGAGTTAAAACTTACATTTTTTCGCTTCTCAGATCAAACAAATCATTTTCTTTCGAGAAGAAAAATATACTCAAGTCTCAAACTAATTACATATCTACTTCACTTTAATATGTTCCAAAGTCTTAATCCAAAAACTCTTGGCCTAACTTCTGAGCATTGAATTGAGTAGAAACCACTTTAAATAGACAACAGTTTTTGTGGTATGGATTTTGTAATTCTATTATATTTCATTCTATAACAAACAGCTGCTGATGACATCAACAAGCAAAAATGCAATTAATTTATTGCTGTCTGGACAATAAATAAAATATTTCATTTCCATTACGAAAATGTTTTCATTTATGCTGCTGACTGTAGAAGGTATTTCTGTTTAGTCACGAAATGTTCTGTGCATAAATATTTGGCATAAATAATGATAATAATATTATAATTACTTTTGTAAAAATTATTTTATACAATTACAAACTCTTTATGAACTATTCTTGAATCTATGGTAAGGCAGTAATATATTATCAAGTCCAAATGAAAAAGTCAGTTTTGAAGACCTCTATCCTTTATCACATATCTCTCTGAAACGTATCTGCCAGAGTATTTAATCTAAGACAAAAGTAAAGTCTGCAACCTTTCAAATTCTGGCCGTAGTCAATAAAGGATTCCCACTCACTGAATTAATCATAGCTTCTGTTCAATTCTCTCTCTCTCTCTCTCTAGTGTGTAGGCTGAGCCACAGAGAGAAAGAGAAAGAGAAAGAGAGAGACAACCCCGCACCATCTGCTGCATTTGGACGGCTTTTCGACCTGGCCAACTGATAATTACCATGTGCGATGTTCTTGTGGTTTTCTATTTGAATTAATTACGCATTTCATGGTTGACCTCAGATGTTGTTGTTGTTGTTGTTGTTACTCTTGCTGTTGTTGTTGCTACTGCAGGTTGCATTTGCCGTTGCCATATTTTAGGTTTTAGCTTTTATTTGGCTTTTGATTAGCTTTAATGGCCAAGCGGTAATGTGCCATGTAGTCTACCGGTTAATGCCACATTTAACTGCCACTTGTTGCAACAACAACAACAACAACAATAACGACAATGGGAACACCAACATTGCTGGCCACACATTAATTTCTATTCTAATTATTTGCTTTTAGCAGTCAACTTTGTTTAATTTATGTGTGCTTTACAAAAATTTATACACTTGCAGAATATTTAAGGAATTTTATACTTGAATTAATTAATTTAAATAAAGCTGGAAATCTAGAGATTTGCTTTTAAATTTAGTTTTTGCGAATTTAAAGAAACAAACAATCAGCTTAATTTCATTGTATTACCCCTCACTGTGTTACGCTTAAGTAAAAAGTTTTTTCCCAGTGTACACATACACTTAATCACACATACCCTATGCAAATATTGGACCTCGTTGTTGTTGTTGTTGTTGTTATTGTTGTTATTGTTGTTTTGTAGACAGTTCTAAATGGATGCTGTTCTCGGCGGCAGTTCGGACAACGTTTTAACAAATGTGTCAGCATTTGTTGAGCAGCTCGTTGCAGTTAAAACAAATGCGAAAGGGGCGGCGGAGGGGGCGTGCCCGTGGGTGTAATATAGGAGCTGTTGCGGTCATGTCTGGTCACTTCATTATGCAGCTATTTATTTAGTTGTTGGCTATTGTAATTGCCTCAGCTATGCTAATGAGACGTTCCTCCACGCCGGCCACAGGGGTCAACTAATGTGCCACGCCCTCTTTTCTACTACGGTGGAGTGGATTGAGTGCAGGCAAGTTTTCAGTTAACAATTATCTATATTGAGACTGAAGTCGAGTTCAAGTTTGTTAAAAGTGATGTCAAAGCCATTTGTAAGCTTAAGAGATCAAAGTTTGCAATCGAAACAAATGAGAATTGGAGAATGGGGAAAAAAGCGTGAGAAAAAGTGGAAGTCATAAATAAGTGCAATTAGAGAATGAGAATGGGGAACTTAAGTAAGTTATTCAGTTAAGTCGTTGTCATTGGGGTTAAGCTTAAGCATTTGATATTCAAATAGAATCAATATAATTATTTAGATTTCTTTCAGTTCTTTAGAATTCTGAAAGTTAATCTTGAAAGTCTCTTTTTAATTCTTTTTCAACCCTGTTTCTAGCTACTATTATATATTGTAATATTGGGAGTAAATAATATTGAGGATAATCTAATGTCTTCAAATTTTAACAATCCTCTATCCGAAGTTTCCGTTTAAAAGTTAAATTTGAGCTGCCGCTGATTAAGCCCCCAGTTTATAGCCAGACTTAGATATATGCTTATATAATAAATCGGTACTCACAGTTAACGTTCAATGTGGTTACGGCCTCCAGGCGTTTGCCTTCATTCATAGCCCGATTGCGAACCACACACTTGTATTTGGCTCCATCATCCTCACGGCGAGGCGTAATCGAAAGGGTCGCATTGGTGGGCTGATCCTTCGTGCCGCCACGCAACAGGGTAGCGGGAAGCTGGGTGTTCGAACCTTCGCGGTACCAGCTGAGTGATTGGGATAAATGGAGAGAGATAGAGAGAGAGAGAGAGACATGATGAGATTACAGATAGTAGGATATTCGTACGATTTGATTGATCTGTTCGTAAACTATACGTTCCATTGAACGTATCAACTGTCAACCTAATACGAATAGTTAGGAACTACTGAGCTAATTGAACTTTTGAATAAGATAATCTGACTCGTAAGTGAACAATCAAATTAATTCAAATGAACCAGAGCTCCCAAAAACGATTCAGTTGCTTCATTAGATCCTTAGAACAATTTATTTTTATTGAGACTTACGTGATGGTTGGATCTGGTGAACCGCCGATGCTGCTGCAGGTGAGCTCCATCGGTTTGTCTTCGGTGGCAACGGCGATGTTGCCAGGTGAGATGACGGGCGGATGTGGAGGTGTAAGTACAGTTAGATTATGGAATTCCTGATGGACATCAGCGCCGGTGCCTTTCGCTTTGATGCGGCACTCGAAGCGCCCATTGTCTCGATTATATGAAACATTCTTGATCTGCAGATCGTAAATACCGCGTTCCGGTTGAAAGTCGAGACTGTAAGAGAAAACAAGAATTTTTAAAATTTAATATATGTATACATCAAGTGTGTTATGCGTAATTGAAAAATGCTATTTATTACACCATTCATAATGGTTAAACAGTAAATTTTCTTGTTTTATTTAAAAAGTTGGTCAAACTCGGTTGCCACGCCCCCTACTTTAACACTAATTGTGCTAATATTGGAGTTTTACGCAGGTGTCCTGCTGCGGGTCCTGAAACCCGCAGGTGGTTCAACTTTAAACGTTTCGCAATATAAATAAATAGCAACTGTTTATATTTGAGCAAGGCGAGAGGTGGATGCGGGAGGGGGAGGGGGATGGCAGGTGTGACAGCAACATCAATAAAATCAACGTTGAACAAATGTTTGCATATTTTTCCTAGACATTCGTTTCGATTGACGATAACGATGACAACGGCGCAGCTCGGAGGGTTGCCAGACGTTAGCAACCGATTGGTAAACAAAATGTCAACATTTTTACATTTATTCGTGTTGTTGTTGTTGTTGCTTTAGTCCTTGTTGTTGGCAATTAAATTGCTAGGGTCAGGAAAAAGAAGGAGAAAAACTGTAAGTCTCCATTTTAATTGTACATTTTTGCAACTTTTCTTAATTGAATTTTCTATATTTGCGCAACGCTTGAAAAACCAAATTCCCCAATGGCTGAAAATCGATGGAAAATCAATCAAATTTCGAAGGCTTTACAAGTGGGCAGCAAATTTTGTTCCAATACTTCGTCTCAATTGTCGACTGCACCAATCATGCCACCAAATTGTGCACCACTTGGTGCTACATTTTCTTTTTCTATCTGTCAATTTATTTATTTTTAGGATATCAATTTCCATCCTTGGGGTTTGGGTAAGTGACGCACATGGACATCAAATTTTTAAGTTATTTTGCCAAGAGAATTTGTTATGGATGATCGAAATCTTGAGCTCAAGCGTCGGTTGATATTATCTTTCGTAAGTAGAAATTCCTTGGAATCGAAATTTATAATTATATATGTATACATATCTTAATTTAGTCCATATTTATTTATCTAACAGCTAGCATGCATGACTCAGCTTGATTTTCTCTCAGTGTACTTGATTTTCGGCTACTTTATGATTTTTGCTTGCGAACTGTTCTCAATTTTTTATCTCGCTCTATATATTTATATACAGTTCTCGTTTGTCAATTTTTCACAATTTCCCCGCACGTTGATTTTCCGACATTCTCATCGGTTGTCCTGGACAACAACTGTAAATGGATGCGATGCGACGCTTTTGGTAGCTTTTCGCAGTTGTCCACTTGGTTGGTCAATGGATCGATGCTCGACAACAGAGCAGTTTATTAAATTGCCAAACAAGAAGCCACGCCCCCGCATCCACCGAAGTTGAAGTTCATTTGTCAAACAGAGCTCAAGTGGTGCCAAATGCCACCGTGTGACAGCACATTGAGGAGACACTCTCGATAAGGACTCTCGGACACAACTCATTTGGCGTCTAGACGCAGTTTATGGCTTTAATTGACAATTCACTCAGCTTCTCTCCTTCTCATCTAAATCTCTCATTCACCGTTCTTTGCTAATTGCTGCAAGCCGCAAAAACACGCGTCAGCGCAAAAAGAATTTAATTTGTTAGACGAACGCGTTAACCGTACAGTGAAACCGCAGCAGGACGTGGCTGCTAACTTGTCCAAAGCACAAAAAAAAATTAAACTATGGCAAAAATCTCTAAATAGAAAATATTCAAAAAAAAAAAAAGAAGGAAACTAAAAGGAAGAGCGCAGACAACGAAGTTGACCCACAAAAAAATGGGAAAAATAGCAAAAAATTATTGTAGCCAGGCAAATTGACTCAATTCTCTGCAGGCTCCGACGTCCTGTGTCCTTCGTCTAGTTGAATTTTTTGCGCCCCTTTCTGCTTATACGTTGAGTTGGCCCAATGAAAGTGGGTGTAAGGGCCATATTCGCTTTGTTTGAATGTGTGTTACAGACAGAAGCAGTTGCGACACAGGTCGCGAGGTATATTTCTGTTCTTAACCAGGCTAACGATCAATTGAATAATGCCTGTCTCTGTTTCCATATGTATTAAACCTGCAATCTCGGAAACTAAAAGAGCGAAAGGCTTCGAATAAAAAATATATATTATTGAATACTGTATGCAGAAGGAGCTTCGTCTTTTTTTCTATATATCTGTAACTTATTTCATATTGTTCTGATTAGTAGTATCCTAAGTAGTCGCGCATACCCGACACAAGCACTTACTTGTTTTTTTTTTTTTTCGTATTATTATTTTTCTATTTGCCGCGTCGTCTCAAGCGGCCGACGTAGCTGCTCATTTGCAGCCAGAGCTTGGGGACAAGACAACGAACAGGAGACAGGACACAAAATACACGTTAAAAAAAGGCGGTGCAAATTATAAAAATTGCTGGCAAAGCGCGCTGCTCCACTCATCGCCAGCCGCTTGGGAAACAAGCGAATCTTTTATAAAATGCAGCTCGCTTAAAGCATTAAAAAAAAAGGCGCGTGTCGCAAGTCCTTGAGCGCCAAAAGCTCCTGTGGGACTTAAGCAATAGCCACTGTTTTTTCTCTTTTTATTTTTTTTATTATTTAATTTTTTTTTTTTTTTTTAAATCAACCTCCTGCTGCAATTTTCTGCTCTGCCATGGCTGGAGGCGTTTTGTCTGCGTTTCGGTTCGTTGTGCTCGGAATTCGAATTCGTTTAGCAGATTCCAATGCAGATTCCACTCATCCATGTACATATAGCTGTCTCTTGTCTATCTCTCTCTCTCTCCTTCTGGTATTTCTCGCCTTGCAATCGGCGCTAAACGTTAAGCGGCCATTGCCGCAGCCAATTATTTGGCAATGGGACATTCCGGTACATGTTTTGGTTTCAGCTTTCAACTCACAACTCTGTGTGTGTCTGTGTGTGCGTGCACGGAAAAGGATGTTCTAGCAACTAAAAACGTTTCGAATGTGTGAAATGAGAGCACTTTAAGAGAAGCTCAAGTATTTCAAGACTAGTTTTGGAGTGAATGAAACTTGATTTTGTTTACATTTTGCTAAAGCAATGTTCCAGCAATTGAAAACGTCTAAATTTCAACAGTAAAAAATGTTTATTTAAAACAACCGTTACATCTATAAAACTTGTTCATAAATCTGAAATTTTAGCTTCTCATGTTGAGTTATGAAAGTAGTTATATAATAGTTTTTAGTATTACATCGCCTAAAGCCATTCCCAAAGAATGTTCCACGCATTGAAAATGTCTGCCTATAGTTAAATCATAAAGATCAAAGAGTTTATGCTTTTTGCTTGAGGGCTACAAAAATATTATAATGAAATATTAAAAAATTGTGCCAAAGGCTGCCTTTCAATCAACCCACTTTTTGTATGCTTTAACGGAAATCAACTTTAAAGCAAATTGTTGGCGTTTTTAAAGAGATTTCTAGGAGATAAGCTAAGAACCACCTATTGAACGCCTGACTTGCATTCCTAAACGCTCGAGCCAAAATTTCAGTTAGCGTCTGGCTCGTTAAATGAAATGTTTAACGATATATTAGCTGCAGGCTCTACCCTCCTCTCTTTCTCTCTCTCTCTTCCTCACTTTCCCACTCTCTCCTTCTCTTTAGGGCTTTCGATGAAGCCAAAAAAAAAAATCGCAGCGGCCAAAAATTTGCAGTAATTTCACTTTTTGCTGCGACCGCAGATACAGATACATTTACAGCAAACAGATACAGATATATATATATGTATATGTAGGTATTCGGGGAATATCTGGCATTGTTTCTGTTGTTGTTGCTGCTTGTTAGCTTTCGGCACAAATTGCAGTAAAAAATGTATTTTACAATTTGGCTGGGAACTGGGCCTCGACCCAGCGACTGAACTGTTAGCCAAGGCTTGCACATTTTTATACCCAGAACCCATTGAATATGGGTAAACAGGGTATAACCTTCATGTAAGAATGTACGTAACAGGCACACCTCATATATAGTTATATTCTTGATCAGGTCGAGCGGATTGAGCTCAGTATGTATGAACGCATCGATATCATCATCCATAAAAATTGGAGAATTTTAATTTTACTTGTCGATTTTCCTATTGCGGACGTTACTGCATGTTGCGACAAATCGATAACTCTCTCCATTTGCTTTTTATCGATAACTGGGTTCAGGGTATTTCGTAGTCGAGCACTCTCGACTACAGTTTCGTACTTGTTTTTTATATTTCTATTTGCTGTTTTGTTGATTTGCTTTAGCACACACACTCATACACTCACACACTCGCATATGGCTAGGAAAATGTTGGACAGCTTTGACTGCTGGGCATTTCATTTGGCAGGCAAACGCGATGCATTTTGTGGCCTCGACTGGGCACTTAAAATTTATGCGTTGCCACATAAAGAAAAAAGAGGAAGAGGAAGAACAAGCAGGAACAGCAACAGCAAACGAGTCAAGCCGAGCGAAACATTAAAAACAGGCTCAGGCCGGAAGCGGAAGTCGGAGGCACGAAGCAAATAAAAATACAATTGCAAAATGGCGCGAGTGGGCGAGAATAATGAAAATGAAACATAAACAGACACATGTGTGCAACTGAGCGTGTGTGTGTGTGTGTGTGTGTGTGTGTGTGTGGGTGAGTGTGAGTGTGCCTCATAATTGTGTGAATGTTTAACACGCGTCGGCATTGACATTAAGGATTAAGGATATATGGCCAGAACAGTTGGCTGGCCAACGCGTTTAAATTGCCAAGAACTTGATTTTAATTAAGTTGCCCAGCCACACATGCACATATATGCGTATGTGTGTGTGTGTGTGTGTGTGCGACATTTAATTAACTTAACAAATGGGCAGCAAAGGCTGACATAACAGGATAAATGCAAACAGCAACAGGGAACAGGATTTCTGGCAGAGCAATTTACACAGATTTTCATTGCTCGGCAGCTTAACTGCACATCAGCGATTGCTTCTCTCCCTTTCACCCACTTTCTCTCTTTATCTCTCTCGCTCTTTCTCTTCATCTGTGTGTGTTACTCACCTATAGCCAGAGCTCAATTGCACTTCTCCAATGGCCACGTTGTCGAATTGCGCCGGATTCGAAATCGAGCGAGTCCAAAAGAATGAGAAATCATTCGCTTCATATTTCTCTGTGAAGCGACATTTGAGAATCAGATCTGCGTTTTCGCGAGTGTCGATCGACTCGTCTCCCAGGACAAAGGAGCAGCTGCTCAGCGTTGTTAATAGGACTGCAAAAAAGAAGACATACAATAAAGAATATTAAAAATTTGCAAAATTAAATTTAACTATAAGTATTTGGATTAATCTATTTGATTTGATATTTTAATTTACTGCACATTCATACATCTTACATAATATCCTTTTATTCATTTATAAAATTTAACACCATCAGCAATTAAATAACGCTCCAAGTATATATTTAATTGCCCCATGAATAAATCATTTTTATACTCTTTTTTCTTTTTTTGTTTTTGTTTTTGTTGATAAACAATTTGCCAACTTATTTTGTACTTAAACTTATTTTCACATTGTATTAAAATTCTGTCATATTTTCTGCACATTTCTTATGCATATTTGAAACTTTTGTATGGATTTTGTTTTTATTTTTTATTTGCTGATGTGCCGCAAAAGAAGAGATTGACAACTTTTCAATTTTGTGGAACATAAGAAGCTTTCCTACTCGACAGCAACTGCCACGCCCCCTTCCGAAGGAGAGCCACAATATTTATTTAATTTTTAATAAACCATTATAGGTAAGCCTCAAACGCAGTCGCTCGACTTAAGGTAGAAATACAATAAAAAATGTAGGAGGGGAAAATAAATAAAAAAAAGTGAAAAAAAATAAAATCAACAATTTTTGGTGCAAGTTTCCCGTTATACGGCGCTGTCCTTCACATTAAAAAAGTGAAAGAAAAAACGGAAAAAATTAGAAATCAAACGACAAAGTTCTCAAGTCCTCAGAACTTGGCACATACATAGGTGCGTGCGTAGCTCTTAGGCTGTCGCCTTTCCCAACCACTCCTCCTCCCCTTTCTTTCCTTTGGTGATTTTTTTCTTCTGCTTCTTCTTCGTTTTTTTCAGAGGCATTACTTTTACTTTGCTGCGTAAATTTGAAGTAGAATTTATGGCCGCTTTATACTTGGCATCAAATATGCATGAGCCAGCGTTTAAGCCAGTTCCAGTTCCAGTTCCAATTTTCGAGCAGCGCTTCGGGCAATAAATTTGTGCATTTACTCCTCGACGGCTGTCGCAGGCATGTGCTAAATTTAAAGATTGTTTCACAATTGGGTGGCAACCAGGGGGAGCAGAGCACGCGATCTGGCAGCTCTAGCTCTGGCTTGCATTCACATTAGGGCCAATAATCGTTAAAATCCGGTGTGCGGATGCAAGTAAGAAAGAAACCACGACAGACAGATACCCTTGACTGATTGCCGCGCCTATGTATATTACAAAAACACGATAAACTCGGCTGTCATATTTCAAGTCTTAAGCTTTTCTAGTATTCGAAATCGAGGCGTTCAAGTAACCGGTCACTAAGCTAGAAAGGACGTAATTTCCATACAGAGCAATATTATTGCCTGTTCGAAGCATTTCAACAGCATCCATATACCCACTTTAAGTCAGTTTCAATACGTGCAGGGTAGAAAACGCGTAGAAAAGTTATGCGAGACGCAGCCATGAAAATCGCATTAAAATTAATTTGACAGTCGTCTGGCAGCATCTTAGCGAATTGTATCTAAGTAATATGCTGGCAAGGTGGCAACCCTCTACATCTCTCTACATCTCTCTCTCTCTCTCTTTCTCTCTTTCTCTGTCTCAATGATATCTGGCTGGACGCATCAGTTCTCATTTTCTTGGCGCTGGCGAATTTATGTCAAAAGTTTTGTGTGCCACATAAAATTTGCGCGCTCTCGCATTTTTGTTTGGGCCATTCATTTATTTCTTAGCCATTTGCCATTAAAGTTACGTTTTTGGCCTCGTTCGAAGCATTTTACTTCCTTTTGCTTCCCTTTGCAACGCTTGCCATTGCGTTTGTTCCTTTTTACATCGCCTGTCAACGCATTTTGTCTGCTCATTTCGCTTGACTGCCTGCTGCACGCGCTGCTTTTGCAGTCCCTTAGTCCTTGAGTCCTTGAGTCCTTTCGTCTTTCATTTTTGCAGTTGCGTTTCTAATTAAAACTTTCAAGTCGTCAGCGGCGGCCATCGAGGCGTCCATTCGCCTAGCACTTAGGCAAATTGCCAGAATTACAACGTCAACGAATTGTTCTACGCTTTCTCATTTTAGCAGCGAGTGCATAAAAAGCTGTTTTACTCGTTGCTTCTTAATTGCTTTTTGCTCTATGTCACTCGTTCGCATCCAACTCGTTGCTTACCACTATAAGCAGTCGTGCTATCTCTTTCTCCCCTTGGCAGCGAGTATTAGCTTTCTGTTTATATTTTGATTGTTTTCGATCGTTACTTGTAACTTGCTTCTGTTCACACTCACACTCGTCGTTTTTATAGTACAGTTAACGAACGCAACTCGCTGTTCTGCACTCGTTGAAACTTTCCTTTTCTCTTTTCATCTACAGTTTTGGCTATTATTCTCTACTGCTTTACAGAACTCATTCCTCGGCACTCGCCACTTCCTACTCGTTGTTTTGTTATTGTGCGTACAGTCAACGGATTTGATTGCTTAGCTGACTTATTACGCATACGCCTCGTGTCCGCATTTACTAATATTTACCCCCAGCAAAAATGAAATATAAAATGTGACACAGAGCGCTGTTTGCGCATAAATTTCGCGGCTGACTGCAGTTTTGTTATGTAAATATTGGCATATGCAAAAATAAAAGTAAATTCCCCGAATGCTATCAATATCACATTAATTGACATGCACATAAAAAGCGATACAAAATGTCGGCCAGCAGTCGAGAATGACAGAGATCCCAGGCCGTAAGGCTCGAAGGTGGATGAATGGATGATTGGTTGGATAAATGGATGAATGGAGGTTTACGCGAGTGGGTGGAAAGTTTGGTATGTCATTTTAACAGCGCGAAAAGTCGTCGAACGGCAGTTAAGTGCAGTTAATGAGCTGGCAAACGGTAAAAAAGGGTACTTGCAGCTAATTAAATTATCATTAAACAAAGTGAAGTTGAAGAGAAATGTCTTATAATTGCTCAAGGGAAATGAATAATAATAAAATACAGCTGAAGAAAGACGACCAAAAAGAATGCGCAATGAAAAATTCAATTTCCGGCGCGAATTTTTCACTTTTTCATAACAGTAAAGGCTAATGGAAAAGCGAGCAGCAAATTTATAAAAAAAAAATAAATAAAAGGATATGCCAAAATATACGCAAACCAGTCTTCAGAGTTGAGTAGATGGATAGAAGGATCACTCACGTATTTAGCTCTTCTTTTTTTTTGTATGTGTTTACATTGGAAAATGTGTACAAAAATAAACAGAAATATAAATGCGGAAAATGTAGCTGAAATTCTTAAAGCTTTTGTGAAGCAAACAATTGACGTAAAGCCTTTTGATTACATTCCAAATAAATTTGCTCCAAATCTTGATTAAATTTTAAGCAAATAATGCTCATTTTTCTAAAAGTCGATTTCCAAACAATTAAAATATATATATTTAATTAAATGTCTGGCAAACAAAACTCG
Organism: Drosophila pseudotalamancana; assembly: GCA_037075185.1. Taxonomy (NCBI): domain Eukaryota; kingdom Metazoa; phylum Arthropoda; class Insecta; order Diptera; family Drosophilidae; genus Drosophila; species Drosophila pseudotalamancana. The sequence goes on along the minus strand of JBAMCK010001078.1, from coordinate 429,024 downwards.
ATTACGTTTAAGAAAAATCCAATCAAAGAGTTTACCTTTAGTCTAAATACAAAATACATATTTCGAATATTCCATGAACACATTTTACTGCTTAATTTAAATATAAAATCAAAAATAAACGAAATAAATTTTTCCTCCTTTACATTTTGTTGCATATTTGTTAATTCAAAAAGGTTTTCAATGTTTTTTTTTGTTTTTTTCATTTATTTTGCCTAATAGAGTGGAATTATTTTTATTAATATTTCAGACTTCCACAAAATAACTTTATTTTATTTGAGTTATTTGCTTCAATATCTTTTGCCTATTAAACACTTTTTTAAGACCAGCTCCAAAGGTTTAAATAATTGGTATCGAAAAACTACATAGCATACTTTTAGGTGCTCTGATAGTAAATTGTGTATTGATTATTAAACATGGTTAAAAGGGTATTCAATATACAGTGAACGCTTTTATAGGTGGACAGTGAAATTAAATTTAACTGTGTATGTTCCCTACACTTTTGTGGAGCTTAGTATTCTGTTTATTTAAGGTACAGTAGACATCAAAAGCTAACTCAGTATGCAGCTCATAGAATTTGCTAATTTGCCAACAAGCATTTCAATATTCTAACTTAAATACAAATCGTTTGACTTTTGCGGACTACGAAACTCGGTCAGCGGTGCAGCGGACAATTGACTGAGGCTAGGGTGAAGTCTGACTAGGAGCCGAGGGTTGAGAGTACGGAGGTCTTCCTTTCACACGTCCGCGTTTTGTTGGCATAGTTTGACACAGCTCCAACGCAATTATTACGTGAGAATTATATTAAAATTGGAAACAATGGAGGGGCCGGCTAACCAAATTGCAGTTGCCAAGATTGCCAGCACCAGCTGTTCAAAGTGTGTGTGTGTGTGTGTGTGCGAGTGTTTGTGACTGCCTGCAGGGGAAAAGAACAGAAGGCAGGGCACGACATGAGGCAAAGAGGCGGACAGCTAAAGCAAGGCCAGTCAGGCGAAGCTTGTAGCACACACAAGCACACACAGACACGCACACTAACAGAGGCGTTTGTGAACGAGTCGAGTGAATTTGCTCTTGTTAATTGCATGTTCTGCATATCACTTATAAATGCACCCACACACAAACACGCACACACACATGGCAACACTTGCAAGTCTATACACACACATACACACACTCCCACATACACACATAGTCTGGTAAAAGTTTTGCCATAATTGGATTTTCCAAGTTAATTACCAGCATTGAATTTGGTCGTAAAACGAAAGAACACACCAAACAGTTGCCTTTCTGTGCGTGTGTGTGTATGTATGTATGTGTTTGTGTGTGTATGTGTGTGTGTGACTGGTCTGTATTACAGCTTCGCTCGATTACAATGTAATTTGGCATAGATTTTTGCCTTTTAATGGGCTCCATGCATTGTCTTTTGATCTAAACCCAATCAATGGGCAAAAATGGACGCCTGTCTGTCTAAGTGCATGCAAAGTAATCCTTGCAAAGCAAAAGGATAATGGCAGCCAGCACACAACAGTGGAGCACACACTCACACACACGCGCACTCACATTTATAGAAAGGGAAATGGGATTATGTATTATGATTTAGCCAGCGGCAAACAAATCTCTTCGTCTGGCAGTGCACCAAAAACCTTGCCAAAATCAGTGAGAGAGAAAGAAAGAGACAGAAGGGAAAACTGTGTGTGTGTGTGTTTGGTGTGTCTTTAATGTCTTTATATATGTATATGTATATGTATACATGCATGACACAGCAGCCAAGTTGCAAGTCGTAGGTCCTGGCGAATCGAGTCGATAAAAAGAGCACATAAAATGCAACATAATTTTCTTATGAGGCACACACACACACACACACTCAAAAGGAAAGGTAAGCGAAGATTTGTGTGTGTGTGTGGGTGTGGGTGTAACAATGAATGTTATCTGTTTAAGCTGCGTTCCGTTTATCCTGGCAGCAGTCGCAGTTGCAGTTGCAGACACAAGCAAACGTCTGCCGAGGCAGCAAAAGTCAACGAAACGGAAGAAGATTGCAATTTTAAAGGGTCAGGACGAAGGACGAAGGACGAGGAAGGAGCGAAAGGCACACAAGTTTGGAGGGTGCAGTAAACGGGCATCTCTTCTTTTTTTTGTTTTTAGTGTCTGCAGCAGCAGTAGAAAACAGCAGCAAAAATATTGATGGCCATGTTTTAAGTTCGCTTTGGCAAGCAAAAGCCAGCAAAGGCAAAAGGTGCAAAAGAGATGGCTGCATAAGGAAGAGGAAGAGCAAATATGTATTCCTGAACAACGTTTAAAAGAAGTTGCACTTTAACCCATTAGGCGACAACCGTCAAGATATAAAATGAAAATGTTTTGTACCAGCAAGATGTGTAAGAGTTTTCATGGATTAAGGATATAAGAATGAAATCTAGGTAAAAGACGGCTATACCATTCGAAACTCGTAGCTATCGAAATATAATTCATATTTCAATCGCATTGGTTTTCCGAATTCAATTCACATCGAAGGAGCTATGCAAACAATTACGAAAAGTTAGTCAACAAATATAATAAGCAACTTGTGCAAACATTTTTGATCCACAATCAAATCGAATATATATATAAATATATCAACATAATTATAAATTTGAGCCATTGATGGCCAAAAACTAAAGTTCAATAGCAAATTCTTAACTCAAATATTACAAAAAAAAAAAATAAATAAAAGTGATTTTCAGTTTGTTTGCTGAAAACTTGAAAACTTTAATTAATTCGGTTAAGACAACAGCAGCTGCTTTTGAGAGCTGAACTTTTGGTCTGATTTTCAGCTGAGAAATTTTTGTGTGGGAGAGCTCGACGACTCTCGCATTATCAAAACTATTTCACAAAAGTAAACAAACAGAAGTTTTTTTCTTATTCGCAACTGGGCACAAATTCGCACAATCGTATCCAAAGGGTTAACGAAGAAGGCGAAATCTGCCAGATTGTGGGTGCAGAAACCTTTGAAGGCTGGAATATGGGTCTAGCTCTGAATGCTTGGGTAAGTGTGCTATCTAGGTACCGTTATTTCATTACCACTTTTGCATGACAATGCACAAAACCCAAGTGAGAGAGACAAAGAATGAGATGGGATGCGGGCAGCGACCCTCTTCGAACTCTGCTCCAATGTGCATTACACCAAAAAAAGAAAAAAATAATAAAAATAAAAAAAAACTCAAGACTCGAGTCGGGAGTCAAGAGTCGAGTTGACTCTTGAAAACTTTGCAACATTTGCAGCAGCGCGTTTGTATACCCATTCATAAATTTCTAGCGGGGCATATTGATTTAGCGCAACTGTTTGTAACATTCAGGAGAAGCATTAAAAATGTTTAATTTGGATGATAGGCTGTATAAAGAGCTCAGACTCAAGAACTACAAAAATTAAAGTTCGGACCTTTATATTACATATATACTCTATGTTAGGTTTAGGATTATATCGATACAAATTGATAATCAGATTTGATTTTCGAGGCATACCATTTAAGCCAAGAGGAGAGTAGCTCATGTTTCCATTAAATTGGGCTACACGTGCAATCGAGGGTATCTATTCGTGCAAAAACAAATTGTAACCTTTTGACGTGTTTTTTCATTTTCATGCAGCGCCGAAACGGGCCCAAATTGCTTTGGCAAAAGTGGAAAAACCGGTTCAAGTTGCAGCTAAGATACACACATGATTTCCAGCACACTCACACTCACATACACACACACCCTCACCCTCTCTTACCCCTCACTCGATTTGATAGTGCGAATGTGTGCGGTTAACATGGCTTAAGAAACTTTTGCGGGCACAACTCGCCCCTCCCACTGCACCCCTCTTCGGTAAAAGTTTTTTACTGTTGGACCGAGTTGCAACAACAGATAAGTTGCAACTTTCAAAACTTGCCCCGAAAATGTTTTCTGTTTTCTTTACATTTTCGAATTGTTGTTTTTTCGTTTACATTTCTCCTCTTTTTTGCCATTTTTTGTGTCATGTTTACAAGACGCCTTTTTTACAAGGCGAATGCACTTTTTCTTTTTTTTTTTTTGATTTTCTTGTGGAAAGAGTTTGTGGCAGCAACAACACTTGTTGAGTGGCCCTTGGAACCCTAACGCCGAAATCTTCATAAATTAACACCTCGTAATCAAGGTTTTCTATTGAACAAGAAAATTCAGGAGATAGAATAAGTAATTTATATATAGATTTCTTCTATATTTATGCATTTTTCTTCTATACCCCTGGAATTTTTCATTTCTTTCAAGATTAACTTTTTGAACTCTTTACTTACAAATATACTTTTAGATTTAGAGAATTTGCATTTCGAAGTATTCGTTATATTGAGACTCGATGGACTCATAAAATATCCACACTAATCCTTTCCACTTTTGAAGCATTTGACACATTTATATAAATATATAAAATGTTCTTTCTTAAATATATTTCACAAATTGCAAAGAAAATTCCTTTTAAATTTTCTAATAATTTGAATATATTGGAATAGTTTCTTTTCTAGAAGTTATACTCATCTATTTCAGCTTTTCTTTCAAAAGCGGAATTCCTCTTGGCTGCGACATCGATGCACACACTGCCACGCCTCCTGCTCCTTCTCCCGTTGACTTTTACCCACAAAATTGTCTCCCAGTAGTGCAAACTTTTACACTCAACGGCGGACCGACTAAAAAAAGGAAGACGACCAGATATAAGAGCCAAAGAACTTTTTCAAACGCTGGTCCAACTCATATGCCACGCCCCCTCCGACCATGCCGCCCCACTCTACGCTTTTCGGGTGTATCACTTGATCAACTGTGCGAAATTCAATTTCACTTTTGGCACGCAGAAAAAAACTTTTGACTCTGCTCCTCGTGGAGCACATCACTTATCATATTCGAATCGGAGGCGCCACCCGGAGAAGCAGCCATCAAAACCGAGCAACCCCTTTCGCCCAGCTGCGCAGGTGGCGTCGAAAACTTGTGCTGCAATAAACTTTTCGACTTTAAGACCGAAAAACCGCGTCGAAATTTCATTTATAAAAATTGCATTCCAGCTTCCAACCAAAATTAACCAGCAAAAAAAACTGGGCTGAGGGCGAGAAGGGGCGTGGCTGAAGGCCCTACAGTTTATTACAATGCGGTGTAGCTGCTGCTGCTGCTGCAAATCCCCCGAAGAAGAAGAAGAAGAAGCGGAGACAAATTTACTCAGTGAAAACACCCAAAGGCAATCTGTAAGATACAAAAGTATCTTTTGCCAGCTGCGGCGACGCAACCGTCCAAAGTAATGACCAAAGCACGAGCTGCCACAATAAAAAAGACAAAAACAAAACAAAAACAAGTTAGTTGTTGCTGCTTTTTACGCCCGTTGGCCACTTGAGAGGAAATATGTGAGCATTTGAACATTTACGCTTCATCGATTGCGGACCAACTTGCAAGACGTACACAGAGAATACAGAAAGAGAGAGTGAGAGGGAGACAGATAGAAGGTATCTCGAAACGAAGGTAGCAAAGTTTGCTGGCCAAACAAATAAACCACAGAGAGCGGGCCAACCCGTCCGCCTGTCGACGTGGCCAAAACTTTTGTTTGCCCAAGTGCAGCGGCCAAAGCGATAAAAAGCCACAGCACGAAAACCTAGTTGAGCCACTGAAAGAGAGAGAGAGAGAGAGAGAGAGAGAGAGAGAGAGAGAGAGAGAGAGAGAGAGAGAGAGAGAGAGAAAGCTAGAGGGGGAATGAGTGGTTTACTCGCTGCAGAACTTGTTGTTCTTCTGACCAGGCCAAGTTTACGACCGACAGCTTCCAATGGCCAACGCAATTGTTGACAGTTGCAGCAGCCAGCGGAGGCGGTGCGAAGTGGGCGTGATTGGCAATTTCCTCATTAGCAGCTAAAGAGTTCGCAAAAGAGAGAGACAGCATTTGACGCGCGACTAATTAAAATAGATATATATCGATATTGAATGACAAGCGAGCAACAAAGAATATGTGAAAAATGCGCAGCAAATTATTTGTTGCACTTGCCACACGTTGCGTGCAACTTCATTTTTCATACGCATCTGTTAATTGGGAAAGGAAAGAAGCGAGCCAAGCTAAAGAAAAAGAAGAGACGCCTGTCCGATTAGCAATGTAACTAACACTTGTAAGTATGAAAACTCTAGTCAAGTGTGCTCGACTAGGATATACCCTAAACGCCGTACAGTGCTGCTAATGCAAGTTTTGCCTACTCACATATATTATAAAATACACATTTATACTCTCACAATCAAAATTTTAAAACCGTCATTAATCGTATTAAATATATTATTATTTGTTTATTAATTAAGCAATCGGATTCCATGTTAACAATCAATAAATTTCGATGTCATCCGTTGAATTAAATAATACCTCAATTAAAAATTATTAATTACAAAATTTCTTGCACAACAGAGAAAAAAGCTTACAAAGAGGTAAAAATTTGTCATTTTTTATTTTGATTGTTATTAATAATGAATTGTCTAATTTGAAATATATATATATTTTTGTCGTTATATTTTTGATATTTGAAGTTTAACAATCAAGCAAAATAAATGTCATAAAAAAATATATCATATTACATATTAAAATATTTTCAAGCCTTCAACGGTTTTTCTTTTGTATAGCATCAAAAGCAATAAATTAAAATAATAATTATAATAATAATAATATATGCATTTATCTGCTTCGCTGTGTTTTGCCACATCTGGTTTTTTTTTCTGTTCGGCTCGCATAAATTTGAAAAATGTTTTGCAAATAAATTATGTGCATATAATTTTTATTGTAATTCATTTTTTACTTTCCATTTATTTTTTTTTTATTTTTTTGATAATTTATGCTTGCAACAAGAATTTCTTCTTCTTTCAATTAAAAAAATGTGACCCGAAATTTCGCAGCTGTTAATATAAAAATAATTTGTATTTATTTTTTTGCATATTGCAAAACGTGAAATCAACAACAACAACAAAAAGGAAAAACTCATGTCTCACATTTTCAGTGTTTGTTTTTTCTTTCTTTTTTTTTTTTGTTCTCAAGATTTCCCTTTATGCTTTGTCGGCCACAAAGGACACGGCGACGCATCGTGAGGAGGAAACAGGAAAAAGGAAAAATCACTGGCAATTTGCATAAGATACAATTGAGTGAGTGTCGTCGGCGTTTTTCCTTTCCTTTCCTTTCTTTTTTTATATTTTCCTGCGCATTATTTTGCCTTTGTACGCTCGTGTAATGAATTATCATATTTCATGTGGCTTCCACACACAACACACACACCCAATGTTTGCATTCAAATTTGTGACCCAAGCAAGGCATACACATGTACACACTCACACTCACACACACACAACATTTCGAGCAAGCCGCAAAAAATGAGTTACACAAACGAAATGCCGCAAAGTATGCAATAAAAAGCAGCGCGCAATGCTTGAGCTGCTTAGCAAGCGACGTTCCTGACTGCATGGTACCCTAGAATACTTTGAGACTTGTTAAAAATCTAGATAGAATTTTAAAATCTTTAGTGTCTGTTAGATAGAAACGAAACGCTGTTGTTTCATTGATATGCTTTAAATTTAAAGATTATAAGATGTCATAGTTTACTATAACTCATCAAAATGTATGTATAAACTCAAGTTAATGCGATAAAATATATATTGCATATACTTTATAATATACCACACTATATAACATATTCCAAGGACGAACCCCTTAACACTTGCATAACGATATTTTTCAATTCTTATAAATCTTTTATATTTTCGCACGTCTCGCACGATAAATAAGTCCAGAAGGGCCTTCACTTCGACACGCTCATTACCTTTCTACAGGGTATACACAAGAAAACAAGAGAGAAATACAGCCGCAGTCGCAGTTGCTGTAAAAAGAGCAGCACATCTGCTAAATATAATTCATGAATATATATAGATATATGTATATCTAAAATAAAGTCGAGAGTTGAGATTGAACAAGAAGCAAGAGGAGCCACAAAAAAAAACAAAAAAAAACAAAGAGTCGAGCATTTGCGATTGCTTCTGCTGTTGATTTGGGTCGTGGCAAGGACTTAGGAGCTTAGTTTACAGTAAGGCTTCTGCTTCTGCTTCTGCTGCTGCTGCTGCAGTTGTTGTTCAGCTGCTGCGGCATCTTGGCAAGAAATGACAGTAAAAATATGTCAGCCAAACCAAATAAAAAGAAACCGACAACAGCAACAACAACAAACGAGAACCCTAACTCTCAACAACTGTCCATCTGTTTGTCTCCATTGCCAGCGCTTCTGCTGTCTCTCTTTGCTTTGTCTCTGGCTTTTGCTTCTGAAATATGTTGCAGCTTTTATAAACTGTGTGTCCAGTGGCCATTCCTTGTTATTGTTGTTGTTGTTGTTGTACTTGTGGCAGTTGTTGTTGCTCTTGTCGCTGCACATTTCATTCATTTGTTTTGTGGTTTTGTTCAGCTTACGAGCTGCACTTTTTATACCCATTACAAATGGCCTAGAAAGGGTATAATGGTTTTGCAAAAACATATGTAATATCCATAAGACAAAGTAGCAGAATTCATTATGTATTTGTATACTGAATCTCAATGATCACCCAGTTCAAAGGGCAAGTCCACTTGCCCATCCACTATCTGTTCGACTTTCTGTCCGTTTGCATTAATTCCTCAATCTCGAAAACTAAAAAACGCGGACACTTGAAATCTTACACATACATTCTTGCATTTCATAGCTAGATCTACTTTATCATTGTTTGTCGATATCTTATTATATTTCCTTAATAACGATAAAAATACACTTCAAACATCGAAGACCGTGTGTGCTACAGGGTATCTGTAGTCGGACACTCCCCACAAGTAGACTTGTTTCTTTTGCTCTGGTTTAGCTGCAACGCGATTTTAATTTTTTGTGTTTCGTGCAGCTGCCACGCCCACTCAGCTTTGGCCGCCCTCATATTTGTGTTAGCATTTTTCATACCTTTTCACAGCTCACCTGAGCTCTGAGCCAAGCGTCTGGGCCTGACACACTGGACAAGGTGCGGGGGGTTAACACAAAGCGTAGCACTCATGTGTCATGAACTGGACCCCACCCTTCGCATCCTCCACCCCTCCTGCACCACTCGTTGAGTGCCCCTCAGCTGCAGCTGGTCTGGAATTACACGCTTGTTACTCATGCAACGGCGGAGTTTGGTTCGCGATTCTGTTTAAACAATTGCAAAGTCTCCAAATGTGAGCTCCATGTGGCTGACGGAGAACAGAGCAAAGAGTGGGAGCAAGGGGATGGGGGCGAAGGTTGAGGCGTGGCAGTCACTCGTTTGCAGCCTTTCGATTTGCAAATTGCATAACAATTCGCCAGTTGCCAGTTGAAAAACTTTACAAGTGAGTCGTTGCGGCGGCTCCCACTGGCTTGGCCAACCGAGTGGGCGGGTGGGCGTGGCCGGGTACAAAACACGGCTCATAAACTCGCTGACTTTCAGTTGGAGTCTGCTTCAATTAACGCTTCAAAGGATTTAACCAAAAACTTAGATTAAAATAGCATGAATATAAAATGTTTAATTTTTGAACCAGTTCCGGCAAAGAGCAGCTAGTTCAGTGTAACTTTCTTCATTTGAAAAGATACTTTATTAATCGAACAAATTTAACCTAGTTTAAGACAAAATTATTTTTATTTAACTATAAAGTAAATAGCAAAGCTGGCAAATACTATTGATAACGAAGTTAAAGAACTAAATCAGATTCAATTAGTTTCAACTTAGTAACTAGTTCTTTTAATACAATTTATATAGGAAAACCCCTTAAAAAGAAATTCCCTTTAGTGGTTTATTTAAATATTCAGTCAGTCTATAAAAGTAGGGGAGTACATTAAACACAAGTGAAAGAAAAAAGTCGGTTGGTTCAAGAACCAGTTCAATTTCATGCAACTATTCAAGGCAAAGAGCGTGCAGAGCACTATTCCAATTGCTAAATAAATTTGTATTGCAAACAAATCAAATCAAAGCGAATTCAATTTATTAACGGTTCAATTGAACCAGTTCAGCTGAGCACACTTCAATGCGTTGGCATTTTGAAGTGCATTCAGAGCAAAAACTAAATCGCCGACCAGCGCGCTTCAACCAAAAAACTAACTCAATAAATGTTTTCCCATCAATCTAATCAACGAGATTCCCCTTAAGTAATCCCCACTCCCAATCCTACCGCTTTCAATGATAATTTCGTAGTATTATTTCATTGCAATTTGAAATGGCAAACATTTTGTAGCTGTCAACGAAGGAGCAAACAACTGCTACGCTAAGCCTTCCCCTCACTGCCCTCTAGCTCTATCGCTTACTCTCTATCTGTCTCGCTCTACTGCTGTGGAGCTTGACTTTTATTATATTGTACAATATTTTAATGCAAAATGAAAAAAATTACTTTCATTTTCCTCGGAATTGGTTTTACAAGCAGCGCAACAGCAGCAAAAGCCAAGTTACAAAAAAGTTTTGAGCCAAAACAAGCAAACGGCGAAAACTTCTTTTCCAAGTGAAAAATGCAACAGTATTCCCCTGTGGCACGCCCACCACCCTCGTCTGTTGCATTACAACGCGGCTCAGCTGGGACTGTTTCCCACCCCGTCTCTCTCTCTTCGGACCCCATTGTTGATCCTCCCGTGCAATATATGCAAAGCAAAAGTTTTTAATTTAGCGCCAACTTAGCGCAGAGACTTACAACTGAGAGGGAGCGCGAGACAGAGAGAAAGAGAAATGACATGAAGAAAGGGGGCGTGGCATAGTTGTTGTTAAAATATGCTTTAAAAGAAATAATCAACTTGCTCAGATTGCAGGCAGCTGCTGCTTGAGCTCCTTAAGAAATGGCCCATTTCCATTTGCTTGGCCAAACTAATTCCCCAGCTGCAGTTTAACTCGAATCCCCTTTCCTCCTGGCAAGCAAGGACGGGTCTGATGGACCTGGGAAGCAGTCGAGCGCATTTCATGCGTAATTCTGCCTCCGGGACGCCTGAAGCACACCAACGGCGGCTTAAGTCCACGTCAAGAGCTTAGAATACGGCAAAAGGCATTTCGAATGCCGAGTTGCATGCAACACGGGCCACCCAGCAGGCCACACTACATGCAACATCAGCTTGAAGTTCGCTCAACCAGCCAGCCAGCAGCCAGCTGCCAGCTGCTAGTTTTGTGCCTTAAATAATAATGAACCCACCATCTGACCCTTTGAGCAGCAACTCTAATGCTGAGAAAGTTGTCTGAACCAAACATTTAGACAGATAGGAACTATTTCCAATGTAATGAATGTAATTACTTTCAATTACTTGAGTAATTGATTTAGTCAACTAGAATTACTCAAGGAGTTGAATATCCAGTCCAAAACCTAATTTAATTTCTATTTATTTAATGAGTTTTTTTTCATTACTTGAGCGAGACATTTAGTTATCTAAAATTATTCGATAAGATGAATGAATTAATTTAATTATTTATAAAATTACCAATTACAGATATATGTAATTACTGAAGGTGTAAAGTCCAACAGGATAACAGGTTTCAACAACAACGAGATTGAAACCCAAATTACCTTTGTATTGTATTGTAATGGTAATTCCTCTGACCGAAGTACTTAAGTAATTATATTTCCATTAAAAGTAATTGGTGCTAAGCTTAATGCGTAGCATAAAATTCTCATCAAAACTAAGTCTTAATGCTGCAAACTAAGTCTGCCCAAAATCAACTCAAACTTTGAAAGCTTTTCGTTTCGGAATACTAAAAGTTAATAATCCAAGCTCTCATCTCTATAATATATATATAATGTATAGATATATATGCATATACAATGTGCAATTTAATCCCCGCATACTATTCACACTTCCTTTCTGTTTTCCAACAAACATAAATCGCTCAACTCGATTCAAGTTGAGTTTTAGTTTAGCTTTTTGCGCACCTTTAAACTTGAACTAGTTCAGATGAACGATGAACAGTGAGTGGGAGGTGCTTCAGGAGTGGACAGTAGATCGTGTCGTGGACTCTTTGCTTGGGGGCGAAATGCAACTTTTAGTTTGTTACATTTCAACTCGCAAGCAACTCACGTGTTTTTGTTGTTGTTTTTGCTGGTAATGTTTTTCTGGACAGCGATTTTGATACCCATTGTAAATGGATAAGAGGGGTAGATTGGTTTTGTGAAAGTGTATGCAACAGGCAGCTAATGCTAAGTTCAAGCAACTCTTCAAGTCATAAATCCGTACTTTTGACAGATGGATCCTCCCTCCGCTTTGACCCCTCAATCACGAGAACTACAAGAGTTAGAGACTTGAAATTCTATAGAATATCTATAAGCACTATAGATTATTATGATTATTTTTCGATAACGCATTCTAGTTCTGTATCGATAATTCGAGGACTTGCTTCTTAGTCGGTAGTTGCTAGTCGAGCATCGTTCGATTAAAACCTTTCAACTTGTTATTTTTTTAATTTTTTTTTTTTTTTTTTTTTTTGCTGTTATTTAACCCTTGTCAAGTCGGCCCAAAAAAATATGTGGGTCACTTGACGCACAGCAACAACAAGAACAACCACAGCGAAAGCGAGAACAAAAACAAGAACAGGAGCTGGAAAATTTATTGTGCGTCGTTGTCGCCGCCAGTTTTTAGTTTTGGTCAGAGCTTTGACTGCCAAAAACTGGACAACAATAACAACACCAACAAAAAAACAACAACAGCATTATGTTGTTGTTGTTATTATGCATTTGCTCCAGTTTGAATTCCCTCCACTCAGAGCGCTTCCTCCACCACCAACTCATTGACTGGGAATTTGGGTGGGTTTCTATCTTTCCTTTTTTCTTTATATAGGTTGACAGCTTTTTTGGTCTATTCCCGAGCCCGAATTCTATTTGGTTTTAATTTATTGAAGCACTTTTGAACAAGCGCGACATTGTTGACCGGCCATATAGATAATATTAATAGCTTCAAGTGGTCAAGCTAAAAGGTGAATCCCTTCTCCCTCTCTCTCACTCTCTTCCCCCCTCTCTAATGGCTCGGCTGTTCCTGCACCTATCGAGGGGATATTACGAAATGATAGGCCCCTAAAACATTTGCGTGAAAGATGTCACGCCATAAAAGTTGTTTATTGAACCATTAGGAAAGCGATTGGAAACGCTCGCACAATCTACGGGGAAAAAAGAGTCCAATAAAATGTCGTGACATATGAGCAGGCAACCCGAACTAGAGTTGGAACTGCAGTTCCATTGGTTCCAACTTTCAACTATCAATTTATTTGAAACACAATTTTTGTTTATCTGTAAGAGTTAGTTCCGACTCTGATCCCTTCTGAAACCCTTAAATTAGAGTTTTACAAATGATATAATCCTACTAACTGAAGATCTACAGACGCTAATAAAAAAAAAACTATATTAAGATTCAACATTCCTAAATTTAACTTTGCTTCTACTGTCGTACTCGTTACAATTAGAGAAGTTACGTAACTTCCTCAATATAAAAGTAGTTCCAATGGCTTCAAAGCTAAGCAAGTCAACCGCTAGTGTTATATTCTTTCATGGTTCCGGGGATACAGGACCCAATGTCCTTGAATGGGTGCGCGGATTGATTGGTCGAGATTTCAGTGGTTCGCATATTAAATATATATTTCCCACGGCCCCAGAGCAGAAGTATACCCCATTTGGAGATGAAATTTCGACGGTGTGGTTCAATAGAAAATCCGTTAAAATAGACGCAGACGAAGAACAAGAAAGCATGTCCCAGAGTTACGACATAGCGAATCGACTCATACAGAACGAAGTGGATCGAGGCATACCCACGAATCGGATCATTGTCGGTGGTTTCTCCATGGGTGGTGCCTTGGCACTGCACACGGGCTACCACTTAAATACAGATTTGGCGGGCGTATTCGCACACTCCTCATTCATCAATCGCAAATCCGTGGTCTATGATTCGCTCGAGGGTAAATCAATCCATCCTGAACTTTGCATGTTCCATGGCACAGATGACGATGTGGTTGAGTATCAATGGGGTCGCGAAACTTATGATACCCTGCAAAAGTTCGGTGTCAACGGGACATTCACGACCTTGAATAACACAGCGCATGAGTTGACGGAAAGTTCTATGCTGGATGTCGAGCAGTGGATACTAGAGAAGCTGCCTTAAGAAGTGCGAATTTTAAGTCGTTGTTCAACACCACTTTTCTGATGTTGCGTGATTTGTTACTTTACAATAAATAGACATACATGTGATCAACACCTTACACAGTTTACAACATTGGAAACTAACTGAGAACAGTTGCTAATTATCCTTGATTAGATTAATTTAACCTCAGGGCTTTAAATAGTGTACTGTATCTTAAAGTAAACTTTGGTTATTTTCGAACACTGTTTTCCTTTTTGCTTAATTGTCTGCTGGCTTGCTGCAGAGCTGAGCTTAATTCTTTCTCATCGCAAATACCAATCGAGTAGCGCTTCAGGCTGTCATAGAAGACCCCTCTCTACCGCCCCGTTCCCCTTTAGTATATTTCCTCTTCTCTTCGACCCACTTGCAGCATCTCCTGCTCTATTTATACACTTCAGCACCTGTTTAAATAGCCAAGTTTGTTGCACAGCTAATTAAGTCAAGTTTATGCAAAAGGGGTTCGTATTCGCTCCGTTTTTCGCACGTTCGCACCTGGCACCCCACTTACCCATTGCTTCTCTTCCCTTTGCTCTTCCTCTTCGCTTTCCATCCTTCTAATGCCTTTGTTTTCCCACACACACACACACACACACACACACACACACACACTCACACAGAGGAAGCTTCTGTGGCCCCATCAGCCGAGCTGTTAATGTTAAGTTCTGTTGCAGTTCACTCCTCACCTTTCTCTCTCTTCTTCCCTTTCCCCATTTGCACTTCCATTGTAATGTGTAAATGAGCTAGTTCTGATGAGCTGAATCGAGCTAGAGCCTCGCTTCTGGCCTCCTGCTTCCTGGCCACAATGACACTGATGGATTTGCTGTTAATCAATATGAAATGAGGAGCACAACAGCAGTTCCAACCATCCCTCTCTTTCCTGCCAGCCACGCCCCCTTTTAGGTGCACACTCGAGCGCTTTAGCTCAGCTTTTTTCCGCTTTGACGCTTTTGGCCCGAACACGTGAATGAGGTTTCACACAACTCCTGTTGCCCTGACCAAAGCCCGACAGAGTGTTGGTTAACGTGCATTTTTTTGCTCGTGCTTAACTTTTGTTTTATGAGAAAATATTGTACAAGTTTTTTAATTGCTTTTACGCTTAAAAAACACGCAAATTGTGTGTGTGTGTGTGGGTGTGTAAGAGAGAGAATTTGCGAGTATTTGAGTGTTGAACAACAACTTTATTTCCATTTCGGTTGCATTTTTGGCAACACTTGCAAAAAAAAATAAAAAAAACTATGCAGAAAAGTTAATTTTTGTACGAAAACAGTTTTTGAAGCAATTGCCAAGCAAAGTTTATGCCCCAATTGCTAGAGTATACTGTGTGTGTGTGTGTGTGTGTATATAGCATATATCCAGAGTGATTTACGATTACAAGCGGAATTTTTGAGCGAGTCACATGCATAAAAGACAATTCATAAATATTTATAAAAGCAAAAACAATTAACTTAATCGATTTGTGGGCGACAGCCCTAAATAGTGGGCGTGGCTTGGCCACAACAAACGACTGTCGATTGATTACTTAAAAATTATGTGTGAAACCTCAGAATAAAACCAGCAGCAACAACAACAACTACAACAATAAATGTTTGAGAACTTTTGCTGTGAAGTTTTCAAATTAATTCGTGTCTTAAGGCAAACCGCATCCGAAACTTTGGAATTGGCAACGCTTGAGAAATCTACGTAGAAGAACAATAAATAAATTCACAAAAAACTTGTAGCAGAGTTCTCAACTAAAAGATACCCTGTTGACTAATCAATCAATTAATGAAAAAGAATGGATCAATAGTTTCTTTAAAATATACATATAAGGCTACCATATATTATAACGAATGATCAATTGTTTGTCTTAAGTAAAAGTTTTTTATATTGCTATCGTGAATGTATCTTTTAAGCAATATATGTTCGTTATGCTTATATTAAAAATTCCTTTATACGACTGAAGATTCACACCTGTTTACAGGGTATTCAATACAAGCAATTTAAAACAGTCTTCAAGCCAATTAGCATATGTCTGTCGCATACATTTTTTTGGTTGGGTATCTGCGATCTGCGCCTCCGTTTGCGTGCAAGTGTCTCAATTTAATTGAAATTCATTTACATTTAAAGCCAACAATTATGCGCATTTTCCCAGGCTCCAAAAAACCACATCAATACATATAAATATATACATACATCTACACATGTGTATATATGTGTAGGCAAACAATTTGTAAATGAAGATAAAACCGAAAAACGAATGTTGTGAAATTTCCATAAATTAAAATAACAACAAAACGCAAACTTTAAATGTTGTGAGAGCTAAAACATTTATTCGTAAAATATTCCCCAATGGATGATGCCTCATTTATCTAAAGACTTGCCCCATAATGCATTATGAGCTGGACCAAATAGATGCTGAAGGATTTGCATTTGAGTTTGAGGACCTTCAGTAAATGTTTTGTGTGTGTTTGTAATCTCGTAATCGATGCAATTTGTATGAAAATGCTAAACAAATTGCATAAGATACATTTACAAGCACTCGAATATCTCTCTCTTCCTCGAGCTGTTGGCAAATGCATAGAAACTCCTTCCTTCTCCCTCTTACTCTCTTTCTTATCACATATGCTATGTAATACAATCAAAAACTTTGTTAAGCGCATTATGCATGCGAGAGCGAGAGAGAGAGAGAGAGAGAGAGAGAGAGAGAGAGGAGGAGAGGAGTGTTGCGGCTGGCGTATCATTCAGCTTTTGCTTGACCAATGGCAATGGCCTTTTGTTGCCAGCTGCTCATTGTGCATGAAGTTTACAAGCTTATTGTTGCCACACACGATTTTCTTCTCCTCTTCTTCAGCTTCTTCTCTTTATTGTTGTTGCGTGAAATGGAAAGTATAACAACGCTGGGGGCGTGGCAGTGGAGGGGGGCGGTTAGTTACATGTTGCTCAGCTGCGTAGCGTAAAACACGTGCCTAATTTCGCATTTAAGTTTGCATCTTTCTGCAAGCTCTTCAATGTTTGCACAAGCTGCATTGACAATTACATAAAGCATAGCAGATAGCAACAAATGTTGAGATATATATCAAAATTCACATGTCAACTGAACCATTTGCGCAATCATTAATAAACAAGCACACACAAATATTAAAACTGATTTGGCTTCCAGTTTTGCACAAATTATAAAATTTCCAATTATTCTTGCGCAAGCATATCAGATATTTAAAATTAGAAAAATACAAAAATTGATCTTAAATTACCAAAACTAGAATACCTACTAGAAAAACAAGCATGCAATTTGCGCAATCATTATTGCACGAACATATGTGAAATAAATAATTATTGCTTAAGACCACAAAAACAGAAGAAATTGCAAAAATATGTTTGCACAAATGTATGCGTTAAGTTTGTGCAAGCGTTACACATCAAAATCTTTAATTTGCACACAAACTAAAAACTAATTTGTAGAAATTTAAATGAAAAGCAATAAAGAAAAAAAAAAACAACTGAAAAAGTTTACAAAATGAAAAGCTAGAAAAACAGGCTCAGCACAAATCTAAAATATTGTTTTGCACAACTTTTGGGAAACTCAATTTGGAAAAGCAAAAAATAAATGCCTCTGCTTCAACATTAATTTGTGTAAAGTTAATAAACAAAGGTCCCAATAACTCAAATTAAATATGCAAAAGAACAAATTATAAAAAGCAAACAAAAAGTTTAGTTGATTTTTGTAAAAATCCTAAATAAATGAGCTAATGGCAAACAATTTGAAAGTTTTCTTTGCAGTTGGCAAAGCAAATAACAAAAAAAAAAAAAAAAATGGACAAATATTTGCCACAAATGTAAAAAAAACACAAGTAAGAAAACTGTAGTCGAGTGTGGTCGACTGGGAGATACCCTACGCCACGTGCAGGGATTTTATTTAGCGAACTTTGCTTTTTTCTTTACTTGCTTGCACTTACTTCATTTCCCCGAAAATAATAAATCGACCTGGCTGTTGATCCTGCTCATGAATATATATATATATATATATGTATATAATAATAATATAATATATATATATATTAGGGATGTAGCCACGCCTCTTTCAGTCTGATACATTTTAACAAAAACGATATACACTGTTACCAATTTTCAATTTGTTTAGGGTATACAAAGTCCAACAGGCAAAAATGTTGCACAAGCATTCATTTTCACAGGCAAAAAAAAAATTAAGTTTTCCTTTTTTCATTTTTTGTGCCTCCTTTTGGGAGCACGTTTAATTGTGCGTGCACAATTTGCACACACACGCACACGCATACACACACACACACACACACACACACACACACCCACACACACACTCATACAAAGTCAATTTAGTGTAAAATTTAAAATGATTTTCCCTCATTCAGCCTGGAAAAGGACAAAGGATAATCCAGGAGAAAAGTGGAAAAACTTTAAGCATGTGTTCGTCGAATTTTTGCATATGAACCAAAATAAAGTTGTGTAATTCATAAAAAAGTTAAACTTTATTGAATAAGAAGAAAAGAGGAAAACAAAAGAAATGAACTTGCAAAAAGCTGAGTAAAAAACGCTTAAAAAACGAAACAAGCGAAAAACAGCCCACGAAAACAAATGAAAAATGCTCAATGCAAATGAAAAAGCAGAGAGCAGAAAGCAGCTTGCAGTCGGTTGTAACCGACTGCCCGACACCCATCAAGGTAGATACGTATGTGTATAACTAGAAACATGCTTGAGAAATTGAATTGTTTTTCTCCATCCTTATCATAATTTTCTTCTTTTATGGGAATTCAACATAAATGTCAACCTTAAAATTCCAGTTTAAAATCTTTTGACACACCGTTCAGCAGACGCAAAGCTCATTAAATCACTTTACGTTGATTGCTTATCGCACTTTATCCCAAGTAATCCAAGTTTCGAGTACAACTAATACACCCTTTCTGGAGCTTGCTAACAGGTGCATTGAAAAGTTAAATAAGCCAGTGGAAAATACAGAACAGCTTGATAAGCCCAACGAAGAAGAAGAATGTAAACAAGAACGATTAAAAGTCGCGTACAAAATGCTGAAATCTGCAAAGGAAAAAAAATAATCGCAAAAAACACATGATTCGGCTGGTAGATACCCTACTGACATTAATGTGTGCTATATGAAAAAATAATTTTGCTTGGTGTTTTGAATAGGGAAACATTTTTATGTTAGATCAAAACTTAATTTATAATAATCTATATATTACCAGAGACTTAGTCATGGCAACCCCTTCTCTAGTCCAATTTTCAAGGGGAACGAAAAAGCGAAAAACAAAATTTCGAGCGCAATTAAAAATGAAACAAGAGATGAAACAATACAAAAAATCGTGCAGTATTTATTTTTTACACTTTTTGCTCGCATAGCTAGAAAACGTGCTGGGGAGGGGGCGTGTCACATGGCTGAGGCGTGACCAATGGCACACACACCCACACACGCAGGCAGATGCAACAAATTGCAAGCAGCACGTCGGCAAAAATGATAAACAGAATCTATTGCATACTTTGTGGTGTAGCCAAATAACAACAACAACAACAAAGAGAAGGAGCATGAGGAGGAGAAAGAGAAAGAGGGAGCAGGAGGCAGACACATTGTTGATAAGGCTCAGGCAGCAGACAAAGTTGCCGGAGTGTAGGTAAAATGGACGGCTCGCAGCCAGGGTTGTCATCATCAACAAAGTAATCATGCGTTACGCCCACCAGCCGCCCCCTTCGCAGCAGCAGCAGGAAAAGTTTTGCGCATCTGGCACAAGTTGCGCCTCTGCTGCTTCTTCTTCTTCTTCTGGTTGCCAGCCAGAGTTGTTGCTTGTTTCATATTTTACGTTTTTGCGAGCAAAATTTTATTATTAAAATGCAAAATTGAAAATGGCTGCGACGTGAGAAGCAGCTGCAGCAGACGCCGCTCTAAAAGGGGCGGCCGCCGCCGCCGCCACCGCCCCCGCCTTGAGGGCGTGGCAATGCGCATGCATATGAGCGATGCGTGACACACAAAAGGACACAGAAGAAGAAAAAGAAGCCAGCTGCTTTAATATTAAACGTCTTCAACACACAAAATTGTTTTTTTGTGGCAGCAAAATAAGTAACAAAGCTTCAGTCAAATCTGCTCGACTAGGCGATACCCTGTCAGTTAAATATCAAGGCAATATACACTGCATACCCATTTTCACTGGCCTCTGACAGGCTTTGCTATTGATTTAATGGAAAACTTAGCTAACAACTTATTTAAAGTTAGCAACAATCAACTTACTTATATAAAGTTTTATAATGCCAGCCATCTGGGATTGGATTAAGGGAAATAACCAAGAAATCTGCTTACCTGCAAAGAAGGAAGAGAAGAAAAGGTGTTTAATAACATGCTTAAAGTAAAAGACAAGTGTAAATGTGACGTAACTTAAATATTTATAAATTTATTATGGAAAAAAATGTAATCAAGATTCAAAAGTAGCATCAAAGGGTTTTATTTTTGTCTGCTCCATCAGATACAAAACATTTCTATACCCCTTTGCCTAAACAGTTTATAAATACAGGGTATAGAATTAAATATATATAAAAAGGGAAATAATCGCCTTTGCATTTGCAATTCATTAAAAGATTAGCAGCTGGCAAACATATAAGAGAAAAAAAAAAGAAAAAACCACAAATGGAATAAAGAACTGACAAACGAAACGAAATGAAACGAGATGAAATGAAACGTAATGCAAAAGGACAAAGTAAGTAGTTGAGTTACAGAGAGGAGTGTAAAATTTCATTTAATTACATAAAATACTCAAAGCGCTTAGCAGCTAATGTGGATAGCAAGCTATGCAGTAGGAGAGAAAGAGAAAGAGCAAGTGACATGCGTGTGTGTGTGTATGTGTGTGTTTGCGCTGCGCTGCGCTGCTGACATTGAACAGGAAGCTCAGATTTCACATTTCACATGCAGCACAGCGAGAGACAAACACAAAAACAAATTCAATGCGCAAAAAAATGAAATGGGAGACACTCAACGATGATGGAGATTGAAGAGAGGGGGAGATAAGGGAAGGGGAACACACCATTGCGGCTAATAATGACGTTTACATGAGAGACAAGCAGCAGCAAACAGAAGCAGCAAAAAGCACAAGGGAAATATGAATATGCATAGAGTGTGAGCGAGAGAGGAAGACAGTAGTAATGCAAGGCAAATGTCGAAAACAACAACTATGTAAGTATGCAAGGCTGAAACAAAAGACGAAAAACGCAAAGGAGACGTAACGAGAGAGCAGCAGGCAAAATATTTCACACTCAAGACAGAGTGAAGTTGTCTGAAGTGATGGAGAGGGAGTGGGAGGGGAAGGGGGAGTGGTGGAGGTTGAAGAGAAACCACCTGAGGCTATGAAAATTTTGCAAGCGCAGCAGCGGGCAGCGGTTGACTTCAATGCGGCATTGTTGTCATAACTGAAGAGCGATAAGAGAGGAGGAGGGGAGAGTCACAGAGAGTGGGAGAGCAGAAACACATGTCTGCGGGCGCACTTGTCAATGTGAAGGGTTCGATTAAATGTGGGTGTGAGAGCAGCAACTGCAGAGCTAAATCAAAGCAAAGGCCGACAGAGCGGGACAGAGCGATTCTGCTGAAGAATTGCCTAGCGGCTAAATTTGCATTGGGGCAAAGGCTGCCGCTGATGACAAAATGATAAGGGCCGGAAATTTGCAAAGATAGAGCGAGAGCGAAAGAGGGTGAGAGGGAGAGAGAGAGAGAGAGAGAGAAGGGAGTGCATGCCAAATGCAAATAACAATGAAAACAACACAAACAAATGACTGCAGCAGAAGAAGTAGAAAAAGAAGAAGCAACAATAGCTGCAATTGAGAAAAGATGCTGATGCTCGTAATCTTCTAATCTTATGGACTTGCTGCATAAATATTGAGACAACAAATGAGCCAAGAAGCTCACAAATTGAAATTCCCAATTTCCGGTAAGAAAACTTTTCGAGAAGCTAAAAAAAACCCCACTCGATAAACAAAAGGGAACAAAATAAATCAAAATTAAATTAACAAATCAAACTGAAGAAGAAGAACACAGGAAATGTTTTTCCAGGTAGCAAACAAAACAAGCAATGGAAACAACAACAATAATACAAATTGGGCCAAATTCAGATGAAGAGCAGTACAGAAGAGGAAAAGGGAAAGGTGAAATAGACCCAAAAATAAAAAAAAAAACAATTTAACAATACTTTTGTTAAAAGTTGTAAGTATAACATTTAATTGATATTAGTTTGGGGAGTAAATTTAATAGGTACAGTCACGCACTTTCAAGCAGTTCGTCAAAGTCTTTGACTTTTAAGAAGTTTGTTAACCTTCCACAACACTGAAACCAAGTTTTGGTTGTTGAGTTACTATTTTGTCTCATATTCATAAGTTTACGATTAAATCAATATATTTATAGTTCAAAGTGGAGAAATAAAAGACGTTACGCAGCACTTCACTAAAGTGAAAAAATCTTTCTGTAACTCTTCTAAGGTACAAAGCCTTGCCAAAATGTGAAGAAATATTTAATTTTTAGATGTATCTCTTGATTCTCTACTGGTTCACTAGGTGCTCCCTCTCTTTCTCAGAATGATTTAAGTACGGTAAATTTGAAGTATCTTTTACATTAAAAGTATCTTTTTTACGTATATATTTAAGGCTTAGTTAAGCCAACTTAAGTTGGGGCTGCGCCGCATTCTGAATATTACTCAATTCTTTCAACGTAAATACTGGGGGTAAAAAATAAGTAATTTGCATAAGGTCGAAAGGTTTTTATTTGGCCATTGATAGGGCGAAACCCGAATAAATATACAAAGAAAAGGGGATTTGAGCGTTCGACGGGCCGCATTTTAAGGCATGCGGCAAATATTTGCGGCATTGACGAGTTCCTGGAAGGGCGTGCCGCGAAACACACACTCATACACACATACATATGCATATACATATATATAAAAAAAAACAGCCACTTAAAGCTGTGGCACAACAAGAAGAAAAGCAATGGGGCAAAAAACAAGCGGCAGATGTTTTGCACGAAACTTAATTACACGCCGGGATCTGAGATTGAAGCTTGAGATGCAGCAAGAAGAAGCAGAAGGCAAAAGAAGAGTAGCATAAAAAACTACACAAGTATTTCGAAACAACAGCTAAAAAATGCAACACTTTAAATGCCTGCGGCAGCTGCACAGGTAAAATAAAAAGAAAAAAAAAAACCAAAACTCTAGTCGAGTGTGTCCGACTAGGAGATACCCTCGATACCATTCACTGCCTATTATAAGAACTTATTGAAATTTTTGGAACATATTAATGCTACGAAAATGGATATATCTTCCGAAGCGCAACTTTCTATCCTCAAAATGGAGTTTTCTCAATATTGAAGGGATCAGAAATATTCAAAACGTGTGCGTTCATTAATTAAACATTTTTACAATATGTTTAATGACTTTAGCTCTTAAGATGTACGAGAAACGGAAAGATTTATCGCTTATCGAAATCAAAATCGATATGCGCGTGTTATACCCTACAGATATACATGTGAAATTTCAAGTCTCTAGCTTTTAGAGATTCTTAGATCGAGGCGTGGACAGACGGACAGATCAATAGCCTCCTCTGTTGATCCTGCTGCGTCTTCTTCTGCCTGTCACATACATTTTCACAAAAACATTATACCCCTTAAAAACATGCAATGGGTATAAAAAAAGAAGCTGCTGCTGTTGTCGCTAAATGCAACTGCAACTGCAGCAGCGAATACAACAACAACAACAGCTACAACAATTTATGGCATCTGTTGGCATTTTGTTAGCAGCTTCTTTTTTTTGGGTTAGCGGCTGTTCAACGTTTTTTTTAGGTCAACGAAATGCCAACAGAGAAGATGATGCGAGCAAACATAAATAAGGAGAAATAAAGAAAGAGAGGGGTGGGGGAGAGGTGTGCCATGTGGTAGGTGGAAGACAGGTAAACAAAGCTAAACCGACGGCCATTTTAGCCCCGCATCTATAAATCTAGGCGTGAGCGAGACAGTAAGAGCAAGGGGGATGAGGTGGGAAGGAGAAGAGCGATAAAGTCATTTGCATAGTTCTTTTGATAGCCACAGAATAACAACAACAAATGGAGAAGAAAAAGGGAGGGAGAAGAAGGAAGCCATCAGTGTGAGCGAGAGAGAGAGAGAGAGAGAGAGAGAGGGCAATAAAAATGTAGGTGCAGCTAAAGCGAGATGCCGCATGCTGCGATAACCTTTCGAAATCAAATTAGAAATGTAAAGAAGCGTAAAACAAAAGACCAACAAAAAACCAAGAAGCAGAAGAACAAAAAGTAACAGAAGGCAGCAAAAACAACAACAAAGAGCGAGACAGCAATCAAATTTAAAGTTAAAAATTGAAGCAGACAATGAACCAAAAAAAGGGAAATATGTTTAGATTGAACATCAAAGGAAATATACTAAGACGCCACCTAGCGGCGCTAAAAGGCAACTATAGGTACGATGTGAACCGTCTTCGGTAAGCATTTCATGTATAACTTAGGAAAGAATGGACAGACAGAAGAAGAAAGCCAGATATTTGAAAACTTTTAAACTTCTTTAAGGATTGACACACATGCCAAAGCCAGCTCCCAAATCCCCCATTTTAACAGCTTCACACGCACGCCATCTAGCGACAGAAACCGAACAAATGCCACTTAAGATAAAAATCTATGTTTATAATGAACTAATGGCAGCTGATAAAGGTAGTAAAAAGGCAGGTGTAGAGGTGGTCAAAAGGCAGGCCGCAGACTTCAACTTAGACTACTCCAATTTCGATAATTGCTGACATTTTATATTTTCCGTATTTTCTGTTTCATTTTTATATTCGGTATTTTCTTCCATTTTTTGTGGTTTACTTTTTGTTAATCAAAGTTCACTTGTCAAA
Organism: Drosophila pseudotalamancana; assembly: GCA_037075185.1. Classification (NCBI taxonomy): domain Eukaryota; kingdom Metazoa; phylum Arthropoda; class Insecta; order Diptera; family Drosophilidae; genus Drosophila; species Drosophila pseudotalamancana. Next base: position 404,021 of record JBAMCK010001078.1, on the reverse strand, counting down.
AAAACTTGTTGGGCAATCAACCTGCCAAACGTCGCAGCTAACCCGACATCTCATCTCAAGGCCCAATAGCCCTACTTTTCTCTCCCGCCCTCTCACTCTAACATCTCTTTCGCACCCCTCTTCAGCTGTCTTGTAACAATTTTTATGACGTTTCACGTTACGCAGGCAACAGAAACAGAAAATTTCAGGGGACAGTCAGACAGATGGAATCAATACAATGCGTTTTATATGACATACAGAAATACCTTATGGATATACACATACACACACACACACAGCACATTCATATGTAGATGTTGTGACCGGTTTTTATTTCTCATTTTTCATCTTTTTCTCCTCCTTAACGATTATGAAATATAATAATAAAAGCTTAAGAAGAAGAAGAAGAAACTGAAATGTTGTCTACAGGTGTTTTGATTATTATCATTTTTGAAGACCGTAGCATAGATGATCATTAAAATCATCAACAAAAAAATAAAAAGCTGCTTAAAGTTAATTAGTCTTATTTTCTTATTTTTTCGAGTTTATTTTTGGTTTCGACTTTGTCTCTAATGGATTTTACATAGAATTATGCAAATGCTGATAGGCTTTTGATAGGACTCCCCCTTCCCCTTCTCATTTCCATCAATTGACTTTCTTCTACAAAATTAGTTTAAGAACTGTCCTCGAACAAAAGTTATGCTAATTACCACACAAAATTTATAATTTATGCGAGTCTAGAATACAACAAATATATCGAACAGCTGCACTGAGAAAAACCAAATAATTTGTTCAATAATATGTAACAGTAACAGAGGTATTCGAACCAAATTCATATTTCAAGATTATTTTTAGTATAAAAAAAATGGACATCGAATAAATATCATCCCGAGTAAATCTCAGCTCATAAGAATTAAGAGTTTTTCTTTTAGAAAAAGAGACAAATTCTTAACAATTTTTCTCAGTGTATTTGGTTTCTAGGTGGCTAAAACGATTCAGCTATTGATTACAAATTGTTAAACAATGAGCCGTATTTTATTTTTCCGCTTTTCTTATTTTTCTCTTCTTTTGCTTGAATTTTTTCCCCCGCACCCGCGTGTGTCGCCCCCTGTCGGACAAGTTGTGCAAAGGTGTCGCCTAAGTCAAGTGTTTATCTTGGCATTTTCGCACCCGCAAGTCCTGGTTGCTCGACAAACACACACACACACACACACATACACACACTTATGGGAGAATCTGCGCTTCATTTGCGTTGATTTTGTCGCCTGTGCAGCTTTTCCTCTTGCTTTGCTTCACTCGCTTTGCATTTGCGCTCTAAATATTTCCTGCTTAGTCCTTGGCAAACAAGCCAGCGGCCAGAGTATGTCCTTTTCTCTACTTCACTTACTCTCCCTCTCCATCTCTCCCCCGCTCTCCCTTCTCCAGTCTGCTTGCACCTGGCTCTGGCTGCTCTAATTTTGCGCTTCCTTTGTCGCTTCAGCCAGGACGCAGAAAGCAGCCGCAGGCTCTCTCCGCAATTTCCACGCGTGGCGTCCGCTTCCTGGCCGCCATCCTTGCCCCCCTCGTCCTGCGCATCCTTCGTCGTCCGCTCGTCGTTTACATTTAATAATTAAAACGCCACCGCAGCGCGCAAATTATTAAAGTGTCAACGCAGTCGCCCTCTCCGACCAACATTCAACATCCACATCCGGCAGCTCCATTTGGCCAATCCTTCTGCCCCACTCATTAGAGTGTCCTTTGCTTAGCCACAATTTTAACGCCTCTTAATTATTTGTTGCAGTTGTTGTTGCACTTGCTTTCCATTTTACAAATGGAAATGCCGAAAATCTGAGTTGTTTCTTCTTCATCCTTTTTACAGCCTGGACCCATTGAAAAAGGGAAAACAGGGTATACTGTTATTGTGACAGACCCGATAAGGTATATATATTCTTTAATCAGCATAAGCAGCCAAGTCGATTAATCCCTCCGGCTGTCGGTCTTATATATAGGTTCTCCTTCAGAACATTTTTTTCCAAAAATCGATAGTAATACCGTTTGCTTGTTATCGATAACAGTTTTCTGTTTCTGCAGCATTGCGCTTGTTAAGGGTATCTGCTAGTCACGCACACTGGACTAACTTTTTCTTACTTGTTTGTATTTTATTTTAGATTGAAGCACCTCCTGCGGTGCATTTGGTATAGCCCACCTGCCACGCCCCCCTGAGTGGTGTCCAACTGTCAGCAGCTGCAGCCGCAACTTTTGGTCGAGTTAATTTTTCTTGGCCACGCCCCCTCAACGAGTTGCAGTTGGCACTTTGCTTGATGACGATTGTTGCCCGTTTCTGCATACCCTGTAACACACACAAAGCCTTCTGAAGTTGTTAAGGTTCGGCTTAAGTGGGCGTGGCAGTTGTGAAAGGCTACTTTTGTTGCACATTCCAGCTGTCAGCTGTCAGCAAAACGTTTAAGAATGTTGCACAAAGAGGAAACGCAAGTAAATTTCTTTCTCGCGAGAGAATGCGAATTTGTGAGAACGTTCTTTAAATAAACATAATGATCTGTTACCAGAAGAGATATCAAAAATATCACAATTTATGTTGTATCTCTCTCTTTCTTTGGTAAGAACTTAGGAATACGAGTTTTTTTTAACTAACTTATCCTCCATGGCCCTCAACCTTCAGCATGACTGTATTACTGTAAATTCTGAAGATCTTGGCAGTCAATGCCTTCAAAATTAAGTTCTATAGTTTATTGCTATCCACACTCATACTTTGCTTTTAATGATAAAAACAACAAAGTAAAATTATATAAGCATTCTTTATAAAAACTTATCTTTATGATCTTTATTAATAGTGCTATTCATTAGTTTTTTTATGGCTTTCATTAGCTTTTTATTAATCCATTCTTAACTGCTAGTTTGTTAAAATGAACCTTTTCAAGCTTGACTTGCAATTGATGTGCGTGGTATTTGATAGTCGTTCGCTTGCACATATTTCTGCGCAGTATTTGCTGGTCGTTTCATCTGCGATCTAGTCATAGTTTCTGCGACTCTTCTCGCGCTTGTCTGAATGCACCTTTTTATCTGAGTTGCTTTTTCTTCTTTTAATATTTTTATGCACTTTTACACACACATTTACTCACACACTCACACTCGCACACTCCGAGTTACTTTTGTAGCTCTCTGCCACACACGTTTACCCCTTCCCAATGCTCAGTTCCATTTCCCGTACCCATTCCCATTCCCATTCTTCTTCTTATCCCCGTTCTCGTTTCCATTCCCATTCTCCGTTTCATTTTTATGCATAGCGCAAACTTTTCTTTCTTTGTCGGCGTGCTCTTCACTGCCACGCCCACAGCCGCCTACATTGCGAAAATTTCTTGTGACTTGACATGGTTTCCTTTTTGGTCGCCTCTTTTTTATCAACCATCTCACAGGTAGCAACTTTTTGATATATGTTCACCTGTACTTACACATACACAAAAGTAATATAATACATATATATTTGTATCTGTATGTAAGCAGCTGCCTTTTTCACATTAAGTTTCAGTTGCCAATTTTAGTTTTTAATTAAAAACTCGAAACAGAGTTCAACAAAAAGTGTATAAAATAATATATTTTTATACATAATATATAGTATATAAACATATTCTTAAGAGCAGCTGCTCACGATCTTGTTGCTGACTCATTAACAACGCAGCGGTAACAGCACATTAACAGCGCGCTGTTAAAAGTTTCCCATTTCGTAATTTCTTTGCGTGTGATTCATCAAAAGTCGGAAATGTTGCTTTGGCTTTTGGCTCTTGCTCGTATAATACAGGTATTATTATTATAATTATTACTATGAAAGTGTGTGTTTGAATGCGCGTGTGTGCATAAAAACTTGATGAAATTTGTGTCTGACTAAGCCGAACAAAAGGCGGAATGATGCATAAAAAGCATGCCAAAAATTTGGCACAATTTTTATCGCTCGAAGTTTGCGTTTCATAGCTCAAGAATTGCGCAGCGTAATTCAGGTGTGTCTTAAGATAATGAATAGATAAAGCTAGATAAAAACGATAATTCAAGATTCGCTCGAAAAAAGTAGTGAAACAAGTCAAGTTTAATCAGTCTTTGAAATAAACATCTTCCGGAGTCTATGAAATGTATTTCTAAAATTTTCAATTGTCGAAATGATTATTTTATAGGTTCTATAATTCATATACCATGGGAACACTAATCAAATATACTCGACTAGAATATACCCTGACCCTCCTTTAGCTATTATTTATAGTAAGTTTCTATCGACGCATTCATACATACGGACAGGTCTCGGCTGTTGATCCTGATCAAGAATACATATACTTTATACTGTCGGCCACGCCTCCTTCCTCTTGTTGCATACATTTCCACAACACAGCATACCCCGTTTTTCCATTTCTGATGGGTATAAAAAACAAAACAAAAAGCCGTAAAACTGTTGAATTTGAGGCTTTGATGAAGACAATTTGATTGCTGTTTTTGTTATTGTTGCTGCTGTTGTCACTTACTGTTGATTTTCTATCTGCCTGTGTATGTATGTGTGTCGCATTGCATGTTGCAAACTGCAATTCACTCAAAAACTACCAAAACTCAATCTTCGCATGGATCTGGCAAATGCTTCTAAACGGGTTTTCCTCCGAGTTTTCAGCTGCCGCTGTTGTATTTGCTGTTGCTGTTATCATTGTAACTGTGTTTATATGTCAAACTGTTGGCAGTTATGCGACTCACACACATACACACACACGCACAAACACACAAACTCAAATACACATAATGCAGTTGCCATGGCCAGAGAAATTTCTCCTTTTTTTTTTTTAGAGAATGAAAAATGCAGCTGGAGTTGAAGGCAAACGAAAATTCTCATCATGTGGCAGACGTGTGTCTTTGCTATATGTGTGTGTGTGTGTGTGTGTGTGCGAGTGTTTGGTGTGTGTGGGGAATTCAACGTTGTTTCTCTGCTGCTTTGTGCCTAATGACATTTGTACATACAAGCAGAGGAAGCAGCAAACAAGCTTGTGAGACGAACAACAGCAGCAACAACACACATATAACATCAATAGCAACAACAGCAACAACAACAACAACAACAACAACAACATGCAACACATAAAACAACATTGACAAGCAACAGGAACAAAACAGATTTTGGATTTTGTGGTGTGAGCAAAACTGAAGCAGTGAAAACATTTTAAAAGCATTTCCTAATGTTAATCCATGGCAACAAGCAGCAGCAACAGCAACAACAACAACCACAACAACAACAACCACAACAACAACAACGAACAGAAGCAACGATTTGCATATGCAATTTTCTCAAAAAAAAAAAAAAAAAAAAAGAAAGAGAAAGAAAGAGCCACACATGAAGAAAACATAAATTGAAAAATGCATTCACAAAAGGCCAAAATGACAAAGTGAGAGGGATATTGAGAGTGGGAGGGGACGGTGGTCATTGGGGGTGGGGGTGAGCTTCGCAATAAGCGCTGACAGTGCGTGCAAAAGTAGGCGTGGCCACTGGCCAGTAGCTGTAAATTATCGAGTTCATGTGACACAAATGGCAACCAATATGCATTCACTCCCACCCACCCTAACGGACTCCCCAACCCCCTCCCACAGAACCCTTTCTCCTCGCGCCTTTTAAGCGACTGCAATATTGCAAAAAGGACATCGACCACTTCCCCTCCCCTCTCCCATCCTTAGTTTCCACCTTCTGCACAGAATACGCGACACCAATGCTGCATGTGACATTTGTTTGTTTGTTGTCGCGACCAGCAGCAGCAGCAGCAGCAGCAGCAGCAGCAGCAGCAGCAGCAGCAACAGCAACAGCAACAGCAACAACAACAACAACAACAACTGGGAGGCTGGCAAATTGGCAGGCGGCCATTGAAAAACGCGACACGCATCCGAAAAATGCATTTTCCGGCGAAAATTTTGCATGAAATTGCGGTTTTGTGGATGTGGATGGGTTTGCTCTCAAGTCCTGCCGCAAATATGGAAATTGTTTGTGTGTGTATGTGTATGTGTGTTTGTTGACAAGGACGATTTTTCCATAATTATTATGATGATGCTTCGCATTTGGCAAACACGCAACAGAGGCGGCCAAAACAGAGCAGAGCAGAGCAGAGCAGCGAAGAGAATGTTGGCCAACAGATGAGCCATTTTATTGCCTGTGCATTTGTGGCCTGTGCCTGACAGCAAAATCAGAAGGGGCGGGGGAGGTGGTGAACGGTAGGCGTGGCATTGCCTGCAGAGTTGGCCTCGTCGTTGGCATCGTCGAACAAGCTGCAGGGCAATTGTTAATGCGTGTTTATAATAGCAAAGTGCATTGCAAACAGTTCAATCAAAAGAACTAGTTCAAATATGAACATAAAATGATCCTCTAGGCAAGTGGAGTATCAAACATATGAGTAAGTTGCAAATAAATTTATTTTTAAGCAATGTTCAACGAACTAGTTCCGTAATAAACTCCAAACGTGAACTAGTGATCCCGTAGCTATACAATTTGCCAAGACTTGAATAAGTAAACTGGGTAAACTGTTACTGTTTACATGAACAATGGAACCAGTAAGCAAAAAGTGCAAATGAACGAAGAGAACTAGTAACGTGAACTAGCAAGCAGATTTAGTGGTTTTGTAAGCTTCTTATGTTGTTTTTTTTTAACTAATAAGAACTGCTTTGTATAATTTTCAATGAGAGCCAGTTACTGGTTACATATGTTTCAGTAAGGAACAAGTTCATTTGGAACTAGTTCCAGAAATTAGTAACCGCGTGAACTATGTGCTGAACCGACAAGCCAGCAGCCTCGTTACCAAAACCAAGGAAGTCGGAGCTATCGAAGCCTGCGATGGAACAGTTGGAACTGCTGCTGGAACTGGAGCAATTAATGGCAAAAAGTTCAGCTCGAAGCTTTGCCAAATGGAACACACTCTGGCGTATAGATTAGGAGGATGGGGCGATGGGAGGAGGAAGTTCCCAATGCATGCGGCGTCTGGTTTTGATTTGAAAGACGTCAAAGTGCGGAATGCAGCCGGCGGACAGATCAGACGGACTCTGTTGATGATGATAACTGTTTACTGGTTCCCAGCTGGAACCAAACGGGTGCTCGAATGAGCTGCTGTGAGAGCTGCAGAGAAAAGCGGACAAACGTTGCGCTAATTATTGCGCATCATTGATTTTAGCTGAGCGAAAGGGAACACCAGGGGGTGGGGGAGGAGCTATCAATGACAGCCACTGTATGTGTGTGTGTGTGTGTGTGTGAGTGTATGCTGTGTTTCAATTTCGAAATACAAGCTATGAAAGTTGAGTGCGTGCGTGTGTGTGTGTGTTAAAAAGCAGCTCGTTCGTTTGTCATGAATGAAATGAGATTTTTCGATGAGTCGCCAAGTTTAATGCCAATAAAAGAAGAAGAAACAGAAGTACTAAAGCTAATAAAAAGGAAGAGAAGAGGGAATACCCTGTTCTACGATTGTTTAAATTAGATATAGCTGTACAATTTTAATGAGTTTTTAATATTTACTAACTGTATTAAATAGAAGCATGTATACGAAATGTTGATCAAGAAAAGGAGCTTAAAAGTCCATAAATCTAGAAGCTGAGTTTCGAATGGATGAAATTGAAATTTGAAATCTTACAGAGCTAATTATTTATATTATTTTTACTCTACAGACTTAGCTTGTTTTTTTTTGGCGTGTTTCACATTTCTCAACACTTTTATAATGCCCATTGTTAGTGTATAACAAGCATAATGAGGTTTGTTAGAGAGAGAGAGAGAGAGAGAGAGAGGAAGCAACGTCTTCTATCACATCATCTCATGTTTATAGTTGATTAGGATTTTAGCCAATTACAGTTACATTTGGAGCAGCTGCTGCTTAGCGACGATTTTCACTTTCTCACTTTTGAAATTGTTTTTGACTTTTTTATTTCAGTAATTGTTGAAGTTTGTTTTGTTGGTTAGTTGCAGCGCTTTTTAGTTGGCCTTTTCAATGACTTTCTAATTTACTTTCATGGAGACAGAGAAGAAGACAGTGTTGGAGATCATAAATCTAAAGGAAATTGTCACAAGTCTCGGAGTTATTAATTTCATAAGCCTCACGGCAACAATTTGGGCCTTTTTCTGCTTCATTAGCGGAAAAGCAATGGGAAAATGTGAAAAACTTACGATTTGGACGTGATTCGAGATTTGAGAGAAAGGTGCGACTTACCTAAAATGAGAAAGAAATGAAATATTTTGTTATTAATCGAGGTAAATAAACATCATTAGTTAATTGCCAGAGGGAAGTAATTAACATCTATGGGGAAGTAATTAAAGCAATCAAATCAATTGCTTAACTCTCCGATTTATCAATATTTTATTTGATTTTTCAAATGTCATAATTAAATGTTTAATAATCTATCATTAGTTAATGATGAAATTTATAATTAATGTCAGTAAATTTCACAATATTCAATTACAAGTTATTATTTATTTATCAACATTTGGTAATACTTTAAAAAGAAAAGAAAATGGGGAAGACAAAGAAAATAAATTCGTTAAAAATATTGTTAAATATATAATAGAGAAAAAAATAATAATCTATATTATTTTATTATTATTATTATTTTCATTATTCTTAAATACAGAAAAAAAAAATAAGATTTAAGTTTGTTTTTTTTTTTTTAATATTAATATGCCAAATTCTGTTCAAATTCTGTTACATTTAATAAAATTGTTTACGCAAAAATATTTATTTTCCGTCATAAAAACATATATTCTTTAGTTTTTTTCAAGCTAAAAACCAATGCCAAAGCAATTCACAGCTTTAAAAAAATCTGAATAGTAAAACAAAGCAATTCAAGATTATTTTTTATATTCTAAAAACAACAGAAAAATTGAGTTGGAACTATAATTAAATTTTCTATTTATTTATTTAGTTATTGTTTTGTTTTCCTTGTTATTTTCCATTTGAATTTTATAGTTCAAACAAAGTGCGAACAGAGTTTTAGTCACGTGGCCGTAAAATGCATTTTTCTACTTTAAATTCGTTGGCCTTAACAACAGCATCACCCACCCCCTCCCCAACCCCTATTTCCTATCCCCCTTCCCACACTCTTGGCAATACACAAAAAAGCAATTTACCAGCAATTTTCCCAATCAACAAAACGTGCAGGCAAAAACTCTCTAGAGAGAGAGCGAGAGAAAGAGGAGCAGGAAGAGAAAGAGAGGGAGTAGCTTATAAATAGCCTCTGACGAAACAGGAGGCCAACTACACAGCTACACAACTTGGCGGCTGCAACAATGCAACCAAATGTAGCAGCTGTCCCCTCACCCACCCTCCCACCGTTCATGTTGCAAGTGGCACCCGCTTTGCGGCACATTCCTCAATCAATTTCGTTGGCTGCGGCTGCAACTGGATCTGGCGCTGGCTTTGCCTCTGCTTCTGCTTCAGCTTCTTCTTATTTACTATGCATTAATTAAACATGCTGCCACCTACTACTGCCCCCACTCCTCTCTCCCCATTCCACATTTGTGGCACATTTTTCATTGGCAAGCCCGAACGTCGAGGCAACAGGCAACATCTGCAACAATCTTCGTTTTATATTTAAATGTCTGTCGAGACGCACGTGCAGCTTCCCTCTCCCTCTCCCTCTCCCTCACTCACCCTCTTGCCATCTCCGTCTTCGTCTTTCGCATTCGTCTCTGTCAAGTAGCAGTGTATCACCCCACTCCCCCTCCGCTTTCCCTTTTCCCATCATCCAACAAGGTTTGTCATTGTTGCAATTTCAATGTTGCGCTTGTCAATTTCTCTGCTGCGTCTGCGGCTGCATTCCCGGCTAATACACTAAAAAAGGGCGGGCGGACAGAAGGGGCGTGGTAAGCCAGTTTCTACCTGCACAGACACAAACAAATGGCAGCCCTACACTCGTACCCTCCTCTGGACTATTCCCTAGACAACATTTTCCTTAATTTTTCACTTTTGGTTTTTCTCTTAAGAAAATTTTCTCCCACTCAGTTTTTTCACGCTTTTCCCCCGTACAATGCTGAGTCACTATTTTAATCATCGCCTTTAGTTCGGTTTTAATTGCTTTCGCTTGACATTTGCTTTTATGCTTCTTCTTGTTATGATTGGATTTTTGGGATTTCAAAAATAAAATAAATACATCAGAAACTTAATTTGTATCTACTTCAGTTTATGCAATTCAAAATCAATATGAAAACATATCTTTAATTTCTGTGAACACTTTTTGCTCTGCCGCTGCCTCTGCCGACGTCGGCTGCGCGCTACGTGACTTACGCTTGATTTATAACGGTGCACAGAGAATAGCATAAGCTCACAAATAAACAAACAAAAGCGGACCAAGAGGAAGAGCGATGGCCAGTAAATTGTTTGGCCAGCTTAACGCACTATATTTCGCACCCACTGTGCGGTTGGTCCCACTGTGCGGCGCATGCGAAGGCCTGCCGATGCTTAAAAACTCATTAGCAGTGAAGCCTTCCCCCCATCCTCCTCCTCCCCCTCCTCCTCATCATCCTGCTGCCCCCTCCACAGCCCATGCTGCAACTTGTTGCGTTTAATGGTCACACTCACACATACACACACATAAGCACACATACGCACATATATGTGTGTGTGCTTTATAAACCGCAAAACAACAGCTGCCCAACAGTTGGGCAACGCTCTGACAGCCGCCCCTCCCCACCTGCCACACCCATTCGCCCGCCCGCCGTCCGCTTGGCCGTTTGTCATGCTTGATCCAAAATCCACTTGTCAAATGCATGCAACAAGGCGAGTCGCCACAAGAAGCGTTGAAGGAGACGCCGCCAGCGACGACTTCTGAGTGTCACAACAAAACTATTTATTTACCCCCACCCCTACACATAAATGACCCCCACCCCTCTCCTCTACAATGGACCCCATTTGCTGGCACTTCTTTTCTTCAAAGTCAAATTAAATTGTGCTGAAAAAGTCGGCGAACAGCGGGAAAACTGTGTGGAAAAACTGCAGAAAAGTAAAAATGCGGCACTTCTGATCTGGATCTTAGGGTTCAGTTAATAAAGTTTAAAAGTTTAAGTTATAATTGAAATATTCTTAAATTGATTGAAATTGAATTTCGAATCATGTTTGAAGAGAATATTACTAAAGACCTATAAATAGACCTTAAATTGTGTTCATATCTAGTCTTCAATAACGAAAACAGATGTTTCTTTCATAATATAAGGGAGGAACTTCTTAAATGTTGGATTCCCATAAATATTTATTTTTTAATTGCTGAAAAAGTTGAAGTATAGAAGAAGGAGTATAGAAGATAATTCTACAATAATGTTAAAAGTAAGAGAATTCTGATATTGATTTTTTATATGGGAGTAAAAGAAACGAGGTATAAAGTAAGTTATAGAAGACTTAGAATGGTTTCTCATATTGTCAAATCCTTTTAAGGTCTGAGATATGAGATCTTCTACACTCTTAACATTTCCTGAACCTCAGCCTACATATAGAATTGAATGTAAATAACACATTTTTAATATACACAACAAGAAACTAAAGACCGAAAAACTAAAGACTTTATATTTACTAATAATAATAAAGTTACGACTTTGTAGATTGTATAGATCATATATTAATGATAAGCTATAACCTTTAAGCCCAAACATTATATAGATTATATAATAACGATATATATATATAACAACGATATACACAACAAGAAACTAAAGACCGAAAAACTAAAGACTTTATATTTACTAATAATAATAAAGTTACGACTTTGTAGATTGTAAAGATCATATATTAATGATAAGCTAAAACCTTTAAGCCCAAACATTATATAGATTATATAATGACGATAATAATAAATCAATCAAGCAAAAGAGAACAAAAAAAAAACTGATCCTCAATTATTTTTAATTGAATTTCGAACATTCGGAAAACAATTAAAAATATGTTCAGCTTTTGTTTGGGCCTAAAAGATCATTAATTATACAGGAAATGCGTGAAAATCTTTGTTTTGAAGCGGTTTATATACAAAATACCGAATAAATGAATCAGCTAAAAGAACTGGTTCCAAATAATAAACTACATGCGCTTCAATGAATTTTCCAGGTGAGAAACGTTTCGTTTAAGTGCAATTGTTTGTGCACCTTTGCTTTATCTGTGCCAGCTGCACCGAATGAGATTGTAAACGTGTATGTGTGTTGTGTGTGTGTCGCAATAAACCCAATTGGAGTTCATAAGTACACAAGTGGCTGCAACATTTGAATGTTGCTTTGTTTATTGCGGCTTTCTCCGCGCGACTTTCAGCAGAAGTTCATTTGAAATTTGTAACTGGCCGCAAATGAAGCGCATAAAAAGCAACAACTGCAACAATACGAGACACTTAAGTGGAACACCTCAAATTGTTGCCACATGCTAATTAAGAAGCAGGTGCGAGAAAGGGAGAATGAAATAATGAGAGAGAGATAGCAAGAGCGCGTGTTAAAGAGCAGTCGCTGACATTCATCTGTCAGCTAGGAGGCACGCGCCTATTAAACCAGCTGAGCCTCCACCCCCTCCTCTTTCGGTGTGCTACCCTTGTTCAAATATTTACATAAAAAAATATTTCATTTTGAATGTGCCGCAAAGAGCAAAAGGCAAACAAAAACAAGAATAATATTTTTTTACTATTGCTGTAAGCAATAAAGAGTAAAAATAAAAAATAAAAACAATAGCAAATTAAACTATGCAACAGTATTGTTGTTGTTGTTGTTCCTTTATTGTATATATATATATTTTTATTACTGCACGCAGCACTAAGTGCGTGCAAATTGAAAAAGCGAGTCAGAGAGAGGGAGGGAGCGAAAGGAAAAGAGACGGCTGCAAAAATTTAAGAAATTATGAGCGAAAAAATATTTGGACGATGAATTAATTAACAGCAAAGTGCAATATTCTTCCTCTTATTTTTTATTCTATTTGATGGGTCCAACTTTTACGATTGATCATAAAAAGAAGAAGCAGCAGCATATGCCATAAAAGTAGGTTTATCCATGGGTGTCGTAATATACTACAACCATATTTAAGAGCTCTGCAAACAAATTTTTGGTTTCGAAAAAGTTTTTTAAGCCGCTTCACTAATTGCATAACAGCTCTATTAAATGCGCCTTTGATAGGGTACATAATTGTAATATAAGATATTATATCATACAACATGTTTTTAAATTAAGGGAGAGGGTTTAAAATGTGAGAAATACACATTAATGTAATATAATATTATATGTAAGAAAGTTACTTATATAATATAACTCTTTAATTTCTTTTCGAGACCGATCCAATTCTTCAAATCCTAAGTTTAACAACTCCAGCAATATTAGCATAATTTAACACGTAAAGATATTTACCACATCATTTCCTCTTAAGCTTTAATTGCAGTTCATTAGGAATTTCACCCGATTAAATTCTGCTTCGCTTACACATCAATAAAATTAATGAATGTCAATACGAAAAGTAAATTTCAACACAATAAATAGCCAAAAGCAACGTTAATTAAGGAATTTGTTAACCAATTGGCAGTTGCAACAAGTAAGAAAACTTTTAGTCGAGTGTGCACGAATAGGATATACCCTGGAGAGCGGGCTTTTTCTTACTTCTTACTTCTCCACATGCTTACACAAAAAGTTACCTATGATCTTCCTTTCAAAATTAGTTTTACCCTAATACATGATGCCCCAATTCTATCATATTAAATATGTGTGTTTTTAGCCGAGTTTAATGACTATTGCTTTGAAAAACCACGAGATGTGCTTGTAGAAGTAAAAAAAAGTTATCGATAACAATCAAGCGGAAAGAGTTATCGATTATTGAAAGCAAACTCGAAAAGCCCGTGCTATTGGATAACCTCCATATTAAATTTCCAGTTTCTAGTTCTTATGGATGCTGAGATGGTGGCTTTCATACATACGAACAGAATATTTATACTTTATTGAGTCTACCACGCCTCCTTCGGCCTGTTACATATATTTTCACAAAAATAATATACCCTTTTTACCCGCTTTCAATGGGTTCAATGTACAGACAAGTGTCCAAAATAAATGTTGATTCACTCACAAATATCGATGAGTAAAATGAAGAATTTATTATTCTAAATAAATAATCGACAAATAGACAAAATGGCCATTTAATGTGCAGCCATTGTTTGATTATATACCAACATATATATTGTTTTTTTAAACAATTGTGTGGCATAAATAAATAAATTAATAAGTTTATTGTTGGCATTTAAAGGTAAAACGGCAGCAACGCCGGAGAGGGGTGAGGCGGACAGAGAAACAGTTAACGGCAATTGCAACGATTGAAATTTATACGCTTTATCAAATATTCATGTAAACATGACAAACAAAAGTCCAACAACAACAAGCGGAAGAGAAATGCGATATAAAGCTGTGTAAAATTAATTAAAATGCATTTCATTTATAAAATTTAAAATGTCATTTTTATTATTATAATTCGTGCAAAAGGGGGGCGTGGCACACACACGCACACGTGCAAATAACATAATAATTGATATTAATAAATATTTAAACGCTGCGCGCAGAACATTTGCACCGTCATAATCAGAAGTGTTTCACTCTACTCTCGCTCGGGCCACTGTCTCTTTCTCTCTCTCTCTCTCTTTCTCTCTCTGTCGGTCTGCTTAATTAATTTGGCATTAAGCATGTGCAAAATTAATGAAATGATTTGTCACACGACATTCGCAAATGTGACAGACACCAAAATCCAATTCCGAATGTGTTAATCAACTACTTCAAGTATTTAACCCACCTCCTCCCCTTCATACCCATCCTCGATTTCCCCACCTACAATTCTTCGCTCATCGCTCTTAACCCAATCAAGTAACAGTTTTTGTTGGCTTGTTGGCTTGCTGGCCAATGAAGCGTGGCTAAAACGCTAAAATACATTGATTTTGTGGCACTATTAAACGGCATTTCGAATGCCTAACAAGCACGCAACCAGGATTGACAATAGGGGTGAAGACTAAGGGTAGGCGAGTGACACCCTTGACATATGATGAGACCAGACAAAGCACTGCTTAACGCGTTAAGGCAGCCGAGATAATGACTACAGATACAATAGATGGATGGCTACTCAAACAGTTATCAGACCAAAGCCAAAGGGAAAAGCAAAGGACGAAGATTCAAATCAAAGGACATATCGATGGCTGCTGCTGCGGGTTGCTGGGCAGCAGCTGCCAATGCCAATTGACATAATTACGCAAAGTAGTTGCCAAAGGTAACACTCCTAAATACATACTATACCCTATATATATATACTATATATATTCAACATTGGCCAAAGTCGCGTTAAAAGTCGCTAGCGCGAAAAGTTTTTAAACTTATTACCGCAAACGCCTTACAGTTAATACACTTAGCACTTGGTGCACAAAGTGGGCGGGGTGGGGGCTGTTTTGTTCGGCACGTTAGGGGTATTCCCGCCCAAGACTTTAAGCAGCCTGTGGCAACGACTTTAAAATTTATTGCCCAACACATTTAGGCAAATGTTGAGGATATTATCCGCACACACACAAACACACACAGGGAAGCTAATAGCGAGGGTTGCTTCACGCACTTTAAAGTTAAAGTTAAGTCATTTAACTTAATGGTAAGGTTTATGTTAAATTTTAGCTTACGCATTTAGTAAGTTTTTAAATTAGAAATATCTTTCTCTTTGTATCGCCATGTAAGGTCATTGTAAGCCTCATGTTAAATTAAAAGCTTCTAAAGTTAATAGATTAGTTTCTATATGCTTATTGGAATGCCATTGCGTCACATTCTATCATAAAAACTCATTTAACCTCATCGTAAGCCTCGTGTTAAATTTGTGCTGAGTATAAATAAATTAAAGGTTGCTTCCCTTATTCCTTGGCTTCATTGTAAACCTCATGTTGAAGTCATGGTTTGGATATTAGAAATTAAATTTTTGAAAATTGAATTTGTTTTCTTTGATAACCTCCTTATTAACTGCATGTTAAAGTAAAATTGAATGCTTTAAACTCTGCTTCTTGGCAAATGCAATTTATCTAAAAAGTTTCAATTACTTTATCTCCATTTGAAGTATTCTAAGTGGAAACCCTCGTATTGGAGCGAGCTGCGCGTGTTAGTCATTGCAAATAGAGAATTTGGAATTGTGGAAAGGGAGTAGGGTCTACGGTGTACGGTGTACGGTGTAGGGTCTAGGGTCTAGGGTTTTTTCTAGAGGGCAAGTTAGGCTAGGGCAGTGTGTAATGAAAATTACATGCGCCGCAGGCCAGGCCTGCAAAACTTCTAAGCAGCAGTCGGCAGCAGTTTTCCGGGCCAAATGTTTGTTTCGGGGCTCCCAACAGCAACACCACCACCAACAACAACAACAACAGTCAGAATAAGGAGAAGAAGAAGCAGCAGCAACCACATAGAACCAAACAGGGCAACAAAAGCGTAAACCTCACGACTGTTTGACTTGTGTTTGTTTGTCCTTGAATTTTCCTTTTGAAAAGCAGACGCCAAAGCAACCATTTCCACAACTCGCCCCACACAACACCCCCCCCCCCTCCCACATTTTGGCACACTAAACAGCTGCCACGCCCCCACCCGCCCAGCTCCATCTCTTTAACCATTCAGTTATTATTACAAGCACATTTTCATTGCCGTTCTGCGTGATTCGTGGAGCAACTGGCTTTCGGTGGCGCCACCAAGCGCTGGAATTCCTTTGTATAAATACATATATATCTTTATATATATAATATATATATATATATATACGTGTGTGTGCGTATTGTATGGCAGCCCAAATTGATTTTCCCTCAGCTACGCTTCAGCTTTTGGCTCACGATGCGGCTCAGTTGTCAATTGAATGATTGCGTTTTATTTGCTTTACTTTTACAATTTGCAATCGCAGCTTCCACGCATTTATATCGTGTGTATACATATATATCGTAGTGTATATATATCGCCTCCCTTGCAGACATCCTCCATTCAACATCATTTGTCAGCGAAATTTGACAGGTGATTAGCGTGACAAACATTTCGGAGCATTGCATTTGGGGTTGGCAAAGCAGTGAAAAGCAGGAAAACCCAGTGAAAGGCGACGAAAATTTTAATAAAAACTGCGACAATATAATAAAAGGGAGTCAATTTTTCTTTGCATTTTACAGCTGCGAATATTTTGTGTAAACTTGCTTAAGTTACCTTGATAGAGAATATAAGTCTACGATATATCTTAAAATAATACAATTTGCGCCAAGATTTTTTAAGTACATGCAACATGTACTACATACTCTCATCCTTTTGATTATGATTGTATTATGTTAAAAAAATTATTTTTTGGCGTTATTATAAGGATTGTTAAAGTTAAATTCTCATCCATCAAAGTAAATCCTGATGATTCATTCAAAGTTTTAGATAATTTTATATTTCTGCACTTAAAACTATTCCTTTAATATATTTTTAATTATATTTAAGCAAAATATACACTCCATATATACAATTTTCTATTCATTCCCACTTTAAGATATTGAATTGTAATTTAAAAAGCAACCTTAAGGATCATATTGCTTCTCAAAGAAATTCCTTGCCGACTTCTTTTCATAATTGGTTAAATATTATTTTTGATATTTAATTATGCCCCATATATCATATCCTGACTATTCGTTTTCCCACCCTCTCATAATACCAACCCCCAACTCTAAAGTTTTTTATTTCTAAATAAAATTCCTTTTCAAATTTGTTCTGCAATTAATTGCATTCGCGCCGGAAGACAAACAGCCCCTGGCATCATTTCTTTGCTACCCACAAAGTCTACCAACCCTCTCTTTCCCCATTGCCCCTTCCCCTCTTCATCCCCCTCTGCTTTAAAACCAAACAAAATGAGCATTTAGCATTTGGATTTGTGAAAGTAAAAAATGCACAGAAGAGAAAAACAATCTAGAGCCCAGGGCAACCCTTGCCATGCAACCAAATCAGTGCATCCCCTGCACCAACCGCTGCACCCCTCCCCCTTCCCATAAAAGCGCAATTCGTCGTTTCGTTACTTTTGCTTGGTTTCTCAAGCATATCAATTCGCATTTGCAGCCCTTCTTCTACAGGGTAGCTGCCACGGAACTTCTTTCTCTGCTTCTCTCTGCTGTCTGTCTGTCTGTCTGTCGCTTCGGCAAACGAAATGCAAAGCAACATTGTAAAACACAACAAGAAATATTACACAAAATGAACTGTAAACCTTTTTGGCACGCATTGTTTTTGTCTGCCAAATCACAATCCCAAACAAGAGGGTTGCAGAACAATAACAACAACAACCCCCAGGTATACAGGCAAGCTCCACCCCCTACCAAATTGCACTGTTACGCCCATGAGAAAAAGTACAAATAAAATTTTACGCTATGCAAAACATTTTTCTAATCAAACATTCCATTTCATTTGTTTGAAATGTCCAAAAAGGGGGTTGTGGGGGTTGCTTTCACCCCTGGCTGCAAATTTAGTGGTGGGGGGTGTGCCGCGTCTCAAGTGTGAAAATTCATTTGCATTCACAGTCGTCACTCGAATTGTCGCATACCGCAAGCCCCCTTAACACCCCCTTCATACACCAGCAACCCTTGCAGCTTCACCCTCAAAGGAAATCTCAAGCTCGTTTCTCCCGCTGGCAGTTTTTATGGTTTGCTAATGCGCATTTAGTCGGAATCAATTGATGAGAAATACCTTAATAAATCACAGAGAACAACAAAAAAGTTCGCATATAGAAAACTACGCCCGCAACCCTTAAAAACTACCCCACCCTTTTCCAATCGAGTGCTTTATTAATTTCAACTACCAAAGTGCACTTGCAACATTTTTTTCGCTGTAATTGATTTCACTTTGGACCCCGATACAATTTTTTAATGCCCAAACTTATGGAAAAAGGCAACAAAAAATATAGCAAAAAAAAACAAATAAGTGCAAAAAAAATTAAATTCAAGTGTTTTTTAACTATTTTTTTTTTTTCAATATTTCTGTGAAAACGCGCTGCAGTTTTTTTAACTGCAACCATTGTTTGGACTTTATATTATATATATGTATATGATATATATAAATATATATATGTATATGTATATAAAATTTTCATTTTATTGAGTTTCATTGAAGCGCATAAAATTGCAATAAAAGTCTATTCATGGTATAATACGAGAGTGTGCATCGAAAGAGCATCCCACACACTCACACATTTATATATATATATACACAACATTGGGAGTTATGAATGGAAATTAAAGTCCAATATGCATTTAATTAAAACTTTAACAAGCCAAGGGAGAGACTTGTCTAAAGAGAGGGTATTTAAGAGTCGTTGTGGTGCAGTCAATAGAATTTTTCATGTTTTTGATTAATTCTTTCGCGAGTTCAAGTCTAGGGTTAAAAGAATTTAAAAAGTGGGAATGTGGGGGAGGGGAATTTGTGCATTAATTATGAAATATGGTATTATTAATGGGTCTATGGATTATAATTATGCTAAGTGGAAAAGTTCAGAGTTAAACTCGAATTAACAGCAGTTAACGAGGGTCAACGAAACGCTTTCAATAGTTGTCTTTCATCTGGAGCTGGGAATATTATAAGAATGAATTTAAAGTATAAATTAAAATTAATCTTTTGAGTTTTCTGTACTATTATTTTAGAAATCTCTAAGCTACAGATTACAACAATTATTAAAAATGTATAAATAACTTTTTATCCAGATTCACAGTTGCACCATGGAAATTATGGGAAAAGTAGGAGTTGAGATAAGAAAACTTTTCACAGACTATTTATGTACTCTTTAGAGACTCTTCACTGTACTAATCGCAACTGAAACATGGATGCAAACGAAGTACATTTAAATATCGTGAAGCCAGGTTTCTGTAAAGTTGAGAAACTTGGTTCGTAACGCCTTAAATTCTTCTCTTCTCATCATTGCAAGCCTCCTACCTGCCACTCCTTTAAAATCTGTGCTCAATAGCCAAGTTTCACAATCAATGTCAAGCTCAATCTCAAGCTGAAGCAGGAAAGAAGCAAAAAGAAGGCTCAAAGCCAACTAAAGTTGGCTTAAAGAGGACCCCAAAGGCTGACAGTTCGGGGAACTGTCCGTGGAGGAGGAGAGGCACAGATAAAAAGCCAGCTAAACGGACTCTGGAGAAGGGAGGCTCTGGGCCTGGCCTAGATCGCAATCGCAATCGCAGGCAAAGACTTGGCCATAAATATCAGTGAAGATGGCAAGGAGGGGCGGTGGGGAGCATGAAAAGCAATCAGTGTATTGACCACAATAATTTTGACATGTTGCGCATACAAATTAGAGCCAAACTCGAGGCTGAGGCTGACTCTGACGCTGAGGCATGCCCCAA
The DNA here is from genome assembly GCA_037075185.1 of Drosophila pseudotalamancana. Classification (NCBI taxonomy): domain Eukaryota; kingdom Metazoa; phylum Arthropoda; class Insecta; order Diptera; family Drosophilidae; genus Drosophila; species Drosophila pseudotalamancana. The sequence continues at coordinate 383,726 of JBAMCK010001078.1, read as the reverse complement.
AGTCGTGGAGCCGAAAGCCAATCCCAGAGCGAAGCCAAAGAAGAAGCAGCTGCAAAAACACGCCAAACAGAAGCCGCAAAAGCGACAAGCGATGAGCCCCAACACAATCGAGTGGGCAGCAAAAGCAGCAGCAAAAAAGATACAAAAAAACTTGTTGAAAAAAAAGAGAAGAACGCAACGGAAAAAAAAACGTTGCAGAAACTGTTGACCAAAAGGGGCACGAAAAAGCATGCAAAAAAAAACAAGCAGAAAAAATAAAAATCAAATTCTACGCAGACAACGAAACACTTTAATTAAAGTGCCAGGCAGTGCAATCAAGGCGAATACTTAATACCCTTACAAGGGTTTTTTTAAGAAAAAGAAATCAAATTCGATAATTTAGATTTCTAAAAGTGAGATAAAAGATAAGATTGAGATAAAGAAACTATGCATGCTTATGAACTTGTTCCATTGCCATCTATATATACATTTACATATTTCAAAACGATATATATGATAATTATCAAGACAAATACTTAAAAGATAACAAAAGATAAGATTAAAATGAAGAATAAATAAAACATTTAAGATTTTAGTTATGAATGAACCAGTTCCAACGGCATCTGTATTTACAATAACACCTCGATTCCATTAATTTTAATCCTCATGCTTTCCTTTTTCCTCTTCGTACAAAGGAGCATCTTTAGAGTATCGATAGCTCACCTGCATATCTATAGAGACCCTCACCTGAAACAAAGCTTCGACATAGCTAAAATGGCGATGGGATAGAGTAATACACATATATAGAAAAAGAAATTGCCAGCTGCGAATCGATGATGACTTTACAGAGCAAAGTCTTGACTTTAGCCAAAAAGAAAGACAAAACGTTTGCCAAATTGGCAAAGGTTATATATCACGAACTGTAGCACACATATATCATATGCTGCTATCCCCCCTGCCCTCTTCCCCTGCTCACCTGCACAGAGGTAAAAGCGTAAAACGGTAGCAAAGAAAAAAACTAGAAAGACAGAAGACAACAAAATTGAAGACATTCCAATAAAAATTTCCTACGCAATTCAATCAAAATGTACAACAAGGTGTGACCAGAGCCATAGGAAGAGGGGAGCGGGAGGGTGAGAAAGAGAAGGGTAGATTGTTAGCTTCGCTTTGGTCAAAGTGAATGCCTGCACGTTTCGGTAGCGTTTTGCGGGCGTTTAAAAACGCGCATTGCATGCAAATCGCAAATGACGATAAAAAAGAGAAAAAGGGAAAAAAAGAGGCAACAACAATCAAAAGTAAAAGAAAGAAATTAAAAGAACTTTGTGCTAAATATGCACCTAAAAATGTTGAAAACAAATATTGTAAGAATTCAAATGCGTCAGCGAAGGAAAACTGTGGAAAACGTGTCTCAAAGCGCGACAAAAACAAATCTTAAGTGATAAACTTCATCATATAAAACATTTACAAAAATATTGAAATACAAAAAACTGCAAAGAAAGCCAAAAATATACATTTTTTTATTTGCTGTAAACAAAAAGAGAAAAAAAATGCTCATAAAAATTCGAACCAATGCCGAAATTTTCTGCTGCAGTTGACCAAATTGAAAGCTCAAGCAAATGTTATTGAATTTTTATGACCAATAACAACTTCTTTTTCTTCCTCTTCTTTTATATGCAAGAAAAGTTAGCAATTATTCTTGTTGTTTTTATTGCACGTAGAGCTGAGAGTGTGTATGTGTGTATCTGTGTGTGTGCGTACGTGTGTGTGCCGTTTGTTTAAACAGCTGCCAGCGAGTTGAAAGCAAGCGAGGTGCTCCTCCCCTCCTCCTTTTGCTTCTCCTTCTCGCTGGAAGCGCGTGCCTGGTGTCGCATGCATAAACATAGATACAAATAACGGTACACTCAAATGTATTTGTGTGTGCGTGTGCACATAAATTCCATATGCCAAGCGCCAAAAACTAAAGTGAGCTCTGCCCAGAAACTGGCTCAAAGTATTATCAGTCCAAAAAAGTTTCAAAATGCCAAATGCAATAAAAAAAACAAGTAAGAGAATTATAGTCGAGTTTACTCGACTAGGACATACCCTACACCGCGGACTGTACTAGTATCCAACTTTACTTCTTAAGATCTACGAAATATGCTAAAAATACTAAAACGTGTTATCAGTAACTAGAAAACGGAAACGGATATCGATTATCGGTAACAAATACAATATGCACGTGTTATGGGAGAACCTACAAGTAACATTTCAAGACTCTTGCTTTTACAGATTCTGAGATCTACGCATTAATACAGGCGGACATTTAAACAAACGAGCAGACAGACGGACAGGCCTCAATCGAATCGACTGTTGAATATACATACATATATTCTATATGGGTTCGGTCACGCCTCCTTCTCTCTGTTACAAACATTTCCGCAAACACATTATACCCTATTTATCCATTTCCAATGGGTTCAGGGTATAAAAGCACACTCTCAGGAGATTAAGTGAGGGTAAGAGAAGAAGAGTAGAGTGTAGTGGAACAGCAGCAAGAAAAAGGAGAAGAAGCAGGCGTCGCCATAGACAAACTTCAAAGAGCTCAGCGAGACGCCATCTGGCGGTGAGACATGGCAATATTCAAATTTTATAGCTCAAATGGAAAAGGAAAAAACGAATAAAAATGATGGAAAACCAAATGAACTACATTTGAAAACTTTATGTGTGGGAAATCAACATTAACATGATATAGGGAATCGTTTATATCTTTCTAAATTGAGGGAATAGTTTTTGTTACTGAAACTGAACCATAAATAAATTTATAAAGATATTTTCATAAGATACAATTCAGCTTCATAAAAGATAATAATGGTGTAGTCTAATGTAAATAATTGTAGATTAAAGAGTAAGAAAATTCTAGTTTCACTTTTAGCACAATAAATATTCTTTATAAAGAATGTCTTGAATTCAAAGAATACTTTAGATAATCGTTATGTTTTATAGTACTTGCACTACTCCATAGTTTAAAAAACTCTCTAAATTTGATTTGCTTTTGAGTTATTGAAATTTACATAACTCAATTTTGATTCAGTATTTCAAATGCAAATTGTCAGAGAACTAAAATAAAGGGGTGAAGGGGGAGAATGGGAATGGGGGTGGCTGCCCCATCATGTGGATGCAGCTGCTGCTGTTGCACTTGTGAATTTTGGCTCGTTTTTCGTGGCATTTCCGTCGCGTTTTTCACGTACATTTTCGAAACAAACAAAATATTTGTTTAATTTATTTTAATTTTCAGCTCTTTTCCCACTTTTGTGCCAGCCACAAAAAAGGGGCGTGGCATGAAACGTGCGCCGCAGGTTGCAAGCGTGAGTATGCAGCAAAAGGATGCGCCGCGACTCTCAACAAAAAAAAGGAGCCACAGTCATAATTCACGCGTTAGTGAGAAAGAGAAGGGAGGGGGGAGGCAGAAGCAGAAAGAGATAGCGATAGAGGCACAGGAAATGAAACGAACTCAAAGGAAAAACGCAGCGGGACAAAACGAAATGCGAAGCAGGTAGAAAACAAAAACCGAATCGTAAATAAGACAAAAGAAAAGCAACGAAAAAATGAAAAACTGAAAAACCAAATGAAGCAGCGAGTGCGAGAAGAAGAAAGGAAGAGAAAGAGAAAAAATTGGGATAAGAAGGCGACGCCTCTTGAGTTTTCCGCCAGGCTGTGAAAACACAAATTGAAAGGCACTTTAAGCAGCAGAAGAAAAAGCCAGAAAAACTCAAGGAAATTGTTCAAGTACTCCATTTACAATACGTAAGTATTTATATATATAACCATATAAATGTACGTATACGAGTGTGTGTGTGTATGTGTGTGTGTGTGTGTGTTTAGAGGACACAAATTGTAATTGATATTTATAGACAGTTAATAGCATCAACTATTGATAGGATGGAAAGCGTCGAGGCAAAGGCTAGTCTGTGGCATGCCACACAGCCAGTGGCAGTCAACAGCTTGTGGCAGCCACATTTTGTGGCAGCTCCTCTAATGGCCTTTTAATTATTTCGCGCAAAAGTCTCTTTCGCTGTTGTCTCTCGCCTTTTATGATACATCGCACATAATTATGCTCTGACTGTAGGGCTTATCGATTATGTCATCCAATCGGAGACACTACAGCATTTAGTATATGTAATTAATTATCATGTTGATTATGTCAGGGACTTAAGTAAAATTCTTTAATGGGGTAGAAGCAGAAATTTAGGAGCTTTCAGTCTGTTTCAGATAAAAAAAGAAAGAATAGTAGTTTATTATTTTATTTTTAATCTATACATACATAATCATCCTCCTTATAAAAGGTTTACTTTATATGTGAAAGACTTGCTAAAGAAATGCTCGTCTTTATATATTATAAAGAGTAAATCCGCATCTTAAGGTATTCATCATAACTACATTGTCAAAATGAACTTATGAAGAATCTGACTATAAAGTGATAAAAGTCATACAAATGTTTTTCTTTCATTATAAGGCTCAAGATTCACACACAAGTAATACTCCAAATTAAATTTCATTTAGTTGTACTCTTATTAATCCATTAGAAATATCATATTATTACATCGTAAAGTAAATATTGTCATACGCACTTCTCTATAAAGCTATTTAAGCTGTAAAATATGAACTATAACTGTATTCATATAGTAATAAGCCCCTTTTGGCTTTGACAGTCATATCTAATATTGCCCCCTGAGATCGTTTACCGTTAAGGCTCCGCGGAGAGTTCATTGATTTTTGACTTGGCTTCGGCGACAAGTTTGACAAAGGGGCGGAACGGAAGCGGAGACGATTTATGCACGCATGTATGCGTGGATGTGTGTGTGCGTGTGTGTGTGTGTGTGTCAGAGGTCCAATTAAAATGTCAAATCAAGACGTTTTATTTATTAAATGTTTCCACACTACAAAACATAAACACAAACAGAAGCGAAAAGAGGAAAATAAAAGAGGCGACCGCTATAAACTTTCAGTTTAAGCAGAGGCGTGGGTCAGAGGGGGTGAGAGGCCACGGGATGGGGGTGGGGGTGAGTTGATTCGAGGTCTACTAATGGCATATTTTGTGGAGTGTTAAAAGAATTTGGTGTTGAGGATTTGGAGAATTGCTTGTTAAACGCTTACAAATTGAAATTGTGTTGATTGACTGATTGATTGATTGACTGATTGAATGGTGAAATGGATAAGCGGAGGCGAGGCAGCTTTTTTGGACGGATAAAAAACTTTACGCCGAGCAAAAGTTTTGCCCGAAAAAAAACGCTGCTAAATGATCAAAGTGTGTGAGTGGGAGAGAGAGGGGAATAAAAGCTGTCGCGCGTAGCTCTGAGAAGTTAACGACTAAAGTCAACGGTAAAAACTGTCAATGAACGAAAACAGAAAAAAAGCAAAATAAAACAAGAAAAACTTAACGTCAAAGCTAAAGCTAAAAACTTGACTTAACGCAACGTGACGACAACAACAACAACAGCCACAGCAACAAATAGTATAAGAAGAAGAACAACAACAGGTGCACGCAGGAAGTGGCAATGGGCTGCGAGTGCGACAGAGAAGGGGAGAGTGAAGGGAGCGGGGGAGGGAGAGCGGAGTGGGCTGCTGCTCGGAAGCTGTCATAAACAAAACTTGTCTGCGAAATAATAGAAGAGAAAAAGTTAAGAAAATGCGAAAATAAAATTGAAAAGTGGATTAGATAAAATTTACAAACGATTTAGTTACAGATGTTTGCTTATCCAAAACTCAAGAGAATTCATTTTAAAATAAGAGAAATCTATGAAAAATTAAAGACATAATTGAATACCCAATAAGTTGTTATACATATGTATGTATATGTATATACCCCTACAAGTCAGTATAATAGCTTAGCCAAATAGATCTATAACAAAACAAATGTGTAATCCACTTGACATATGAATTATTTATAATTATTTCATTACGTATTCACGTTTAATTGAAGACGTAAATGCAGTTAAATAGAACAAAACTCGCTCAACAATAAATACAAAATATGCGAATTGTTATACAGCAGCTGGAATGCCGTCTGGCGACACGATCTGCCAGCAGAGATAAGATGTATAACGCCTTTAGCACACAATCAGTTAATGCTCTCTCTTTTATCTTTGCATACGCTTCGCTTGAGCTTAAGAGCACACACTCACACCTGCTTTGTTCCTGCTTATCCTTATTGCATTGCAGCATTTTACATACATATCTTATTGCTTTTATTCGCATTCTTTTTTCCAACTTACCGATAAAAAATAATTTCCAATATGTTTGCGCTGCGCTGTTGCCGCTTCTCCTGCTGCTCCGCTTCGTTGTTGTCGCTGCTGCTGTTGTTGCTTTCATCTTGTCGCTTTGCTGTTTATGTTTTTGTTATTATTTTAAATGCTGCAATTGACGCTTATGTCTCTGCAGAAAGTTTCGCACTCTCTTAAGCGTATCGTTACGGTAAAAGTTCTGTTCCCTCTCTTCTTCGCTCTCCTTCTTCCTGCTGCTCTAGCAGCTACCTTCACAGCAGCGCCACATTGCGGCCGAAAATGTTTTTAACAAATTTTTGGAAAATAACAACAGGGGAAACTAGAAACAACTAACAAAAAACACAACAGCAACAAAACTCAAAATCCAAAATGGCGCCGCTTCTTCTTCTTGTTGCGTGCGGAGGTTCGGTTTGTTGGCCCTTCAGTTGGCCAGGTCTTAAACCTCAAGCATTTTCTTTGGCTCTGCCCGTGCCTGCACTTTACGCACACAAACACAAACACACGCACACGCACACGTTTTCACTGTTATAATCGGCCGTTTGCTTTGCTTGCGCAGCGTCTGTTGTTGTTGTTAATCAGAATTCACTAACGTTATTGTTGCTGTTGTTGTAGCTGTATGCAGGCGACGACAATCGACGCTTGAAAGGTTTCCAAGAAGCAGCTGCACACACTTGCACGAAACAAACACACACATTCACACACACGAGAGCACGTAGTAAACCTTATTTTTCGTCTTTTTCTTCCTCCTCCTCTTCTTATGGCTTGTCTTACACACTGCTTATGTTACTTGTTGTTGTCTGGAAACCTGTTTGACAGGTAATAGCCGCGCTGCAGGCGCAAGCAGCTCGGCGTCAGTCGAGATCAAGCAAAACTAATGGATGCCAAAGCCGGCGTCGACGGCTTGAACTGCGCAACGCTCTTGATGACGCAGCTGCGGCGGCTGCTGCTGCTGCTGCTGGTGCTGCTTCTCTGCTACTGCGCTGCTTTTGCTGATGTTGCTTAGCTTTGGGTTTGGTTTTCGTTTGCTTTGCTTTGCTTTGCTTTGGTTGATTTCGTTAATAGTTTTGCTTTGATGTTGTTTTTGCTTCTGTTGCTTTTGGCACACTGAGCAACATTCAAACACACACACACTCACAATTTTGAATACACAGTACTTTTTGTTGTTATTAATTTTGCAATTAGCTTATTCGCAGTTGTGGCTTTTGTTTAATTCATTTAACTTTTGCACACTTCTATCGGTATTTCATGTAAACAATGCGAGTGGCAGCCGAGACGACGCGACGCAAAAATTGTTGTTTGTTTTTGTTGCTGCTTGCAGCTGAAACGCACAGCGACAGCGCGACACGTCCTTTCGTAGCGGCAAATGAAAAGAGAATGAGGTATGTTAACCCAAACGAATTGACGAAACGAACGCAGTTAACAGCTGAAAAGAGCGGCAAAACTGTATACAAAACACTGCGCTCTTTTGCCATTGTACATCACTTAACAGCACGGGTTCTCTGTTAATGTTCTCTTTATGCTTAAAAACGCGCTAAAGCTGATTTAGCGAGCAGCAATAGGCCAGAGTTAAGCGATCAAGCCAAAGAGCACGATCTGCGGGCTCTCATAAAGATCAACTGTTCAATATAAATAAGTAAATAAGAATAAGAATAATACTCAATTTCTTATTATAATATATATTAACCAATGTTTGAATTGTTAATCCCACACTATTTTTAATTAATTACGAAATTATTTAAAACCAAAATCAAGTTTTAAGCGCAATCATCTTAATGTTAACTTGCTCGGCTAACAGTCGCTGTTATTCGCACTAGTGTTGCCTGCTTTTAAGCAGACTTCGGCAACGAAACGACGAAACCGAAACGCTTCAACGAAGAGCGCAATGCAAAGAGCGGCGCGCACTGTTAACAGTTTGACGAAGGCCACAAACTTAACGAAACAATGCGGAGTTAACAGCACACGCTCTCACTGGCGCTTAACAGTAACAGTGCGCTGTTCAAAGGCATAGCAACACGTTGCGGTTTGCGCGCGTTTTGCTAGCGTTTCTTAAACTTGTTTTGCGGCCTGGCCAACAAGTTGGTGTTAGGAAAAACGGCGCAGCGGAAAAACCAGTTGGCGGCCAAAACTTGTTGACTTGGCCTAGCTGACAAGCAAAGAAACAACAAAATAGTCAACCGCAGCGCAAACAACAATTCAAGCAGTTGCAGCCACTGCGCAGGGGCAACGTCTGCCGGAGCGAGATGGCAATAGCTAAAAAGTTGGGGCTCGACGCTTAACTTTGTAGAGTTGAGTTGAGTTGAGTTGAGTGAAGTTTCGTTCAGTTTAACCGATCGTTCGCACCGAGATCTACTTTTAACCAGTTTCGCAGCTAGGTGTGCGAGTGAGTGTGTGAGTGTGTGTGTGTGTTTGTGTTTTCTTGCTGCTTTGCTTTGTGCAGCTCTTTTAACGTTCTTTCGCTGTCGCCAGAGTTCATGTTTGCTCAAGCTGCCGTTGGAAGTGAAGAGCACCCCCGCCCCCACTCCTTCGCTCTATCTAGCTTCCTCACCTTTAACCAGTTTGAGAACTTGTTCTACGCCCGACACAAGCCTAAGAGGTATGAAACTCGTCAGGCACGCGCTTTGCATGACAAATCGTAAAAGTAGAAAAAAATTGTATGAAATTGTATTTTGTATTTTTATTTAGTTTTTGCAACGCACTTTTTGCAACTTTATGACTGCTTCTTTGTCTTCTGCATATCGATTGTTAGAGCGAGAGGGCAATAGGAGTGCGCTTCGATTTGCGCTTTCGGCTCGAGGGTACGCTAAATGCCACGCCCCTTCGGGCCTACGCCTACCGGCACGCAAATCTCTTGTAATTATCTCCCCCCACCTCCCCTCCCCTTTCCGCTACTCCTGTTGTAATTGCTTTAATTTTACAGTTTTACGCATAAATTTTCGTCGGATTTCCATGAATATTAATATGGAAAACTCGGCTGCTGGGAAATTGTCTACAGCCCCTTCTTTTTCTTCTTCTTCTTCTTCTTCGTCTACTTGTCTTTAGATTTCAATAAATCGTCGCAGACACGCAGCCAAATTATAAATTCATATATAAGTCGGGGCTGTATGAGCACCCCCTCCCCTTCCCCTTCCCCTTTCTTTTAAATATATTTTAAAGTTCTTCTCATTGATTTCCCAATCTGAACTTGGAAAATTGCCAACGAAAACCTTTGAATCGAATTCCCTTGACTAGGGAATTACTTTGATCTACAAATTGGATTATTATTAATAATAATTAGGATTTCGGAACGAGAGAGAGAGAAGGCGAGACAGCGAGTTAGTAGGAGGGAACGACTGTGAGAGAGAGAAAGATGGACAGTGATATTTATAGACTCATAGGAAAATATAGGGATGATAGAGAGAGAGAGAGAGAGAGAGAGAGAGAGAGAGAGAGAGAGAGAGAGCGAGAGGGAAAGTAAGAAAGAGACAGATAAAGAGAGAAAGATAAGGAGAGAGAGAGTGAGATTGTGAAACAGATAGAGAAAGAGATATATTGATAGAATCTGATTAACACTGAAGAATATCCGAATTATAGGAAATTAGGAAATGAGAACAAATACGGAAAAGCAAACTCTAGAATATGGAACGAAGACGATTTCCTACTTCTCTATTCCCCACTAAGAACCACCGTTAACTCGACTCAAGTAGCGCTGTTCAATCTATTCAAAACTAACTTAACGGTCTTCAAAAACAATTCACTAATGGAAAAATGCTCAAACATAACCCTGAAGGGCGGCGAAAAGTGATCTGAAAAGTCTTGAAGATCAGTGGAAAAGCGAGTGAAATAATTACAATCGAATTAATCAGCAAGTAGACACTGCTGTACAGTGAGCACCCAAGTTGAAGGCTGCGCAGTGAAGCGCACTCGAGCTGCAGTCTCGAACCTTTCAACATTTCTGTCGAGGCGATCGTCGAAGGCGATCAAGTGAAAAGTGTGGAAAGCCGAAGGCCGTGACAAAGAAGGGGCAGAGGGGGTGGAGAGGGAGAAGTCGCTGCGGATCGGTGAGTTCTTTTTATTGAGGATGGGATTTACGTATCAAGTTGCTAGCCACGCCCCCTCCCCCGCGTACGCCCCCGCGATCTTGGATCTTCGATTAGTTTCTGATCGTCGAAGTCAAACAAACAAACGACACGAATCGGAGTGAAAACAAAGCACGAAGCGAGGAGAAGAGAAGAGAAGAGGGCAGGGGGGAGGGGGAGAAAAGTACGTTTCGTGATCGCATGATCCATCATGATTTTTGTGCATTTGGGACTCGAGGGCTTGAATTACATATAGATTAAGCAGAGGAACGGAGAGCAAGAGAGAGGGGGAGGGGGGAGGGGAGAGGGAGATTGCGGGGGCTGCATAACAATGAAGTCAAAGGAAGGAGGAGAGAGAAGCAGGTAGCACGCAGAGAACAATGAGAAAGAGAGAGATAAAGAGAAGTGAAGAGTTGAAAACCGCACTCAGAGCTGCTAAGAAGGGAAAGAGGGGCGGAGAGGGAGGGGCTGGGGGTAGATCGTGAGGTGGAAGCAACATCTAAGCCAACATTGTGGCCTGTCAGTCAAAGTCGTCGCCATATGGAGAGATCCGCGACTGGAAACGAGAACCGAGAAGCGAGAATCGAGAAGCGAGAAGCGAGAACCGAGAAACAAAAACTGCGACAAACGTTGCACGCGGGCCAAAAGGAAGTCCAGCAAAAACACTAAGCAACTCGGTTGAGGAACTGAAAAACTATATATCCTATATAGCAATAAATCTGCTTCAAGGAACTTAAAGTGCAGTTGAGGAAGAGGAAGCATTGATACACTAAGCAGCTGGGTTAGGGAACTGAAGTAGACGAAAGAGTTACTAATGAGGAACTGAATAACGAAAGACAGCCATGTTAATGTACAGTTATATTTACCAACGAGGGTCTTGAGGAGCTTAATCTAAGGTCAAGGTGAAGGCCCATGGATAAACTAAACGGCTTTGTTGAAGAACTGAACAAGTTCCAAATTTGTTCTCAGAGGATAAATCAGTAAAGGATTCGATCAATTTATTATTGGGCATACAAAGAATTAGATAGTAATAGATCCTGAGATAGAGAGTCAATAAATAGATTTACGGGCGATTTATGCTTAAAGGTGAGTCCGATTTTATAGTTAGAATCGAATGATTCGGGCTGGAAGTTCATTTGGAAAAGTTAAGAGATCGAAGGGTTTTTCTGTTAGTACGTAAGAAAAAAGAGTATATAGTTATATAACTAATTAAGAGAATCCATGGAATCCTTTTCAATAACGTTTTCCTTGCTTGCAACTTTAAAAATCAAATTTGTGTTGCTCAGTGTTTGCTTTTCCAAAGATTGGTCAAGCTTTAGAACTGGGCAATGTCTGCAAAAGTTGTCTGTGTGCGTGAGTGTGCATGTGTGTGCGTGTGTGTGTGCGTGAGTCTTGCCTGTTGCCTGCTGCCTGTTGGACTTGTCGTCTGGCTGACCAAGTTAATTATAGGTTGAGGTTTACGAACCCGCCAGCCGTCCAGCTGCAGCGCCAGCAGAAACTGAGAAGCGCAGAGAGAGGAGCGGGAAGAGAGAGAGAGAGGGAGAGGCGAGCGAGAAGCGAGGAAGCGGCAAAGGATGCAAATATGAAATTGCAGGCTCTATGAAAATGGGAACAGCCGGCGGTTAACTGCGCCTCTCGACCACATGTTGTTGTAATTGGATTAACCGAGCAAGAGCAAGAGCGATAGCGATAGCAAGACTCTCCTTCTTCTTCTTCTTCTTCTCCTTGTGCATCATCTTTGGTACTCATGTGAGCCATTAGCTCGGCGTCTGTTCGCCGCGATTACGACGTAATTTTCTTTTGGCTATCAAAGCGGGAGATGGGGCAAAGGGAAGGGGGCGAATGATAGGGGGAGGGGGTAACTGCTCCATGAGCAACTCAATGGGAATTAAAATGTTTGTTTGTGCCTACAGCAGCAGCAGCAACAACAACAACAACAATAACAACACATACTAATAGAAAGAAGCAGAGCCAAAATACACTTCAGCTCCGGAGCACTTGAGACCGCCCAGCGAGCAGCCTAGAGCCTGGGGTAAGGGGTGGGGGAGAGGCATTTGAAAAGTTCTTTTGTGCGTTTCTGGACTCTCTAATTTAATTTCCAATTGCACATAATCCGTTTTTCGTTCTGCTCGAGTATTTGTCATAAAATTTGATGCGTAAATAAAAGCAAAAGAATCAAAATACGAGAAAAGCCACAGAAAAGAATTCTCTGACAAGTGCGACCGTTAGATATCCTCGAAAATGTATTATTTTTCCATTATATTAGAGACTTAGACTTAAGATTCTGACTTGCGTGCGCTTGCGAGAACCCACATACCAAATTTGACAGCTGCAACTCTTCTAATCTCCGAGTTCTATGGGATTAAGCGATGTCCGATAGGGTGGGAAAATGGATTGTTAGAAAGTTTCGATAGCTAGTGGGCAGAAAAGTGGATTAGAATATTACATTAATTGCTTCAATTTTATATATTATATTTAGTTTATTTTTGGATTATCATAGATGTGCTGGTATATATCTTAACGGCCACATTATTGTCATTGTGTAGTCAAAGTTTATTAACATACCAAATTTGACAAGTGCAGCTTTTCCAGCTCACGAGTTCCTTGAGGTTGGATAACAATCGAAGCTATAATCTGGCCCTTAACATAGTATATATCTATATTTCGTCTTTAGCAATCCATATACCAAATTTCAGAGCTATACATCTTCTAGTTCCCGAGTTCCTTGAGATTGGAAGAGTGTTAAACTAATATATTTAACTATATGATGGCTCTAACTATACACATACCAAATATTTAAGTTCCAGCTCAGACAGTTCCCGAGTTCCTTGAGATTGGAAAAGTGTTAAACTATTATATTTAACTATATGATGGCTCTAACTATACACATACCAAATATTTAAGTTCCAGCTCAGACAGTTCCCGAGTTCCTTGAGGCTCGATGAGAGGAAGAGGAATTTGTAGGCCCGTTGCAAGTCTGCGCTACCCACTGTGGGGCACTTTATTAAATACAGGGTATTGGCATAAAGTGAAATGAAATGAAATGAAATAAATTGTTGGTGCAGCTTGTAATTGGAAGAGAGCTTCGGGAACTGTGGGCGACACCTCGAACCGAAACATTTCATGTTTCATTATTGTTGGCCAAAACACAACACAACACAACACAACACAAATGGAAATAATAATAAAATGTTTGTCAGTGGCAGCTACTCTCGGCCACGTTATTGGGAATTCCGTTTTTAAAGACAATTTGAATGGGCTGCTGAGCAATTTCTATAGATTTCTATTGGTCTACGGCTTGCATGAGCTCTCAGCCACATATAAAGCAACAATTTTTGCAAAATGCTTTCCCCAAAACAAAGGATGATTCCAGCTATTGATACTACTGAATGGATTGTTATACTACTGTTATATATTTTGCTTACTTGCTGAGCTCTTTAACAGAGTTTTGGATGACTGAGTAAAGATCTTTCTTGTAAGTAAATTAAAAGCCACAACGGGCTGCTAAAACTGGGTTTGATGTGTTACAAAATTCCATATACGAAATTCTTAATTAGAGGGAAAATATTGAGCTTTTAGTGTGATTTGTTTCTTTTCCTTTCCTCAATGCTTGTTTTCCTATTTTCATAATTCCAATAAACGTTTTTATTTCCTCAATAACATTTTCTATAATTTCTCAGAATATCTTCAGAATAAAAGTTCTTCATTCATTTATTTAATTACAAAAGTACAAAACTTAATTATTTTTATATTATGTTTAATTTTTAATAGTTTTAAATACGACTAGCAAAACTTTGCTCTTCAAAATATAAAACTTTAATGACTGAATTTGAAAGATTTTTAAGAGAAATATTTAAAAACAGGGTATAACAAGTTTACAATAATTACAAAAGTTATTCAGAGTTCTTAAGGCTCTTCAACTTTCAGCTGGTATAATATTTTTCTTATATAATTTTTAAGATTATAACAAGAATAAAGTAGTTTTTATCATAAAAAGGAATATTTGAGCAGATGTTGCGGTTCGAACTCGAGTCTTTAAGGTGTTATAACTGAACAATTTGATATTCATTTTCTGCTATAAGGTGGAAGATTTCCCATTCTAGATACATCCCGACTAGTTCTTAAATCAACTTAAACTTATTCAAAAAAACCAACGAAAGGCATTTAAAATAATATTTCTAACAAATTTTTCAAGCTGTTAGCTTCGATTTATATATATATATATATATATATATATATATTTGTATATAAGCACGACTTCCAGCTGTTAGCCCATTTATAAGCAACTCATGTTTTTATTTTCTTTTTTTTTTCTTATTTTTCTATCCATTTTTTTTTTTTTGTTCTCTTTGAAAATAGCTTGAAATAATTTTCAGCTGCTTTTCACGTTATTCGATTAAGAAATTGTTTATTCAAAGAGTTGCTCGAACTGGCATTAGAGCTCAGCAGCTAAATCCTTGACCACGCCCACTAATAGCTGCTTTCCGCCTCCCGTTTTTTGTATACCCTCAACCCATTGAAAGTTAGTAAACAGGGTGTAATGGATTTGTGGGACTGTATGCAACAGGCAGAGGGATGATCGATTAAAAATATCGATAGCCTTGCCTGCTTTTTATCGATAACACATTTAGGCGTCTCTCTCCCTAAGAGCCATAGCTGTTAAACTTAGTGTATATATTGAGCCGACAGATTTGAATATCGTTTTCAAATTATTGAGGAAAAACTTAGTTTGAAAAAAGAAAGTTTCACTTTGCGCAATGTTGAGCCATTAACATATGCCACAAATTTTATTTGCAGCAGATAACGAACATTAATATCGAGAATTTGCGGCACTGCACGGGGTGCAGGGTATCCCCTAGTCGAGTACACCCGACGACAGTTTTCTTACTTTTTTTATCGTTTTGTCTTTTGATGCATCGACGCGCAACATTTCAAGTTAATCCATTAGATGCATTGCATATTTAATTTGACATTTACAGCACAAGCAGCAGCAACAACAACGAGAACAACGACAACAACGAGAACAACAGCAGCAACTAAATCAACAACTACAACATACAACAATTGCAACAACAATTGATTTGAAGTTTTTATAACTGTGAATTCGAAGAATTGTCCAGCCCGCAAAATAGTTTAAATATTAAATTAGCGCATTCGCAGGATTTAAGCACACACACCTACACACACACACACACACACACTCACACACACATGTGGTGGTGTATGCCACAAATCCATTGGGGAGGCATGCAACGGCTGTTGCACACGGCTGCGGCCGCTAGATGGCGCATTTGCATCCACAATTGCCAAGTGTGGGGTAGGCAAAGGGGTGGGGGAGTGGGAGTGGGAGTGGGTGCTGAGGGCGGGGGCGTGGCAAACAATCCACTGAATTATTCATGCGACATTTGAGGTTCGCAATTGAAGCGTTCGCTAATATTGTGAAGCGATTGCCAAATTGATTGAGGCCCAACACAGACGTCCAAAGGGGTCCAAAGGGGAGGGGGGACATCCACACACGCACATTCATATATATATATATATGCATTTAATGTGTATCTATATCAGTTATCAGTTAAGCGCATTTAAATGCTAAAATAATCGGAGTTTAAATCGAAAGCCAAAAGCCAATTCATATTAAAAAGGGGCGAGGCCCAAATTAAATCTGAATAAAATATTTATTTCTTTTTTAATTTATCTGAAATGTTGACGAATTTTGCTCAGCTTTAAACGCAATTTAACAATTTATTGAATTTAAATAAATATACATTTAGGTTTGCAAAATGCAAAAACTCTTTAATAAATAATTTTGTTTTATATTTTTGTTATTGAAATACGCCAAATATAATGAAAAAAAAAAACAAATATAACATATTTTTTAACACTTTAAAAAAGGCTGATTTTGTTTTTTTTTTTTTTATCTAAAAATCCGTTACTAAAATTATGTTCATCCAGACAGAAAATAAAAATATTGAATAATATGCTTTTTATTATGGTATATCAATTAAAAATTTATTTTAAATACATTATAAATTACAAAAATAAAATGTTGAATAATATGCTTTTTATTATGGTATATCAATTAAAAATTTATTTTAAATACATTATAATTTACAAAAATAATAAATGAAATTTAAATAAATCCATTAAAGCAGCTAAATTCGAAAAAGATTTTCTTGAGTTCGTATAATTTATTTATTATTGCTTGTTTATTTTTATAAACAATAAAGAATAATTGAAATAATACTTTAAATAATCATTTAGAACTTAAATTAAGCTACTTAAAAAGCTGCATGCCAAGCAATTTGTTTAGTTCGTGCAATTAGGAACTTCAAAGAGTGGCGAATGTCCACTGGCGGGCCATTAAGTGGCTATTATGGCCCAAAGGGGCGTGGCAGCCGCACAGTTTAACTTAAGTGCAGCCCCTTTTCGAGGCCAAGTCATAAACTTGTCCCAACTTAAATGTCGAGACACTAGAAAAAGGGAAGAAGCGGCAGTTGAAAGCGATTCAGTTTAAGCTCACATGTAAATTGGCCAAATTAACCCACCCCCCACCCCCTTTCCGAGAGCCACTTCCCCTCCCCTCTAGCCTGGTTAGGGAGCTCGCGTGTGGGCGTCGGCGCTGTTGTTGTTGGCCCTGTGCAAATTGGCCAGCAGTGTTTGCTAATTGTGGCCAACCGCCGGAAAAGCTAAGAAAAGCAAAAGCCAACACACACACTTACACACACACACGCAGCTAGACAAGTGTGGGCTAACGGTAAAAATTGGCCAAAATTGTAGCCTGTCCGCGATGCTCCTGCTTTGCTTTTAGCTGTCCACATTCACAATTGTGGCCAACAAGCACATTTTCCTAATTGGCAGTAGCCAGAAAGGGGGTGGGGGTGGGAGTGGGTTAACAGGCCGTTTGGCCCAAAACACGTTGAGAAATTAATAATTTTGGTGTTTTAATTTGGACATTTTACGTGTGCGAAATAACAAAACGCCAAAAGAGAGAGAAAAACCAAACATCAGGAAAATACAACAAGTAAGAAAACTCTAGATGAGTCCGCTCGACAAGGAGATACCCACTATTAGGGAAGCTATCCAAAATTCGAAGTAGTTATGTAAATCTGAATATATTTGTATATAGTTTGACCTGCGAATTGTGCTTGCAAGATTACAAGATGTTATCGATAACAAGCAAACGAAAAGAGTTATCGAGTTTTTGACACCAACTCGATCAGCGGATGCTATTGGAAAACTTACATATCAAATTCCAAGTCTCTAGGTTTTATAGCTCCCGAGATCGACGATTTCATACACACGAAAAAAATAACAGAGGGACGGATAGACGGACACTGTTAAATAGAATCGAGCGTTGAGCCTTCTTCTGCCTGTTGCATACGCTTTCACAAGCACATTATACCTTGCTTACTTATTTGCAATTTGGTTTAGGGTATGAAAAGGAAAAGCAAGTGAAATGGAAATTGGGAAAATGCGAAACTGCGAAAATGCTGAACTCTGTTGAATCTGGCTGCTTGTGTCGGGAAATTGAGGAAATGCCAATGTTCGAGCCACTCGAACTATGCACATCGACTGCATAATTGGATCTCGGCACCAACCCCTAATCCCCCGCCCCTCCCCTCCCCTCCACCACCACCCCACCCACTCTCAGAATATATTCATATGTAGAGCTGAAGCTGGCGCTCAATTAGAGCGAGTGGCCGGACTGATTGAATCGTCACGAATGGACTGCCACTGCTACATCGTGTTGCCATATCAACAATGCCTCTCTCTCTCTCTCTCTCTCCCTCTCTCTCTCTGTCTATTTGTCTATCTATCTGGCAACTCTGGAACCACATTAGTCAAACTTCTGCCCAAAATTCGTCTAATTTTTGTGCAAACTTTGAAGGCAGCCCAACAGCCACAATTGCAACGAAGACTACAGCTTACACACACACACACACACACACACACACACACACCGCACACACACACACATCCCGCTGCAACATCTCTAACTAGATTTCCTCTACCTGTTCCTTTGTTTGCCTATTTTTGAAACAAAATCCTTCTGTGCGAAATCGTTCTTGAGGCCAGCATATGCGCTTCTTTTTGCAGGGTATATTGACTAAAGGAGGTAGTTGCCTAAGAGTAGAACTGGCTATCTGGGCAATCCACTTTGCTTAGTTTGTAATATCCATTGAATTCAATAACATCTATAATTTACCTAGTTTTTGAGTTATGGAAGATGCAAAAAAATAGATCGAACTTATCCGAGTGATATAACACTGATTGACGAATAGATACAGCTACAGGTAGCTACAGAGAAAGATACACAGATTGATAGATTCATAGATATGAGAGTAACGGATCGAAAGATATATAGAGTGAATGAATATCTAAACAGATAGACAGTGAGAGTTATGTTGATTAATAGATATACAGATATATTGATATCCGCAGTACGTGCATTCATTGGAATAGTATTGTTTTCTATTTACTATTAAATCAAACCAGAAAATATAGTGAGAATAATCTTTTCAGATTCTAGAGCATTGAGATTTGTAAGGGAAACCTGAAAGAAAACTCTCAAGAAAGTTTCTCAAATTAATTAAGAAATAATATAGAAAGTGTGTAAATGTCCCACAGTGCACATATACTATATACCATTCCCTTTGGCATTAGGGTATTCGCTTGGATCGTGCTTACACTATGTTCGGGGAAGGGCATTCACAATTCGGTGATCCGCAGTTCAGTCACAGGCATCGGGCAAATTGTTTCGACTTGTCCACATTTGTCTGCGGCCAATACAATTTTTGGCACGCCTAAGCCAAATTAATTAACTGCCGAACAGGGAACGGCTCGGAGAGGGGGCGGAGAGGGTGGGGCCAGTAAGCAGGCAAGCAATGGCAATGAGCAGTTACCGTTATAAGCCGCCTCGACAGCAGCTGAAAAACGTCGCCGGCCTCCCCAAAAACCAGGTTCGAGTTTTATATTTTTGGACGCAGACCAAAGACCAAGACGAAGAACGAGTGTGCGAGTGTGTGTGTGAGAGTGTGAGAGTGTGCGAGTGTATGTGTGAGAGTGTGAGAGTGTGTGCGACTTGTTTTTGGCCTGTGGCAGCTTTTTGCGACTGCAACTGCATCAACAGCACCGTTATGTGACCTCATATGTGGACACAGGCAGCCGCCGGGCGAGGGGGCTGAGGAGGATGTTGTCGGTGAGGGGAGGGAATGGGAGGGGGATGGCGGGGCATATCTGGTCCGTTATTGATACCTCAAGTTGGCGCAGAGCTCTGCCAAATTGCCAGACGGCGATTCGACGGCGCAAATTGAGCAACTTTCCAGGCCCAGGCGAGAAAGTGGACAAACAGGCCGCAAAAAGCACACGAGCCTCCAATGGGACGCGGGTGGGGAGCCCGAGAGGGAGGGGTGAAGGTTGCCACGCGTTTTGGCCAGTGACCAGTGACCAGTGACCAGTGGCAGCTACTGTGGCAAGCGGCAGCTGCAACACACTCGCAGCGTTATCTGCAACAGTCGAAAAGGGTTTCGCGTGGCAATCGAGGATCGAGCTGGAAGGCTCTTAAGGAAAGGTTTGTATGCTAATTAGGGAAGGATTTTCATTTCAATTTGTGAAGTATAGATTATTATGGGTACGATGGTAAACAAGTGTGAAGGTCTTTAAGTGCGGATAAAACGGGACAGAAGTTCAAGGAATAAGTTCAAGAGATTTTCAATGTGAGACTTGTGGATGTTACTTGAGCTATTTACACCTGGATTCTACGAATTGCAGATATTCGATTGCTATTTAGACCAATTCCCAAGTAGTTAGATAAGTTAAAGTAGAACAAGATGTTTTCCAAGATTCCTAGGCCAAAAGTCTGACTTGTGTGCATGAGATATGGCTTAGATATAGACATCTATCAAGGCATTTATTGAACATTTATAGAACTGTCAAATAGATCTAGGCTGGGGTGGGCCATCACAATACTCTGACCTGGGACTCGTGTCCGGGACGTCGTCTGCAATTAGGTATCTGATTAGAAGAGCCATTGATAACCCTTCCACCGAGAGTCGCAGTCTAAGTCTATGTATTCTTAATCAGCATGAAAACCCTTGACTATATAGTTAGTACCTCACTACTCAGATGTCTCTTTCTTGACTCCCTTAGCCTAAAAGCTCTGCATTTGGAAATCTCTCAACATCACGACCTTTAGCATACCTAATCGAACTATTATTTAACACAAGTAAGCGAAGTTACGGAATTCAATAGGCTGTACGACCTAATGGTCCTCCCTTCCCTTCTATATTCGTAAATTTGGCTCATTTGCATTTCGTTGATTAAGCGATGTCAATAACATTTACCAACTTTCTCAATAGTTCACCATCATCATCACCCTCATTATCTTCATCTTCTTCTTCTTCATCTTTAGAGCAGGGTTCCAGACTGTATCGACTTCCATTTCGTAGCTCTGCATAACTCAGGGGCTTCGCATTGTGTGAATTTCGAATGTCTGACGGGCGAAGGGGGAAACCCTACAAGAAAACTTGGCTGCAATTAATTGGCCAGCGAATTGTAGCAGAATGTGGAGACGACAACCCTGGTTAGTTGTTATTTCTTTCCACTTGTTTGTGCACCTGGTGACCCTTTTTTGTTGATAGAAAATTTGATTTTGTTTATTGTTGCCGTTGGCAAAGCTCAAACTTGAGGTTTTTCAGAAGGGTTGGAGTTGCGCAGAGGGTGGGTAGGAAGATGGGGGTTGGGGTTGGGGGTGGCCAACACCCCCGTTTTGTACGGCTGTTGCTGCTTTGTTAACAGGTTGTTTTTGTCTCAATGCTGATGAGTTTCACTTCGAGTGCTGATGAGCACAATTGAACCCCTTTTCCCTTTTCCCTTTTCCCGTTTCCCATTTCCCTTTTCCCTATTCGCCCGGACAACCTGCAGGCCGGTTAGCCCCGTTACTCCCTCAAGAAGTCAGCGAAGCAGCACGTCGTCGTTCAGCTCAACAAGTTCCTGGCCATTTCCTGGCTGCCAGCCCAGCTGTTGCTATTGTTTTAGACAGGTCGAGAGAGAGGGAGAGAGGGAGAGAGGAAGAGAGGAAGAGGTTGAGGTTGAGGTTGGGAGGGTTCGCTTCACACGTGTGTGAGGGTTGAACGCTGCTGCTCAAAGACGACTGTGGGAATTTCTCAATTGCTGGATGGTTAATAATTGCTATTGTTGGCTTCTTCACCTCTGCCACGGAGTCGCCCCCTCCCCCTCCCCCTCTCCCTCTTCCACTCTCTCTTACTGTGTGTGGTGCGGGTGTCTGCGCAATTGTGCGTAACGTGTTAGCCCTGACTGCCTGTGTGTGTGTGCGTGTGTGTGTGTGTGCGACTTCATTTGCGGTCATATTGTAAATAAGCAAGCAACAATAATGAAGCATTCAGCTACATGCAGCATGCAGCAAGTGGCAAGTGGCAAGTGGCAAGTGGCAAAGTGCATTTTGCATTTTGCATTTGTGGCAATGCCGCAGCTGTAAATTTGACTCAAGACACGTCTCGAAATTTGAGCTAAGAAAATAGTGCAGCAAGTGCAACTTAAATGAGCGCCCACCGACGCCCACCTGCCACACCTACCACACCTGCCACACCTGCCACAGCCGACCCAGCCGCTCCACTTGCCCCACCGGCAGCTCCCCTTGACCGACACACACTTTGATTAATTGCTGTCTGCGGTTGCATAGCTCGAATAACCGAACAACAATTTCAAAGTTCGAACTACCTGCGCGCACTTTGAACCCTCCAGCTCTCCAGCTCTCCAGCTCTCCAGGGCGGGCAGGCGAGGCGCCAGGTGCGGCGGCCACATCAAGCGCGTTGCATGCCACAAGCTAGGTCTTTAAGTTTTGTGAGAGTCTTCCTCGGCAAAGCCCTTACTGATCCACTTGCCCCGCAGCCGAAAGGTAAATATAGCGAGAGGCTTTAATTATCAGCCGAGGTCGATCTATAAACTGAGCGCAACCCGACATTAAATCCTAATTATAAAATCATTTGTATTCGAATTTACTTTTCAAACTTGATTCACATTGTTGGGCGAGGCAATTCGAACTGTTAGCTTGTTAGATGGACGGCAGAGGCAAGGGGGGTCAAAGGTTGCAACCTTAATACACGTTTATCTTGCAAGAGATTAAGACTTAAGCCTTTCAGTTGATATCTGTAATATATACTAAGTAAGTATACCCTCACAATGTATATCTCTTAAAAAGTTCATCTTTAGATAGAGTTAAGGCAGAAATTCAAATCCAACATTTTGATTTCCTCTTTAATATCAAAATTAAATTAATCAATCTTCAAGAAAAGCCTTAAGTTGTAACTCATTCATATTTGTTGTATACCGATAAACACGCGGAGTTATCGATAATTTCAGTCTCTGAGTGAATTAGAGATAGAGATTAATTGTAGAGTTGAATGTATATAAAGCCTTGATTGCATCGTCTAAGCTTAAGAATGACTGAATAAATTTATTTTTCAAAATTATAAGAATGGATAGCGGTAATAATGGTCACACATCCAATATTAGCAAAACGTCAAACCAAAAATAAGTAATTCCCATTTCAATTTTGTACATATTTCATTTTATTCCGTGTCACATTTCAAACGTTTAAGGACATCGCACAAAAAGGAGTGCAAAAATCAAACGCTCTCGAGAGAGTTTTGCATTTCCAATGAGTTTCAAAGCGACGGAATTTGCGTGATATGCGATTTATAATGGATGTCAGGAAGTGTACGAATTGGTATACAAAGTAAATAAATAAAGAATTAATAATAAATAAGCTGGAAAAAACAAATGGAGCAACAGGAACTTCGATTTGAAACATATTTTAGGGAACTTTTTAGGGAAAGAAAAGTTAAGATCGTGAGTGGCTGATTTGAATGGCATTAAAAAACCATCAAGAAGTTGAGAGCGTCGACTTATAGCGTACACGCAATTGCGATTAGAAACAAATCTTTCTCTTCTTCGTCTGGCTTCCCTTTTAATATTTTCCACTTAGAGCAAACGACAAACTTCCTACTCGTATATCTCTTTTATTCGTAATAGCATGCAGAGAAGAAGAAGAAGAAGATGTGAAACAGGGTGGGGCGCTCGTAATTATCAGCATGATAGCGAAATTTGTAGACCGATAATTATTTTCCCACTATTTTCTCCGTTGAGTGTCAGGCAGGAACTCCATGGCAAACAATATAATTAATAACATGGAAAATACATAATGAAATTATTATCTTACCGTAATGATTATCGCATGTGTGTGCGTCTGCGAGTGTGTGTGTTTGTGTGTGTGTGTGTGTGTGTGTGTGTGATATAGTGTGTGAAGAGTGGGAAAGACAATGGCTGCTACTCAACTTGAACTCGAGCGACTTTAACGCGCATCGAAATGCCATTTGACGAGGGGAGAGAGAGACGCGGGAGGGGGTGGGGGGAGGAGTGAAGGGTAGTTGGGGTAGGTGTACTCAGGGATAGGTCAGTGCCAGAGGGGCCGCCGCCCATGCCGCGTCTTATGCAAAGCGTTGGCGTCTGCTCCGAGGCGCAACCGAAGCGGAACGACGGACGCGACTTTGAAACGGTCTCCAGTTGCCGCTTCTTCTTCTCACTGTCAATTGCCAGTTGCCAGTTGCCGGTTGCCAGTTGCCAGTTGGTGGTTGCATTTCCAGCGCTACGAAACAGAGCTCCGATTCCAAAAACCTTTCCATGCACTCGGAGAAATTTTGCATACTTTCTAGAAATCATCACAAATCAGAAATTTAAATTTATTAGACAAAAACATTTTTGATAATATTTCTATTCGATTTGTTCTCAGTGTAGCAT
Organism: Drosophila pseudotalamancana; assembly: GCA_037075185.1. Classification (NCBI taxonomy): domain Eukaryota; kingdom Metazoa; phylum Arthropoda; class Insecta; order Diptera; family Drosophilidae; genus Drosophila; species Drosophila pseudotalamancana. The sequence continues at coordinate 359,614 of JBAMCK010001078.1, read as the reverse complement.
CTTTCTTAGCCCACTTTTATTTGACTTAGGTAGAGTTTAAATTTGATTTGTGCTTGAAGATTTTCTCTGAGTGTAGCATCGTTTATCAGTCAACCGTTGTTTGATTTAAGCACAATTTTAAGATTAATTCTGCTGACTAAAAGTTGTTCCTTGATCAATCGGTATAAATACGAACCTCCTCACGATTTCTCTCAGTGCAGCGTCTGTGTACCTTGTACCGGCCTGGACGGCCTGGACGGCCTGGACGGCCGGCTGCTCAGGTGGGCAGTTTCAATTTCTGATGACTGGCTGAGCGCCTCACAGTTATGTCAGAGGTTGCGGCTTCTCCAGCGAAGCGGAAGTTGATTTATTTCTCTCTCCGCCTCCGCGCCTCACTGAGAGAATTTTTCACAAATGTGTTGCATTGTTCCACCTACGCCCGAAAAGAAGAAGAAGGGACTGAAGAAGAAGAGGACAGGTGGAGAGGGGGAGAGGGGGCTAAAGGTAGTTGCTGGCTCGTTTCTTATATATTTAACATAATTCGAGGCAAAGAAAATTGTTCAAGCAGAACTTTTGCGTTTGCCTCCCATATAAAATTAAGAAATATTTGTAATAATTAGCTTAGAGCTGCTTTTTTCCCAATTTTCCTTGCTTTTCCTTTTCGCCTTCTTTTTGGGTGCAGTTTCAATTTTAATTTCAATTTCATTTCGGGCTCAAAAGGTCGCAAAAGAAGAAACCGCAAAAAGGTAGCGAAGAAAAAGTCGAGAAATTATTAAAAACTAAAAATTATTTTTTTATTTTTGTCATCGAGTTTAAAAATTTATGCGTATCGCCAATGGAAACAAAAGTTGGCACAAACTGGGAGGGCTTAAAGGGGGGTTGTTGCCACTAGCAGATGCCCTGTAAACGAGATAGAGGTGGACGAAAAGGTAGCTCAACTTTTTGTGGAGTACAACAAAGTTTGTAGCTTTGTTTGTTGCTTCTTTCAATATAAATGTCCTTTCATATTGATCCTGACAATTGATTGAAAAAAGGGATTTCATCTTCTAATACTTCTCAAGAGAAAAGGGAATTTTTCTATTGCAATGTAATAGAGAAGTTCGACTATAGTGACAATCTCTTGTATATTTATTATTTTTCCTTTCTCGTAACTAAATATTATTCAAAAAAGGAAAAAGTAATATTTATAAAAAAAGATAAGCTTTTCCTTTTTCACAATTTTAATAATTTCATTTATCTATACTAAATACTTAACTTAAATCAGACACATTTTTGCTAAATAAAATAAATATTTAAATAAATAAGAAGAAATAACTGTCATATTATAATTAACAGTTCCCTAAGCAAAGCTGAGCTATTGTAATATGCAAAAAATAGATAAACATTTACAAGGCAGGCCCTAACTACCTGTATCACAACAAACAGTAAGCAAGTATATCAATTGTGCTTAACATTGCCCCGCTCTACTATCTGACATACCTGGCCAAAGCGCAACCCATGCAACCCCTTTCCCTCTTTGAGCGGATTACAGGGCACGAACAACAACGGAACAGCAGTTAAAAATTGAAGTTGCAATCGAGCAATTGGCCAAATCTTTGATTGGCTTACAGCAGTCGCAGCCTCTACCTTGTGCTCCACTCCAGGCATTCTCCGCTTCCTCCCGCCTTACCCCCGCACCACCTTCTGCGCCCCCTTGTAAGCTCCACTAAGAGTTTCATGCATTGCATTTCACTTGGCATTCGGAAATTCATTTAGATTCTCGTTCTTGTTGTTGGAGCTGCTCTCCTGTTTTTCTTTTACATTGCTCCATTATGCTTTACCATTTTCCTTTTCTATTCCTCCCTCTGTCTCCCTCTCTCTCTCTCTATATATATATATATATATATGTTTTTTTTATAAGCATTTTTCAATCGCATTTCGATGCGCATTTTCATTTGGGGTCAAGAAAAATCCATTAGCAGTCGGTGGAAGTTAAATAGAATCCATTAGCTGCTGCCGGAGAAGTTGTTGCCTTTCTATTCTCTTTGTTGTTGTTCTTGTTGTTGTGTAGGTGGTGTTTGATGCTGCTGCTGCTGCTGTTGCTCCAGCAAATTGTAATAAAGATTGCTCACAGCCTCGTGGCCCTGGCAAAAGTAAAAGGCGTAAAGCCTCTGCAAAAGAGAAAAAAATGAAAAAGTGAAAGAAACGCACGCAATAGCCAAACGACCCCATTCATACTCCGCATACCCTGCTCAAAATTTGAAATGGGTTTTTAGGCAATTAAATTCATCAGATTTTGCCAGCGAAAACAATTTTTCTTAACCGAATCTCTGTCGCTTTTTAACTCCTTAAAAGGCTTTACATCAGTTTAAGAATTCAGTTATCTTAATCTTTTAATTTGTTGGTAGTCAATGCAATAAATACTACTTTTAAGACGAATTTCGAGCTGTTCTAGACTGCCTTAAAGTTAAACTATAAAAATATTTCCATTTGTAATGCGCGCTAAAAAGTATGCTATGTAAAATTGCAATCAATAGCTTGGTTATTTAGTACAGGTTTGTACCTATGTGTGCTAAAATTGTTGATTAATAGTAATAAATTGAATTACTTTTGCTTCCATAGATTTCCCCGGAATAGCAATACAAAACATCCACCGAGTAAAGCCTACAGCTAAACTGTTTTACGAGACATTCCGGCCATATAAAACACTTTAACCACTATAAAAATTGTGTAGATAAAAAAAGTGCTTAAATCACGTTGCAGGCATATCAAAGTTTAGCTAAAGTGTACTTTATCAATGTGTTAGGCCGACCGGAAGCGACTGTCTGGCTGCTTGGCAAAGGCTGAGATAGGGAGAGTGGCTTTAGGCCAAGTTCCGTCTACGGCTGGTGAAGGAAGAGCCGCCTCCATTTGGCCTGCTTAGTTGGCAGTCCTTTATGTTTTGCACTGACATCGTGACATGCAGTTTGCAAGTGCTTTCGCTAAAGAAAATCTATTAACCTCCAGTGACATGTTACTACGCACACACACTCACTCACACACACACACTCACACACGCGCCTAATGTGACACAATGCATATTTATGGGCTGTCGATGGCTGAGAGCCATGCAGCGCAGTTTCCAACCTCCCCGCGAGCAGCTAGAAGTATGCAATGTTTTTTTTTGTAGAATCCGCGGTATGTGTCTTGGCTATGTTTGGCGTATAAATCATAGCATACTCTTGTGCGCCGATTAATATTACTTGTGCCGAGAAACAATATCAAAGCCGCGTTTGCATTTAGCGAGTGTTTACTGTACATAAATCACAAGTGCGAGCTGAGCCAACGCTTTTCTTTAACTCGGCTCAAAAGAGGCGCAAAATTATTGGCAAACAATGAAAAGTGAGTGCAAAGTCCTTTAATGGAGCTGGCTTCTTTTTTTATCGCTTCTTCGCTTTGAGCATGTGTGTGCGTGAGCGTGTGTGCCTGTATGTGTGGGGATTGTAGGAGGCTTTTGCTTTCAAAATATGCGCACTCACTGGCCAGCTGTCAGGGGAACCCGTGGAGTTGAGTGCCAGCTCCTGTGTGTAGCGCATTTAACGCATTGTCCTTTTAGCCATATTGATGATGATGCCAAATGACACCAAATGGCAATGGCAACACCGTGGCAAGCCAGCCAGGATTTCTGCTATCACTTGCATGGCTCCAGCTGCTGCTTCCATCGGTGCTGCTGTTGTTGTTGTTGTTGTCACAGTTGTTTCATGTTATGTTGCCATTATTTCGTGGATTTTTGGCTGCTTTAGCATTTCACTTTGATAGTCCTGTGAGCCACGCACTCACACACAGCCGGAGAGACAACAAGAAGCAACAAAAAAAAAGAAATGCCACAGCATTGTCGTTGTCCTGCTCGGCGTGGTCCTTGGCTGGTAGCTTTTGCTTTATCTGCTGACAGTCATAAGTTTTGCTTTGCTTTCCATTTTTATTTCATTTATAAGCGCCGTCCGCCTTCTGTGCGCGTTATCCTTTGCGACCCCCCTCCCCCCACTCTCTCACCCACTCCCTATCTTTCTTTCTCTCTTCGCTCGTCCTTTAGCGTCTAACTCATCAACGCGCATATGTTCGCTGGTGTGTTTGTGTGTTTGTGTGTGTAGCTTGCCAACAAAATTTATTTTTATTTGCTACATTTTGCTACGCTCTTCCTTTTGACCTCGCTCTCCCCCTCTCGCTCTTCCTCCCTCTGTGGGCATTTATTGTTGCTTTCCTGTTGCTGTTTCCGTTTGTTGTAAATTTTAGTGGATTATCCTGCTGCCTCTCGAGCTGCTGCTGCCCGTTTGAGTGAATTTATTCAAACTTCACTAAACACAATCAATTTACGAATTATTATTATGCCCCGCCCCCCTCGCCCACCCTCTGTCTATCGCTCTTTCTCTAGCAGACTTTCATCTCGAGTTGTCGTCGCCTTTTGTTGCCTACTTTTGTGCGCTCGTTCTTTTTTCCCTCGCATTTATTGCATTTGTTACGCTTGAGCCGAGCTGTCCGTCCGCAGCACTTTACGCTTATGATCTGCCTTGGCCAACAAGCAGCCCCTCCCCCTCCCCCCAGCCACTCCTTTCGGCTAGCCAGTTCGGCCTCATTTGGCAGGCGCTTTTAGCTCTTCATGTTTATGATTTCCATTTGCCTTGAGTGTGGGCGGCGTTCGTCATATGTGTGGGGCGTGGCACGGAAAAAAAGGCTGGCTCTCTGGCTGTCTGGGTGGCAGCTCAGTGTAATTACCACTTAAATCGTGGCATGCCTCCACGACACACGCACCCAAAAACAATGCCAAAGTGTAATCATAATAAATAATAAATACATTTTATTGTTTAATGGATTGCAGTTACATTTCCTCAACTGTTTTCGTTATCGTCTTGCTCGTTGTTGTTGTTATTGTTGTTATTGTTGTTGTAGTTGTTGTCACTGGCGTCGCCATTGGCATTAGTCACACTTTATTTATGAATTATGATACACTCTGTTTACTGTAAATGGGGTAATCGGCAACATTCGCTAAGAGAATGCGTTGGATGCAATGGAAGGGACAGGGCAACAAGTATGGAACTACCTATACATTGGGAACAAAATGGAACTGAAACATTTTATTTAAATGTTGTGTGTAGAGAAATTTGCTTATAATTGTATCTTACTTGAAAGTTTGAAACGAAATGGAATTGAAACATTTCCATTTTCAACTCCCATTTATCTATTCTATTTCACAGTATAACAGTATTGTAAATGTTTCTGGAATCTTGTATAATTTGTGAAGCTAAAAGAATATGGAATCGAAACACATTGTTCAACAGAAATACGCGCTAGAGGGCGCTTTACAAAGAGTTTCCCCTTGTCTCATTTTGCAGTGTATTCAGTTAGTCGCACATTAAAACGAGCTCAACATATTAATGAATTTATTTCTATGCATGTATGTGTGTGTTTTAGTGTGCCTGAGTATAAGTGAGTGTGTGTGTGTGTGTGTTTGTGTGCGCGCACTTCGGTTTTATTGTTCAGCACGGCCGACTCGAAATTTGAGTAATAATGATTTATTGCCTATTAGCAGTTAATTAGACTTAAAAGACGGTCGTCAAAAGGCTTAGCCCCATGGCTAATGAAAAACTAAGCGCCCCCCAGACCCAGAATTCGATTGCAAACTAAAACGCTTTGAACTCGTTTCGTGCCATTAGGAAAGCGAAAGCTCCTCAAGCGAAAAGTGCAATTAGGCCAAGGAGCAGCAGCACAAGTGGCAGCAGCAGCAGCAGTAGCAGCAGCAGCAGCAGCAGCAGCATTCGAGTTGGCCAATTTCACAAAGCCCTGGCCAATTAAACTAATGCCCGGGCAAAATGTGCAGGCAAATTTGCAGAGGCACAGACCCAGATTCCGGATTCCGGATTCCAGATTCAGGACTCAGACACGAGTCCTTCGGCTCGACTGGACGATATTTGCTGTGGAATCATATCGAGAGAAATTAATACATCATCAAATAGAAGTAAGCCCCAAAGTTCCAGCCGGTCACATAAATAAATAATGCCTATTTATGTTTATTACACTCTCTAGCTGCCGGCGATTCCGAGCCGTAGCCAACGTCGTTTCCTACACTGCAAAACAAAGTTGAGTACTTGCTGAGGAAGATTCTAGATTTCATTCCATTTGTCGAAGACTTCAGAGTGTTTGTAAGTAGGAGTTGGAGCTCGGAGAATGTGTGTGAGAAGGAGAGCGAGAGAGAGAGACAGGGATTGGAGACAGATGGCGATGGACAAAGAGAGAGCTAGCTGGATGCAGATATATATATTTTTCATCTTGTCCTCCTTGTCTGAAACTGTTTGCTATTGTGTCTCAATCAAAGCATATCGTTTATGTATGGCAAGGAAATGGAGAGAAAAAGAGAGAGAAAGGGAGAGAAAGAAGATAGACTTTTGTGTTCTATATCTCGCTCTCATTTGCCATCTCATTGCATCACTCTTTCTCGCTCTATCTTCAATTTTTCTTCTCCCCTATACAGTAGCTTTGGCACATTCGACACTCTGCTTTCTCTCAGTGCATTCACAATCATATCCTTATTTAGCTACAGCTGCGTCGGCTCTGTGCAAATGTGGATCCGGTTAGGCCCCAACAATTGGATTAGCATTTCGCATTGTTGCTGGAGTCGACCTCCCCCTCCACCTTCCCCTGCCACACACCCTTTCGGGGCAAGCTCGACAGCCCCTTTTAACAGAGTTGTCATTGTTTTTTATGCTCCATATTGATATAGTCGCCCGTTCAAAGGCTCAGTTTAGACTGTGCCTGGGGTTGGGTTTGGGTTTGGGTTGAGTACGGGTTGGGTTCGGGTTGGGGACTGGGGCTGGGGCGGGAACTCCTCCGAAGTGTCATGTTGGCTAAATGCTTGGCAAATCCTTGACGCGTCGCAGGCAGTTGAAGTTTACGATAAATGCCTGCAGCTCAACGGTAGTTTGGGCGTCCATAATGCGCTCTAAATATTTCAGCTTTCAGCTTTCTGCTTTCTGCTTTCCTCTTTCGACTTTCGGCTTTCGGCTTTGGGAGTCGTTCCAGATTTTTGGCGTTGCACGAAACTTCCGTTTGGAAAGCTGAACTTAGGACGCGCTTTACCTGCGCTTTGGCTCCCAGCCAGGCAGTCAAGATTGGCATTAAATGGATAACAGCGGGCGGCAGTCAGTTAGTTGCCAGCCATATTTCAATTCCGGCAAATTGACAAACATCTCCCGGCCCAAACTCCGGCCGAAGGAAAGCGGCGGCGGCGGCTCATGTGGCAAACGGCTTTTAATGCCAGCCAAATGCCAACACACAACACAATTTTGTTCAGCGCCACGCCCACCGCCTCCACGGCAAATACGCATCGGCGGCCAGCGGCTGCTGTTAACTGTTAACTGAAGCCTGGCCGAACGGGCAGTCGGCGTCGGCGTCGGCGTCGCTGTTCTAATTGACTTTGCGCGGATAATACCTTTTTGGCCAGGTTTAAGCCTCATCATATTACTTAACATGGCAACGTACACCCAACACACACACACACACACATCGAGTATGTAATTGGAAACGTTGCCAACAACTTTTCGATACCCTCACTGCGAGGGTTGAGTCGATCGGGAATGGCGAATAAACTTGGTTGAGAGTTGATTAATTAACTAATTAAAAAACCTTTTCGACTGATTTTCCTAGCGCATATTTTCACCTGCTTCAATATTCTGGAACTCGCTCGACAAGAAAGTCCTAAGATTCAAGGACTCACGGAATGCTGGAGCTGGACTTTAGACTCTCAGGCTATCGATATCAATGAATCTAGGAATTTCGGACCTAGACTTCTAGAACTCTAGGCCTTACGACTCCAAGACGTTGGGAATCTATGACTCTGTTACTCTTGTAATAATTGTTGAATTTAAGAAGTTCAAATTTGAGTTTTTGAAAATCTAAAACTATGGAACTGCAACACAAGCATCGGGGAAATAGAGCTTATGGACTCTAAGCTTCCAAAAGTTGAGCCTTGCCAGCCATAAATTGATTTAGTTACTAGCTTGAAGTCCTTAAAAAAGGAAGCAAGAGTAGTACAGAAATAAATCAGTTTCGAACTATCTTAATGGCAATACTCCACTGTTCAATCAGCATGCGTTGTTCAACACTGAAAACCTATTCAAAACCTATGACTAGGAAATAATCTACTTAACATTTTATTAAGCGTTAAGCTAGGTAAAAGAAGATGTTAAGCAGAAATCTCTTTACCTTAACTACAGATTAACAGTTAATAAAGAGAAGTCCTGTGCCTGGAAAGTTGCTGTTAAACTGCAGTTAACAGCTGTTAAAAAGGAGTTCGCAGCTCTGTTAGTTGTGAGAGGGTATTTAAGCATGTGCTTTATTGCATTGTTTTCGTTTAGCTGTTTAGTTTTTCAATTCAATTAAATGCGTTCCACATTTTCGGCACAATCGTTGTTTACACACTCAACTACACACACACAGACACACACACACACACACGCACATTTGCAGGAGCAACGTGAGAGGGAGAAAGGAGACAGAGACAGAGCTGGAAATAGTGCTGGGTATTTTTATAGCATTTACTATTGGCCTCGTTGGCAGTTAAGTAGCCAACGGGCAACAACTATTTTTGTTGTTGTTGTTGTTGTTGTTGTTGTTGTTGCTGCTGGGCTTGTTGGTTTGCTCTGGTTGGGTTTTTGGTAGCAAAACTTTGTTAACTGGCGACCGCCGACGCGCCACTCGACTCGCTTGACAATATTTGCGCTGCATTTGTAGCTGTTGTTGTTGTTGCAACAAGCTTTTGTTGTTGCTGGAGTTGCTACAGCTGCAGCTTGCTGGCTGGGCAATTGAATTTAAGTGGCCTGCAACAGCAACAAAGTCAATGACACGACTCGCATTCGTTTTTGGCCACTTTGTGGCAGCAACAAAATATGTTGCATAGTTTTTATTTTCATTTTCATTCTCATTTTTGGTTTTCAGTTTTCTGTGTTCTGTTTTCTGTTTTCTGTTTTCCGCTTTCCTTTTGATTTTTTGGCGTGTGGCATTCCACATGTAGCATCATCATCAATTTTCATTGTAACGCGATTAGGCAACGGAAACTTGGCCAGCAACCGGATTTTCGTGCCTAACATCATTTTGACCCACAATGTGGAGTACTCCACCCCCCTTCCCCCTCCTAACCAACATCTCTTCCGCCTCCATCACTGCCACGCCCACACTTCAACAATTGCTCTGGCCGCGAGCTTTCATAAATGATGAGAGCGCGCGTTTTGAGCAGCGACCACCAACGACCAACCCCCACCCCTAGTCAGACTCCCCCACCCCCCTCTCCCTCTTGGGCATCTGTTTTATGTTCTTTGCGTATCATTTTTCTATGGCCATGTGTAATTTATGCCCCATTTGTTGCTCTTCCTTTCATATTTCTATATACCAAATACTAAATATACCATATAAATATATATATATATGTATAGATGTATATGTTTATATGTATGTGTGTATATGTATTCTGTATTTATTGTGCGGCCATTTTGCTTATAATCTTTTGGGCAGCTTCATTGTTTGGCCATTTTTTTCTGATAGACAGACACATGCTTCTTTGATTTATGAATGCAAACGGGCCAAGCAACAACTACAACATCTACAACAACAACAACAACAAACAAACAACAACAAACAAACGACAGACAACTTGTTTAGTCAGCGTGCGGCATTTGCTTTTTTTTTGGCATTTGCCACACGCAGCTTCTTTTTTTTTAGTGGCAATTAGCCTGAAAGAATTCTACCTTAAATTTCATTAGCTGGACAATGAAATACGAATTGCACTTGGGCTTTGTTTGCCAGGCACTGAAATACCCTTTAAATTCAAAAGATTAAGGAGTGCATTTTAATCGATCACATATATATTTATTTATTTATATATATATATATATATATATATATATATATATATATATATTAATAATAAGCAAAAAAAAAGGTTTTTCATTGTCTCCATGAAGAAGTTTCAAATTCAAATTCAGCTCTTAATTTAACCCACATATTAAGTAAATTCCGTTAAAGTTTTTATGGCAACGATAATTATCGATTTTTGCTGCCCAATGATGATATGAGCTCACTCTCGCTCTCTCTCTCTCTCTCTCTCTCTCTCTCTTATTAATAGAGACCTTCGATGACTAAATGAAGGTGCTTTTTGTCTCAATTTTCACATTGAGGTGTTGCTTACTACGAAGAAGAAGCAATAAATTTATGCCTTATTTAGGCCTTTTTCTTTTATTTGCATTCATTTAGCATTAAGAAAAAAAACAATTATTCAAGATATATATTCAAAGCAAACTTATCACTTTATAGAGAAATTTAGCAGAGAATTCTCACAGTAGAGAAGATAACGTTAGATTTGATTTCACATTGATATCTGCTTATATGTTCTTAACAAATTAAATAATAATTTATCTATAATTGGGCCATAGCTGATAATAATTATAAATAAAATAAGAATCATTAAAATGTGCGTATACTTAATTTCGTATTGATATCTAATTTTATTTCATATTGTAGCTCGGAGATTTAAAAAGCTGATGCGCTTGTATTTAATATTTAGACTTTATATATATATATATGAATATATGAATTTCATTAAAACAATTACTGGAATTCAGCCATACCGTATTTCATATTGATATCTCATATCATTTCAAAAGCTCAAGAGTTTACATTTAATATTCAGCCTTTAGATAAATGAAGAAAAACTATAATTTATGTTGCTTTGAGCCCAGCCAATGTCCTCGTTGATATATGGGAATATTTCCCCCGAAATTGGTTTCTCAGATAGAGCCTAAGCTAACCTAATCTGCGTAATTGAACCCTCAAATCAGGAGAGAGCATTATTTAAGCAGAATGGCGGAACATTAATCACTTAATCTGAATATATGAGATCTCCAGCTGCAGTTGCTCGCTTCCTCTTCCTCGCCCGCCTGTGGAGCTCCTTCAACAAGTCGAGCTGGCATTTAAAGCACTAATTGAGCTATTATTAGATAAAGCCCGTAGTGCGCATTCTTTTCAATTTGTTTTTCTGAACTTAAACACAATCAGCGAATGGGAATCGAATCGAGGAGTCGAGTCGAGTCGAGGAATTCGCAGTTCTAATGAAGCAATTTTCGCTAAAAGCAGTTGCCACAGCAGCCGTAAGCTACATATGGCCAGCTACCGTTAGCCAGCACTAAGCCACCTCACCAGCCCCTTCCCTAACTCCCCAACCCCCGCTCTGCCGCGTGTTTGTTTCAAAGCTCAAATTGCAAGGAACAGGCAGAAGGAAGGCTAAAGAACTGCAGCTTGGCTTTGGCTTTGGCTTTGGCTTTGGATTTGGCTTGGGCTTGGGCTGTGGCCTGGCTCTTGCAATTATCCACGAAAATATCCACATCAGCCAGGACTAGCCTCCACGCCCCGCCGTCCCCCCTTCGGCTACGCCACTGGCTTTGCAATGCTTTCAGCACTTGGCAGCTACGTGCGAATTTATTGATAGCGATATTTTTTGTGAACTTAACTCGAGTGTTGACTGTCGAGCGGGGGAGGGGGGTGCAGGGTGGGTTAAGTGCATTTTACATTTCCGGTCAATGGCGCTAACCTCACGACTCAGCTGCTTAACCCACCCCTCCACCCACCCCCCTCCTGCTACTCTTTCTTAACTGCAGCAACATTTCTTATTATGTTCGCTTTTGGTTTTCATTTGCTTTTCATTTGCCATTACTTGTTAGCAATTTGCGTCACGCTCTTTGGCCATTGAGACCTTTTGGCCAACATTGATATTGCCCCCCCACCCCTCGCCATCCCTCCCCACCTCTTCCGCCGCTGCGTACGTGTCGTGGCGCCTGGCTTAAGGGTTAGCGTTTGGGCCAAGTGTCGACACTTTTCGCAACTTTCATCTGCTTTGTAATTTTTATTGGCTTCGAAGTTCGCGCTCTATCCTACTCACACTCTCACACTCTCGCACTCTCGCACTGTCCCCATTCCCCCTCTCACTCTTTATTTTTAAATGGCGCACATAAATTTATTTGTTTGCTTCAACAATGGAGCTCGTTCCACCCCCCACCCCTCCCTTATTGCAGCTCCTCAGCATTTGATGCGTGTCTCGTTTCACATATTTTGACAATTTCATTGTCCTTTGTTTTATTTTGGTTTTCCCTTTCAAATGATAATTTTTTTTTTGCTTTCCGTTTGTGGGGAGTTTCGCTTCTCGCGCAAAGAGTGTCACGTTCTTTGAGCCTGGCACATATCGAGGCTTGGGGCTTGGCTCTTGTTCTTCTTCAAATGCTTTTATGCTCAAATAACAAGCCATAAACATTTATTTTGTTGCTGCGAGTCATGCGAGTCGCGAACAGCTTTCGCGCTGTTTGCGCGCGTTTTAAAACGCGCGCACGCAACAACAAAAAATTGAAACAAAAAGACAAACAAATAAAAAATGATAAAAATTTTATTGCGCACGCAAAACAAATGAACTAAATGGCTTTCGAGCATTAGGCAATATGTGAGTGTGTGTGTTCTGTAATTTGGGGGCGTGGCACTTGACGCCTTTCAGCTAGCACACAAATTGTCAGCACTTTTGTATTCTGATTGCTCTCGACTCTCAGCTCTTTTATGGCTCGCTCTTTGTTTTCTTTATGCAGTGTAGCATTTGATTAGTTGACACTTTTTATGCCCAAAGTACAGCTATATCTGCCCCCACCCCCACACCCACACCCTCCCTCCATTGCTCGCCACTCTATTAGATAGCTCTACAAATTCGCTGGCAAATATAAAAAATTGTCAAACATGTTTTGCGCACCTGTCACGAATTTGTTTGTTTCTTCTTTTTAAATGTTTCACTTGAGTAGCGGCTCATTTGTAACCCTTTAATAAGCCACTTACGAGCATTTAGGTAACATTTGGGTAAATAACATTTCCTATATATAAGGAATGGTTTGAGAAAATAAAAGAATAAATTTAAATGTGAATTTATCATTGCTTTATTTATTGCCTAACTTTTGAATATTCATCTAAGTTCGAAATTAACTTTGAACTTCTTTAAATATTATTGCAAGACTTAACTAAATATTTGCACAGATTCAGATTTCAGCCTGTGGTAAACACTTGAAAACTTTGATGTGTCATTTGTTTACTTTAACCCCCGCTCGAATTCCCTGACAATGTGTCGAAATTCCCCCCTTGGACTTCCTGCCTAGTGTCTTAATATCCACAAAGTCCACAATATCCACAATGTCCACAAATGCTGTCACATGCACGTAATTCATTCACTTAGTCAAAGTTTATTAAAGTTTGAATTGCAAGCCTTTGGCTGCCGGCTAGACAGCTCTCAAATTCGATTTCAATGGAGTTCTCGTCAATTCGCAATTCGCAGTTCTCAATTTCAATGTTCGATGTTCGTTGTTCGATGTTCGATGTTCATTATTCCCAAAGCTCCGCCTGCAATCATTAACTAACGGCTTAAATTCAATCCAGACTCACATTTTCATTCAGCCTTCGGCTAGATTTTTGTGCCTCTCGTCTGCTCTCCATAAATTAAACATATATGTGCTTATACCTAGCTACCCACACACACACTCACACACACACACATACATATGCGACAACCATTTTGTATACGGAAAATTTCTAAATGGAATTTAATTTCCGGATTAGAATAGACATTTTATGCATTTTGGGAGCCTAACTAAACTATGGCAGACCCGTGTCTGGAGCTCTACAATCTGGTCTCCAGTCTTTGGTCTCAGCCGTTGCTCCATGCCTCAGTGGCCAATCACAACAACAACAACAACAACAACAACAAAATAACAACAACAATAGCAGCAACAGCAGCAGCTTTGAATTTTGGTCGGGTGTGGCTCAGCTCCAAATATTTTCCTACATTTGTGGTTATTTTTTCTACTCTTTACGAAGGGTGTTTCGATTTTCTAATTTACTTTGATGCGTTGAAGGCTGACTAGGATTCCACCTATGTTTTTGGCTCTGCTATATCTGCCTTTTGATATAGAGTCTGTTAAGCTATCGGACTTAGTTTTATTATTCGACACTTTCGTTTGTTACAACTATCGATAAATTCCATTATAAACAGGCTTATGGAATAAAAATGTAACTTAGTTTATTTACGATCATTTTTAATAGCAAGAGAGAAATGTGCATAGCTATAATAATAAATCTTTTGAGTCTTAATTAAATTATCTTTTTTTTTTTTCATTTTATCGATTTAATAAACTTAAGTTCAATTAGAAGCTTAAATCGTATTTCATCTCATATTAAAAATATTGTCTTATTGAAAGATAAGTATTCGAGGTATATAATATTCATCGAATTGTCATATATTTATACTTTCTATAAATTAATATTCCAAGTTTCTTTCCAGTGTCTCATTAATTAATATTTGAGACATTCAAACTAATGAGAAATCATTCAAATGATAAAAAATCGGCAACTTATGCAGATAGAGTATTTAATAGTCGTTCTCATGATTGGTTTTGTTTTTTGTATTGTTTAAAAATTTGCCAGCTTGCCAATTTTCGTGTTCGTATTTGCTGTAAATTTTGTTATCCCTACAAAAACCCAAATGCAAACACAACCTGAGACAAAGCCAGTGAGAATTAGTGAGAGGGAGACAGAGAGAGAGAAAGAGAGAGAGAGGGAGAAGAGAATTTGCCTTGATTGAGACATGACAGCTCTTCTCTTTGTCTCTCTGCCTCCAGCAATTGTCTGTGGAGAAAACTGGCTCAGATTTATGTTCCTCGCATCGAGTTATTAATGTAATATAATGACAATGATGACGATAATGATGAAGGCGATGATGATGATGAAGATAATGTGTGTGGTATAAGCTGTAGATAAATTGACAAGAATGTGGCCCGGAGCTAGTCTCAATCTGGGCGGCCTTTAGTGAGCCTCTCATTAAGCTAAAACTAAATTTTTTAATAGAGTGAAAATTACCGGAAACACAATTAAAATGGGGCTTTTTTTTTGCCCCTAAATGCGGCTGGCAAAGCTGTTCTCGAAAAAAGTGAGCAAAGAATGCCATAAAAGCAAATGAATTACTGCATTGGGCCGCAGCAGGTGGCAGCAGGTGGCAGTGTGTGGCAGCAGGTGGAAGCAGGTGGCAGGCGCAGACAAAAGGAGCGCAAGAAAACAAAAGAAAATCTAAAGCTGAACGCAACGAGTTCTCAAATCAGCCGCCAAATAGGTGTGTGGACCCACCTGTGGGGGAGTGGCGGAAGCACCTTGTGTAAGGCGTCTGCTCCCCCTACCCCTCTTCCGCCACATTCCCCTCTTCATCTTCACCTGCGTTTATGGTCTTGTTGGGATATACTCATACATAATATGTTCATTGTTTTTAAAACAACAGGTAAAACAGGCTGTCTGATGGCCCATAGTTAGCAGCGGGTGAGAAAAACGGTGGGGAGTGTGAATGTGAAGGTGAGGCGAGAAATTAGGAAAGCCAAAGGTAATGGAGGGTGGTTCGAGAAGTTGCTGAAAGTCAAATGAAGTTTGAGCAAACCCAATGTAATCATTCTTTATTACCTTTATTGAAGCCATTAAGTAGATATTCATTATTTAAAGAAAGTAGATCATTAGTAGCTTAAGTATTGGTATGAGATGATGATAATAATAAACAAATAGTTTATTTGATGAACACATTTCTATTAACTTTGCTATCTAAGAGTCGAATACTGTATAAGTAAAATTATAAATAGTCCAACATAATGTTTCCCTTATGAAAACTTTGTTAATTAAGCTAGCGGTATAATATATTTACATTTCATAATAGTATCCATCCATAAAATTAATTAATTAGAAAGATATACGACACTCGGACTTTACATTTTATAGCACATGTCATATTTATTGCAAGCGGAACAACTCTTCAAGCGGCCCTCGCGCAAATTAAGCAAAGCCTGGGCCGTCAGTCTAAACTCTGGACGTATGGCAGGTAAAGCATCTTTTAGCCTCTGTTAACGGCCAAGTTGGTGTCTGCGTGTTGGCCAGCTTTGTTGAATAATGAATGAGCGAATGGCCAACGGTTGAAATGAATGAATGAATGCATGAATGAATGAATGAGCGAGTGAGTGAGCGAGTGAGTGAGTGAACCAAAAGACGAACCACAAAACGGAGGCAAGTTTAACATGAATTATTATGTGCGGAAAGTTTCATGAAGCCAGTTTGGATACCTACGGGGTTTTTGTTCAGGAGGGACTACAAACAACAGCAACAACACACAAGCAAACAAACACACACACGAACACACACACGTACACACACAGACACCAAAGTTACGCTGCTGTTCCGCTTGCTCTGTTAACTCCGGCTCGGACTCTGCAAACTGGAACTGGTTCGTTGCTCTCGCTCTTCCCCTGCGCCTCGCTTTCCTTTTCTTTTTTCTTGTATCTGTTACATACAATTTGTTTTAATTGCGCAAAGTAGTTGGCAACACTATTAGTGTAGCCAATTAATTTTCATTTAACAAGCAGCCCGCAGGATTCACGACTCTTCCTCTTCCTCTTCTTCTTCTTCTTCTTCTTGTTGTGCTCTTTGCTTATAAAACACTGTTCGCACTTTTGTGGTCCTTGCTGTTGTTGTTGTTGTTGTTGCTGTTGTTGTGCTTTGTTGAGACATTTAAAACACTTGCATCCTCGTCACATTAATCAGAGATTAAACGGTTTTACGTTCCTGATTATTAACGTGAATGCGAATCATGCAGCCAGGTGAAATTATTAGACTTTGAGCTGAACGTGATCATCAATCAGTCAATCAAGCAGTCAGCCTCTCTTTTTGAAAGGTATTTCATATTTTATTCAGCAATTTAACTTTCTGTTTAGTTGTCCATCAATCAATCAATTAATCAATTCCTCCAGTCAGTCAATCTATCTCAATCTATCTATATCAGTCATAAAGAAATTTTAATTTTTTTTATGTATTAATAGATTTTGATAGCCTTAAATTACATTTAGCCCGTCAATCAGTCAGTCAGCTTGACAATCATTAAGAAAAAGTCACTCAATCAGTTCATCAATCACACGATCCGTCGGCTAGAGAAAACAATTTGGAATCAATCAGTCAGTCTGTCAATCAGTTTGGAATGTAAAAATAATCCTTTTGAGTAAATTTTGTTCTTTAACTTTTACATGAAAACTGTTTTAAATACTTTTATTTTGTTTTCACTTCGATAAGTAAGGTTGTAAGGCTGCTCTAAGAGTGATCGACGAAAAGATACCCTGTAAACAGGTATTTAATTAAATATATCTGCTTTTCAGGCTTTGTTATAATTTCTAGGGCATATATCAGCGAGTGTGTTTAAGTATCTGCTAACAAAAGAATACTAAATAATACCCTGTAATCAACCAAAATGTGCAGACAATAGATGATCTTTATGGGGTATATCAGAATTTACAGGTCATATACTGCAAGTGTATCATAATTACTTAATGAGAGCTTGCCCGATGTCAAACTGTACAGGGTATCTACGTGTACACGAGTCTTCCGCTTAAGCTGCCTTTTAATAATATTTTGCTGGGATTTTTATGTGGCACGCCCCCGCCTCCGGCGCTTCCGCTCGGTGCGCGCGGTTTAAAACAATTTTTAATTAATTTACGCTGCGACAATGCAGCGTGACAGCAGCTGCTTGGCATGAAACTCACGTAAGTGGGCTTAAGGCGTGGCAGCGGCAACCAAAATGAAGGCGTAAAATTCAAATTGTTGCGAAATTCTGCAACAACTTTAGTTAATCAAATGACATGCATCGCACACACACATTCACACACACACACACACACACACGCACGCACACTCTTTGCTGTTGTGGGCGTGGCTGTCACACACATAAATCACAGCTCCTCATTCTCTGCCGCCAATCTAGTTAATTGCTTAAGCAAAATGCTGCGCACTATTGAGCAATTATGCAGTCAGCCCCTTCGTCACCCTCCCCTCGTATCCACCCACCCACAACCCCCCCTGTCAACCCCTTTGGAAAAGTTGATGCCAGAAATTAACAGCCCGCCACAATGTCTTAATATATTCAACGATTTCTCTTTCGTCGACAGTTTTTCGGCTTCTGCTTCCCTTTTCTCATATAATTTATGCGCGCTTTTAATTTCATTTTGCGCCTAACAAGTGCCACGCCCACTCGTTAGACACCACCCCACCCCACCCCAAGGAATTATGTTATTGTGAACACCTTCGAGGTTGCGCCCCTTTAGACACAATAGTGAGGAGTTGCTCAGCCACAAACAAAGGGCAGAAATCAATATGGCAACAGATTGTTTTTAGCCCTTCGGCAAGGCATATTAACGGGTTTTTATAGATGTAAAGGGGGAGGCAGTTGATTATCTGATATACATTTATCATATTGAGGAATGTGTCTATAGATTTCTATATTCAAATGTTGGTATTAACAATTTGTTATATAAATAAATCTGAAAATAAATTTCGAAATTCAAAATTATCGATCTATCGGAGTACTGATCGATAAGTTCATTACTTACATTATTTTTTGATAGATTTACACTTTTATCGACTGTCTGCGTTTTTAATTTAAGAAATGCTTTCACCTAATTTAGATTCATTAACAAAGTTCTCTTTCACTTCATTTTAAATTAATTCATCAAAATTTCTGACATCATTTTTGAATCGATATACGCATTTATCGATTGTCTGCTATTGTAATTAAAGATTAATTAAAGCATTTTCCTTAATTCACATTCACAAAATGAAGATAAACTTATTTTTCACTTAATTAATATTTAATTGTAATTACATAAAATTATTAACTTATTTGAATTCCAATTTTCAGTCGAAAGAAATCGCATTTTATTTCTTATGAACAGGAAAAGTTCTTCAATCCAAAATCGACTGCAATGAAAGCTACTTAAGAGCCGCCTTTTCGCTGTACTCAGGCGGCAGAGTCGAAGGATTTGTGGCACAGTTGCTTGATTGCTGCTGGGGTGGCGCATAGGCTGGCGGCGCGCAAACCACTTGCTGCGGCATTGCCACATATTGCGTACTGCGAGTCATCATAACGGGACCTGTGCGCATTGCGGTCACACGTGGGTTGGCTGTAGCCGAGGCCACACCTGCAGCAGGCACCAGTATCACATTTGCATTCGCCATCCGTCTGCAATGGCCACAGGGTCCCCACAGCCAGTAGAACAGCTCGCCGAGCAAGCCGCGACGGTGATAACAGTCGCATCCCACAATATTGATCTGCTGCACCTGCGCCATATTTCGCTTCGTTATTCCGTGTGTGTCGCTCGATTCGTAACTGAATGCTAGCTGCGCCTCAAGTGTCGCCTTTATAGACTATCTGCGGTACTCTTATCAACTATCGTAAGCCCCCATGTCTGCCAACAATAGATATTCCCGATGAGTCATGTTCAAGCACTGATAATTGGAGTCGAAATTCGAAATGTTTTCGGGGGGTTTCTAGTTCCAGTTACAATGTTTGCAGAAATGGATCTTAAAGATTCTTAGTTGCCAGTTACAAGTGTTATGTAAATCTTTAAGCTTACAGTATATATATTATTGGTTAGGATAAATATGTCCGTCTGTTCGCATGTAGGAACGCGTTAATCTCAGCAACTATAAGAGCTAGAGACTTTAAATTTTAATTGAATGCCTTAATAGAATTTTCGCAGATGGAGTTTGTTTCCAAAAAGTGATGGAATTTTCCGTTTGCTTGTTATCGATAACACATTTAAGTTTTTCCAGCAAGTATCTAAACTAATTCAACATTTTTAAACGGGGTTCAGGGTATCTACTAGTCGAGCACACTTTCTTATTTGTAAGTAATTACTGAGCAGAAATCAAAGTAAAATTTCATATCTTACTTGATAAAAAGTAATATAGTATACAGTATAAAGCTTCTGTATAGCCATAAAAATATAATTTTATATACCCTGTAGAGTTGATTCTGAACGGCACAGGGTTTGTTTATATTAAATTTAGCTGTCCAGTAAAGCACATTTCTACGCTATTTAGCATACTTATTACAATTAATATTATTCAAACTATTATAAACATTTCAAGAACATTTAAAATTCAGTAAGAAAATATTTATTGCCATATATGTTGATTTAGTTAATCGTAAGCAAAAGAAGACGAAAAAAATATGTATTTAAAGTTTAAAAATGTTTTATTTATTTTGATGTGTGCTTAAATTAAAACTTAAATGTAAACAAGATATTCATATTTCTAAAAATATGGCTAAAAGAAATTGTTAATTTGTTTCTTTGTCTGCGACATTTTTATTGCTTCCTGAAATATTTTCCAGTTAAACTTTGCTTCAAAGTTTTCCCTCAACAAGCGGCCAACAAGTTGTTGTTGTTGTTGTTGTTGTTGTTGTATTTGGGAGGCAGACCCGAGTGAAACGCCTCCTGCGAATTCTGCCAGGCGACGGCCGCTTGGGCTGGTTGTGGCGCCACAAGCACTTGTGGCACGTTCACAGGCTGGCTCTGGATGGTGGACACCACCATGGGCGAGCGACGCCTTCTGCCGAGGTCCCCGTTAACGGTAAATGCGGCTGCTCCAGAGGTGGGCACTACGACCAGATTGCGAGCCATCATTCGCCTGCAGCGGCGGCAAGGACTGCCCCAGGCCCAAGGACGCAGGACATAGAGGAGTCCACGGCGGTGATAGCACTCGCAGCTGATGTTCACTTGTTGCACGACACTCATGATACCCTAGTATTCCTTTCTATTAGGCGTCCGATGTCTGACTGATGTTCAGCCCCACAGCCATTGCCGTCTTTATAGTCTAAACGTTTCGCCCATCTGCGTTATCTCTAATCGTAATCTCTCAGCTCTGCTATCGATAGATCGCAGTGCGCGGTGATTCATGCCGAATCAAGATAATGCGGAGTGTGGCGCCTAATGATTCAGACGGGGGGCCAACCCATTATTTCTGGATCGCAGACAGCGAGCAACACGCCCCTGAGAAGTGATCGATAGAAGAGCCAACTTATCGATAGAAGTGCCACCTGCTCGCACACGTTTTTCAATACGTGCATTTGCACTTGATAGATTGCGAGAGAGAGGGAGGGAGAGAGTGAGAGAGCGAGAGTGAGAGAGGGGGTAGAGAGAGAGAGAGATTATATATTATATTAAATAATGAGACAATTATATTATCCACGATATAAAAGTCTCAGCTATTTATTTCTTAACATTACTATAGCTCAAAAATACCTTAGATGAATGAATTACAATCAGAGTTCCCATAGGTTCTTTATTAAGCGAACAGGTGTAGCTATATTAACAGTTTTATTGACTGACTTAAATATATTAATTGTATTATTGCATAAATGGTCATTTTTTCTATCAACTTAACAAATGGAAAATCAGACTAATGAACAACGAGTACCCGTGATCGAAATACAGTTTAGTGCATGCTTGTTGTATTGTCCCCCTATCCAAGGCCTAGAGGTCAATGCTATTCAAGAAATGGGTTGATAGTTGTCAACTGAATATATACATATATTCCACTCTTTACATATGTATATTTATATATCCCATTATTTATTTACATACATACATATGTTAAGAAATATGTCTCTATAAGCTTGAATCAATTATCTATTAGAGATGTCCATGCTCAAGGCCAAGGGAAAACTTGGAACAAACAAAATAAACAAAATACTTTTTCATTTAAAACCGTTTAATTATTAATATAGTAAAGACTTCTTTAAATAATACGCAATTATTCATTGTAATAATACTTCAAATATTGTTCTAATGTTTTATAAAAGAATTAATTATATTTATAAAATATTTCAATATTTTAAAGGTAAATATCAAGTAAGTCTTAAGATATCTGTGTAGTAAAACTAAATCTCAAATTGATTTTAGTTCTATTTTGAGGAGTTCTCAAATAATTTTTTTAGATATAAAAACATTTGAACTTTCATTTGAGAGAAATTTAACTTTATTTCCAGCAAAATGAATTTTTTTTTAATCAAAGCATTTTTCTCAACAATTCGGTATTCCAATTTTGACGATCCCTTCCTTCAGCTGACGATCACCGTATCCGTGTACTTGGGAGGCAGATTCACCGGATACGTCTGTTGGGTCATGACCACCTGTTGTTGTTGTTGTTGCAGTGGCACCGCCTGAGTGGTTGTTGTGGCAACCACGACGGGAGGAGCGCCGCAGGTCGTCAGGGCAGGAGTGACTGTAACGGCACCTGCTCCCTGGGTGGGCACCACCACCACATTTCGATCCATCATGCGCTGGCAGCGGCGGCAGGGACGACCCCAGGCCCAGGGGCGTAACACATGGAGGGGTCCATGGCGATGATAACACTCGCAGCTGATGTTCACTTGTTGCACCTCGGCCATGTTTGTCGGGTGTTGTGTATTCCTTGTTGGTCGTTCGTTTCGTTACTGAATGCAAGTTACAAGCCGTTGCCCGAATTTATAATGCGAAATGCTTGTTATCAGTTTATCAAAATCCTTGCCCTATTTTATCGACGATATGCCTTCATGATGGATCTAACGAAGTGCTTCGTGCCGTGACTCATGCGCAGGCCCAGAGTTATAAACTGCTTACCAGAGGTCAAATTTTGTGCATTGTGTGACTCATGAGTATCTTAAGATACATTAGGAGTTATCTGTTCAGACTCACATTGAGTCATAGTGTAATCATGTGGGGTCTTAAAACAATTCAATGCTTATGTAATGCACGTAAGCAATGAATTGTTATCTTTAGCTGTATAGCCAAAAGGCTTAACGATAACATTGTGGGGGTCTTGTAGCTAATATCCTTATCTTTGTTATGCAAGGTTATTGTTATGCAAAGCCTTGGTTTGTACGGCTGTGATAAAGCTAATGGCAAATTTAATCTCATAATGAAGAGATATTTCGTTGATATGTATTGCAGATAAATCCATATACTATTTATCACATTTCTAAAGAGTAAAGAATTATCTCCGAAGCAGTCAAACACTTTTACGTATATATAAATTCTCACACTCGAGCCTTAATAATTTGCTTTTCAAAGTAATGGAACCACTCAAGTTGATTGCGCACGTGAGAGCAAGAGAGCCAGCAAGATCGAGTGAAAAGCCAATAGAAGTCAAAAGTCAGCTTGTCGAGTCAGCTAAGCAAACGGCTAAGTTGACAGTTTTACTATGTGCATACAAGAAGGAGAGCAGAGCAAGTGCGAGAGCAGAACAATGACTCTCCACGATTAAAAGGAGAAGAGCAATCGCTCCATTACACCACTGCAAGTGGAGTGCGAATTGTAAGTATAAGTGCGTAAGTGTGTGCGCTCTCGTCTTCGTTTTGCATATACTCAAGTGTGCGATCGTATAAGCAATAGAAAACAGACGACGCAGTGAGTGGAAGTGGGAGAGGGAATGGTATAAATAGAGCTTCTCATTGAAGCCAGACTTAGTTGCAAATAAAAAGTGGTTGAGGAAGTCTCAGTAGAACTTTACTGTGTGTGTGTGCTTGTGTGTTAAACTTCGCTTTAAACTGAAGCTTCGGTTCGGTTCGATAATATCGGTTCGGCTTCGTTGTGTGTTCGTATAAAGAGAAAAAGGAATGCGTTGAGTTGAGAGACAGCTGAGAATTGAGTGTCGGATTAAGAGAAAGAACCGTTACGGTTAGAGAGAAGCTTGCTTGCATAAAAATATGAAATCCACTCAAATAAGTCGAGCTTTGAAACAAGGAGCACAGTGGGTAAGTAATAAAAGTCGTTTTCATATTTATTTCGAGCTTTAAATATTTTCTATTGGGTTAAGAAATTAAATTAAATTTCTTCCTCCTCCTATCATTAAAACATTAAATAAAACAAGATCTACAATGGCTTAAGCTATGATTCTATTTCATCAGTCATTTAAATATTGACTGATTTATGCAATAATTTGAACATAATAAAATTATGTACACGCCGCTTAACAGAATTGGAATAAACTGGTTTTTATTAATGCAATTAACACAATTGTCGAATTAGTAAAAAGCTTTTCAAAACAATTGAATCGCACATAAATAAATAAACACAACTCATGCGACAACTATGTCAAAAGGTTTTCATTTCATATTTTTGCGAATGACAAATAACAAATAAATATTTTCTCATTGCTTTTTTCATTTTCATTTTGCCGGCCTTTCATTTGATAATATAATTTCAATTAAAAATAAATACTATTTGTGTGTTTTGTTTTTTTTGAAATGGTTTTCCAACCGAATGCCGCTAACAGTTGTTACCAACATGGCCGCTGCTGCTCCACAATGACAATTTCCTCCCTTGGCGGACGACGTCCGCCGATGTTGAACTCGATAAATGGTCGGCCGGGTCGCACCACATCCACCTCGACAATGGGTCGCGGTGGCGGTGGCTGGTAGACAGCCGCCGGTTGGATCACCTCAACCACTTCCGGGCGGTAGCCCTGCGAGGGATAACGGGAGCCCACATCGATCTCCACAATGGGCCGTGGTATACGTGGTGGCACAATGTCCACCTCCACAATGGGACGTCCGTGGTGGTGGTGGTGGTGGTGATGGCGCCGTTCGTCGTCGTAGTAAGACATGATTCCTTCCTCCGATTTCTATATAGTCCTTTGGTATCTCTCTCGCAGTTCTTGTCGCTGCTTTCGCTGGTCGTTGACTGAATGTTTTTCGCAACTTCTAAACATATTTAAGGAACTCGCTTTGGCCAGGTCGGTACTTTTTTGCTACTGGGGCTTAGTCCACTATCTTGTCAGGTGGTTTAGGCTGTCTTCGATAAAGTTTGATAAATAACTTCCAGTAAGGGAGGACATGGGAAAAAGGGGGCGTAACAAGCAAAATGCGTTGGCAAATTTGTTGGGCTTTTCTTTTCGCAAATTGCAACAAATTTGGCAACAATAAAATGTGAATCATGAAATGTTTTCTCCATAACCGTTAAGTTATATTTATAACCGAAGTTAGGAGCCCTGGAATAATTCTGGCTCATCAATAAAATTTGAAAATGCTTTTATAATTAAAGCAACAAATTCCACACAAAAGCCATTGACAATAATAATATTTATACAACAAATGGCGTGTTAGAATAAAACAAGTGCACAATGTGATAAGATTTCTCAATTATATACACACATACATATATACATAAGTCATTGCCAAAAACAAACACTACGCTACCAAACCATAAAAAAGATAAAGAATTGCTTTGCTTTTAATTATAAAAATTGTTGTGTATCTTTTGTTATTAAAATACAAACAAAATAGTGAGTTTTGAGGTGTGAATGGCAGACAGAGGAGTTGTTAAGAAGTTTCATTAAAGGCTTTACTAAAGCCTAAAATTATGTTATGGAATTATTAAGCATTGGATCCTACAAAAATCATTTTCATTTAGTTGGTAATGAACATCAGTCTGAAAATCAAACAAACTTTAAAAGATTTAAAAAAATTATAATAACTCTCATATAATGTATTCATTGTTGATATATAATTTACATATATTTCACCATCGGACTGTATTATCACTTCGAATTTAGGAAGTACAAAAAGTAGAGACTTGAAATCTAAAATATATAGTCTGGTATATCATGCGCTAAGCAGGTTACTAATTGTTTTAAATATATATATATATATATCCGTAAAGATCCCATTTTCTGCACTATTGCAGTAGTTCAAATGACTCTAACTTGGGCAAATTTTATACGATTTTCAAAATTTATACCTTTTCAAACTCGTATGAGTCAGCAGAATCGATTGGAACTCACAAATTCAAAATGTAAATTTTGAACATTTTTGATAAAATAACAATGGGTAAAATCACATTTTTTGTCAAAATGGGCTTGGTTCTAAATTCACCATTTCTTGATTCCATTCGAGTGTACTAAGTTTCTTGACTGTAAAATGGTTTACCTTTTCAAAGTCGGACTTTATTTGACCGAGTTATAACAATTTGAAGTTGATAGAAAACACCTATTTGTCTGCTCTTATGACTGTATCAACATGTATATCTCGGAAAATAGAAAACATGGAGACTTAAAATTTTAAATATGTATTCTAGTACAGCATAAGCAGACCAGGATTACCATTGTTTCTAAATATATTCTTCCATTTTCATAATATGCATCAGAATCCCATTTTCATCCCTATTTTCGATCTTTCGTTGGCTCTAACTTGGGCAAATTTTTTACGATTTTCAAAATTTATACCTTTTTGAACTCGTATGAGACAGCAGAAACGATTGGAATTAACAAATTCAAAATCTAAATTTTGACCTTTTTTGATAAAATTGCAAGGGGTAACATCACATTTTTTGTGAAAATGGGCTTAGTTTTAAAATTACAATTTCTTGATTCCATTTACTTCTACTAAGTTTCCTGAGTGTAAAATAATTCAATTTTTCCAAATCGGACAATATATAACCGAGTTGTAACAATTTGAAGTTGATCGATAGCCCCTATCTGACTGTATTAACTCATCGATTTCAGGAGCTACAAAATTTAAAGTATTAAAATGTAGATAAAGAACTACATTTTTTTCTGTTCAATAAGACAATATAGGTATCGCTTTTAAATTCGGTAATTGGGGTATTTCACAATGCTTCCATCGTTTCTTCGATAAATAAAAAAAAAATAAATGATTTCACAATTCGGTTCGGTTAAGGGTAAGATATTCAATGGCAGAGAATAGTTGATTACATTAACAAATAGTTCTTGAACTTGAAATGCAACTTATAGATTCATTTATTTTCGAGTGCAAACAAACTTTGAACAGATTTCCAAACTTCGCACTAGATTTCGTTGGTCGGTTTTCCCACCCTACCATTGCGGGTAGGGCGGAGGATTGCCGTAATGCTGTGGTAGTTGTTGTTGCTGCTGATACTGATAGCCCTGTTGCTGCTGGTAATAGCCCGAGGTGGCGACGGACATGCCACCATATGGCTGCGGCATCATAACCGGGCCAGCAGGAACCGGCATATAGTTGGGAGCCTGGTTGACGACCACTACTTCGGGCCTAGCAATCGGCGGCGGATAATATGCGCCACCCCAGCCGGGGAAAACATCAATCTCGATATCTACAGAAAGAGAGAGAGAGAGGGAGTTATTGCTGTCTGATCGTGGAATCCAAGACTCTGCCGCTTACTTGGGCGATGATGGTGATGATGATGGCCAAAGCGATATGAATTTTCATAGTATACCCGCATGGCTCTTGCCACTGCTTTGTGCTGTCTGTCGCACAACTCTTTGTCTACTGAGCCCAATCGATGTGTTCGGTTCTCGGTTCTCGGTTCTACCCGACTATCTGACTTTCCAGCGCAGCAAAGGCTATCATCAATCAGGGCAGAGCTTATTGGCATTTCCATTCCAGTGTTCAGATAAGCCAACCCACAGCGCAGGTGCGTTAGTCATCGAGTGATAGCGAACATATGATAGCCGACGGGGGTTGCATCCAAAATTCAACTATAGCCTAGTTCTTTCCCGTCTATAGTGGTGTCTAACATGCTCCCTAATGACTTGCATTTTTATGGCTTATCGTCAATCAAGTAATTAAAAAATTCACTTTTAGCTTTACTTTATTATGATAATTAGAAGTGACTTAGGAACTGAATCTATAACCCATTTACTGCACAACTATTTTTATGCTGTATACATAAATATGTGTACATATATACTATATATTGGTGCTATCTATTTATTGTCAATCGTTTATTTAAAGAGTCCTCGGCAAATATCTTCCGCATATTAGCCGAGGCCTAGTTCATTATATACATATCTTCGAAATATTCAACTATTAAGGAAGAATCAAAGACGGAGAGTGCGAGTGAGAGAGAAGGTAAGGAAAACTCAAACCTTTATCTGTGTTAACTTTTTTCATTTCCTACTTCAAATTTTAATTGCTTGTCTTTTAAAGCATTTCCAAGATCTTCATGAGCGACCCTCGTAATTAGTTTCTGATATACACATATAACATATTAACCCTGATCAACGGCTGAACGAACCTTCTTTATATTCATGATCACCGTCCAGTTATAACTGGCCTTCAGCGTATCTTTCAATAAACAGCTTTGATAGAGGATTAATAGCAAGATAACGAATTCAAACACATATTTTGATAAGTTAGATTACATATATGTATATATTTTTTTTATAGGTATATCGAATGCTCAGGTGTTTGGATGTGATAATGAAAACATGTCTGCGAAAAATTTGTGCTGCGTAAATTCATAGAAATAAACTGTGACTTCTTCCTCCTCCTTCTTTTTTTTCTGCCTTCTAGTAGCGGGGCGGATTGTGGTAGTGTCCATCGGATGGGGGTGGCTGGTAGTAGGGTGGTGGCGGTGGCTGCTGCTGCACCACAACAACATTTGCTGGTCGCGGCGGCGGCGGCGCCTGCTGCACCACAACGACGGGCGCAGGCCGCGGCGGGGTCTGGACCACGACCACGTTGTTGTGGTGGTGGCGACGCGGCCAGCGGGGTGCGATCTGCACATTGATGATGGGTCCACGACGAGGTGGGCCTCCACAGCGATCATTGGGTGCCATTTTGTGCCTCGACTTTGTTTACTCCTGCAAAAGACGTCCAAACGCGTCCGCTTAACGATTTCTACTAACCGACAACCTATATGGAATTTGGCAATATTTCGCATCGAGCTGCGAAAAAGCTCTAGATTGCTATCACATTAGTCATACGCAGAGTGTGCTTTCCGATAACTGATAACTGATAACTGACAGCTGATCGGGTGCTCACGATTAGCAGTTGCCCTGCTTTAAGTATTGCTGCTTACTTCTAACCAAGTTAAGCAAAGGGAAATAATTGGAGCTTGTTATCGATCTTAAGACTTTTCGATAACTGATAACTGACAGCTGATCGGGTGGGCACGATTAGCAGTTGCCCTGCTTTAAGTATTGCTGCTTACTTCTATCCAAGTTAAGCAGAGGGAAATAATTGGAGCTTGTTATCGATCTTTAGACTTTTCGATAACTGATAACTGACAGCTGATCGGGTGCTCACGATTAGCAGTTGCCCTGCTTCAACTATTGCTACTTACTTCCATCCAAGCTAAGCAGAGGGAAATAATTGGAGCTTGTTATCGATCTTTAGACTTTTCGATAACTGATAACTGACAGCTGATCGGGTGGGTACGATTAGCAGTTACCCTGCTTCAATTATTGCTACTTACTTCCATCCAAGCTAAGCAGAGGGAAATAATTGGAGCTTGTTATCGATCTTTAGACTTTTCGATAACTGATAACTGACAGCTGATCGGGTGCTCACGATTAGCAGTTGCCCTGCTTCAACTATTGCTACTTACTTCCATCGAAGCTATTCTCAGTCAGATATTTAAAGCTTGTTATCGATCTTGGATAACAACCACGCCTCTGGCTGTTGCATGGGCTTTGCCAAGCACATTATACCCTGTTTGCTAATGAGTTTAGGGCATAAAGAGAGACGGACAGAAAGACAGAGAGGGTGAGTGAGTTATGGTTGAAGTTGATATTTATATCAACTGAGGTCTTATCTCTATGTCATCTACTTTTTGATTGATTATTCATTTAAATTGCGTTATTCGTAGCTTTTTATTTGGCGAATTTTCGAAGATTCTCACTTGAAATTTGTACTTGAAACGAGAATCAACTAATCAAGAACTAATTAACAATAGTCTATAGATGAAGCAAAGTCAAAAATGGCTTCCATTAAATATTTTTGATAGAGATAAAAAACAAATTCATTACGTCTTAGATGTATCGAATGTTCAGGTGTTCAGATGTGATTATGAAAACATATCTGCGAAAAAACTATAGATTATCATCATATTATTCATACGCAGCTGGCAGTATTTTTATTTCGATTAGCAGATGTTCTGCTTCAAGAACTTCTCAGTTCTATCAACATAAGCTTAATCAAAAAATTAAAGAAATAGAGAGAGAGAGACAGAGCGAGTAATACAGAGAGTGAAAAAGAAAGTTATGGCTAGATTTGATACTAATAGCTCTTATCTATATGTCATATTCTGTTTGATTGATTATCCATATCAATTATCGGCATTTAAAGCTTTTCGCTGTACGAGCTTTTGACTTATATAACTGACTCATTTGCTGGGCTTCCCTTACTTTATACTAAATCTAATAACGCTTGTGATTCAACATACTTATCTTTATTTATGGAATATATATAAACATTGCTACTTAAGATACTTAAAATATACATTACGAGAGCTTTTCTCTCGTATCTGTAGAGTACAATAAATAAAAAATGATTAAAACTCTATATATGGATTTAGTTCCTAGAGTTTCTCTAATTAATTAAAATAGTAAAATCTATTTATACCCATTTTATTTATAACGCAAGCTATCAGTTCACTAATCCAGAGTTCATTAACAATTTTATTCGATAAAAAAATATTTTGTTTCATCACATCTAATCATAATTAATCGTAAAGAAAACACGATTAATTATAAGTGTTTTATTTATTATTGATTACTTCAAACACAATATTTGAACGGTCTCCCCCATTGTTTACCGTTTGTGATACTCTCAACTATTACCGCATGACTCTCAAGGATTGAAACCGACAATCGGAAGCGTTTGCAAATCAATTAGGCAACTCTCCAAGAAGAAGAACAACAAGGCGTGGCACCACAAAGGGGCGGCTGGGGTTAAGGTTAGGTTAAGTTGTTGACTAAAAGCAAATTAAATTTGCACATGCAAAGGCTGCACAAGCAGCTTAATATCAAGAGGAATGTCACGAGTTACTTAATTACAAGACACAAGCGAATGCATACATATATAGATGTAATATGCACACACACACCGATGTTTACACACACTTGTCTACCCTAACAGAGGGTATTTACATGGGAGTAGAGCAGAAGGTAAACGAAGTGCTTTTTTATATATACATTAATCATATATATTATATTAAATTTATTTTATACACCGTTATCCCTGTTAGCAGATACGTCTGTATATTGATTGCCATTATCTATATGACTTTATGACATAAGGCCGTACAGTATAGCCTAACGGTATTCTTAGCTTTTTATCTTTACATTATATCGTAACAATAAAACAGTCAACTATTTGTTTGACTACATCGTAATATCGTAATACTTACAATACAATATGATGTAATCCAATATCGTAGCACTTTTTCGTAATACAATTTTATCTATATTTCAACATCACAGCATAACACTTAACTGTAACAAAATATCTGAGCATCGCATCTTTTGATTATATCGTATCTCCAAATCGTAACACAATAACTAAGCATCATATCTTTAGACTTTACCGTAAACCAATATCGTAACACTTTATCGTTAGTCATTGAAGTAGTTCTTGTTAGATTATATTTCTTTTCTATTTTCCTTATGGAGTTGTTCTCTTACGATACAAACAGCACTCGACTATATCGTATACCTCCGAATAATAAATGATTCGTGATTAACTCTTCATTCCAGCATGAAATACCAATCAATTAAAGGGTATTCAATCGTCTCTCAGCAAACATAAATATTTGCATATATATGTATTGATTAAATTGTTAACATGCGCATTTTAAATGTGTTGAGTTGTCATTTTTGTGTTGTTTTTTTGACGTCTGCTAATTGAGTTGTTGTTTCAGTTGTTGGCTGTCAAGTGTGCGGCATATACAGGGTATATGTATGTACGTGCACTAGCGAAATTTGCAGCGTTTGAGTGTCACTTTGATCAAAG
The DNA here is from genome assembly GCA_037075185.1 of Drosophila pseudotalamancana. NCBI lineage: Eukaryota > Metazoa > Arthropoda > Insecta > Diptera > Drosophilidae > Drosophila > Drosophila pseudotalamancana. The sequence goes on along the minus strand of JBAMCK010001078.1, from coordinate 327,990 downwards.
CCAAGAAGGGGTGCAGGAGGGGACAGGGGCTGGAGGTGTGTGTTACAAGCACTTCGACTTGGGGGCCTGACAGGGAAAAGTTAAACATGCACAAAGCGCGCGACTTGGCAAAGTTTTTAACTGGGCTGAAAGTAGGAAATGAATGCGAGTTGGAGGCTTATGCCGCATAACTCGTACATATTGCAAAATGCGTTAAGGATGGGGCATGGGGCATGCGGCATGGGGCATGGGGCAAGCAGGCGGAGGCGGCTTGACAGCGCGTAGCCAATATAATAATGCCGCTTCGCAGAGCATTTCCCCTCTGTCCCAGCCACGCCCCTTGGCTGCCTTTCAGCTTGGCTTTTTTCGCATGCATATTTTAGGAAATGAATTGCAAGCGTGGCAAGATAAAGCGGCAGCGTCTCCGCGTCGTGTGGAGCAGCGAATCGATAACTGTCAAAAAATAAGCCGGCGAGCAACACGCAAGACAGGCCAGAGCGGGGTGTGAGGGTAAGGGCAAGGGGAGGGGAGGGGAGGCGGAGATGGATTCAGAAGTCGTGAGGCGGTACACAATTTAAATATTAATGGAGCTGCGGAAGAGGCGCCACAGCACGAGGCACACGGCATAACCAAAAAACCGTAACCGTAAATTCAACCAAAATGCGAGCAACTGCAGCAGCAGCAGCAGCGGCAGCAGCAGAAACAGTTAAAGCAGCAGCAGCAGAAAACGCATTTCCTGCACATGTCAAGAAAAGCAGGCGGAGACTCAAATGCATCGCCAAAAGGTGAAGAGAAGGAAAAGTCTGGCAGGGCGTCAGATTTAGAGTGGAACTAAATCGTTGTGAACTAGTTCGATTGGCTGGCTCAGTTAAATGAGTACTGAACTGTTCAAATGAACTAGTAAATAAGCTACAAGGTATGCTTCACGATTCGAATGTGGGAGTCAATGAACTGAAAGGAGAAGAGAAGAGAAGAATAAGTCTGCTAGAGACTCAGCTTTAGGGTTGAGTTGAATTGTAGTAAAGTTCCGAACTAGTTCGTTTGTACGGCTGATTAAAACGAGCTACCCTAATGAACCACTCTATTGACTAATGCGAATACAAGTTCATGATCGAAACCGTTTATGAGCTGCTCAACTATGAAATTGAACTAGAGTTCAGTTCACGAATTTCAACCATTAAAGGTGTTCCTCCCTGCGAGCAATGACTAAGAGAATCGAGTCTTACTTTATTTTTATTAATAGAAAAAGGAAAAAAAAACAGTTACACAGTTTGAAGGCAATTGTGAATTATTGAAGCCTGTCAAAAAGTAACAACATTATAAATGAAAGTTGCTGCCGATGTGGCTAAAAAGTTTGACAGGTATGATTACATGATGATTGCAACAGCTGAAGTCTTGCTTGTTGAGTCACGCGAAGTCTGGCTGACTGTTTAATACCCTGTTCGAAGCGACACTCAATACTGAAATTTTAATTTGGATTAAGCTTTTGGTATAATTACCGAAATTCCGATTGGTTGCGAGTACAATTATTAAGCTTTTGTAATTCATTATTTTTTTATCTTGTATTATGCTAAAGTACTCTTAAGAGAACGAACTTGTGGGATATTCTATATACTATATATATCTAATCTTCATTCACTTCCCTTTCAGCATTATAATTTTATTATCTATAATTATTTTATTGCATATAGCATATATAATATTCTATTCTATAGTACTCTCCAGCGAATCGAATTCTTTTATATATTTAGAAAAGTTCCCCTCTTCGGATACTTTTTTTCCACCATTTCCCCAATTGATTTTCACTTACTTGGAGAGAAACACACGAGTTGATCGAAATTTAATAAACGCAATTCACGCACTCGGCTCCAAAGTCCAGTCGCAGCTTTTGTTCAGGCTAATGAAGCAGGACCCACAAAAATGGTGGGCGTGGCAATCGCCAAAACCAATGTCAAAACGTCAGCAAATATTTTGTTGCTATGTTGTGTAACTCGTAACTCGGACCCGGATCCCAGCCAAGTGTAAAAGTGGCCCAAAACTCGGGGTCCTTCTGCTTTTTAGTCACTGCCACGCCCCTCCCCCTCCTGGGGGCGGCGGCAGCGTCCACTCGAGTGTGCAATTAGGTGAAAATAAATGGTTTAACAAACGCCTCGAAGTATGCAATCATTTAAATTTCACTTCATTTGTCCTTTTCATGATTTCAGCGCGCAGCCCCCTCTCCCCCCTCTCTCTCTCTCTCTCTCTCTCTCTCTCGCTTTCACCGGCTCACCCATCTTCCCTCTCGCTCACTCGCACTTCCGCATTCCTAGACACCAAATTACAGAACCAAACAAAATTATTTTGATTTATATGCAAGACGCGAGGACTTGCGTTCGTCCTGTCCGCCACCTGCTGACAGCGTCTTCTGCTTGTTTTCTTTATATCTCGTTGTGCCCTGCACCCATTGCAAGCCCAGCAGGGTATATTAGTTTGCTGCGAGTTTCTGTGACAGACATGCAGATTCGACACCTGCCAAATTGTCAGACTGTAAGAACACATTGATCTCGAGATCTGCAAAAGCTAGAGAATTGACTTGAGGATGAATTAATATTAACCTCCATGCAGGTACTTTTTCAGTATTTTTTCAGTATATTTGAGGTATATTGTCGTTAAATTATTCTTTCAGATGACACCTCTTTATGAATACTTGGTCAACGATTATATTAACATACACGGTGTAGGGTATTTGCTAGTCGTGCGCATCCCACTAACGAAACTCAAACTTGTCGTTTTTTTTATGGTTTTCCTTGTCGTCGACTGTCAATAGATTTGGGCCAACTAAATGCTTTGATTCGGCCTGGACACGAGTTTCTCCCTAACACGAAAAGCGAATTTGAAATGCAAATTTAATTTGAGACGCGACGCTGGCTTTCGGTACTGGCAAGGACTTCCAGGACTTGAGCTGCTCACATTAATTGCCCACATTCCGGCTGCTCTATTCGAAGTCCTGCGGCGTGTGTCCTGACCAGGACGCTCGTCCTCGACCGAGGCGCGTTTTGCCTGTTAATTTTCCGTCAAATCAGCAACAACTTTGCTTTTCCATTCCGATTCCCGTTCCCGTTCCCATTTTCCATTCCATTTCGATTTGTGCCCTGTGCATAAAATTTAACGCTGACTACCAAAAAGTAACTGTACAAAGAGTGACGAACCGGGGGGTGGGGGTGAGTTAGCTGGTTTTCTAAGCTGAGTGTTTTTTTGGCCTGATTGAAATGTTGGCAACTATTGCGAAAACTACTCGCAAAGTTTATTGGCAAATTGATGAAGTGCTCGTATGTGTGTGCTTATGTGTGTGTGTGTGTGTGTGTGCTGCAAAACAATTTCTAGCCAAGTTGCCTACACTTCAGTTTAGAAACTGCCACGCCCCCCAACCGCCCAGATGCGTTGCATGCCGCCTGCAATTTGGCGGCGCTGATATGCAAATTAAGTTGTTGCGCTAAACGACGTGCCGGGAAACAGGTTCCTTTTCCCCTCCCCTTCTCCTCCTTGCGACCCTGCCCGAGCCTTTAGACGTTACCTAACCCTGGCTCATTTGTATTACAATTCGTCACAAACTATGCAACTGTGTGTGTGTCTGTGTGTGTGTGTGTTTGCGCTTTCAAAACTTTATGCGCTTTCGTATATGCACTTAAATTTCATATGCGAGGTTGGCAACAAAACAATGAAAGGCCTATATTGGATATAATATATATTTGTGCTCATACGATATAAAAGATGATATCTGGTATCTAGCTGAAATCTATAGTGGATATAATATATGTTTGTGCTCATATGATATGATAGATGATATATGGTAAAAATAAATAAATAATTTAGAGCTTGGCATAAGTACAAATCAAAATAGTTAGGATACATTTCTTAATATTTGAAACATTTTTAGTTATGTAATTAAAAGACTAATAATAGTTATGTATAATTTGCTATGAAATAATATAGTAGTTGATATTTAGTAAAAATTAGATAAAGAATTATTTTTATTTATTTAACTATTTAGTTATTTATTCTTTTTTATTTAGTCGATACTATTGTATTTATTTATCAATCTGTTTCTCTTTATTTATGTATAATTTGTCATTTCTTATCTTTCGCAATTTCAAGCTGAATTCTAATCATTTTACTCACCCCACACACCTGTGAAAAATGTTGCATAAACTTTTGACACACGCCTCGCCAGTTGCATGATTTGTTGCATGTGGCTGTGCGATTCGTGGCAAGAAGATTTATGGAGCACAGGAAAGGAAATGAAAGGAAAGGAAAGAAAAGGAAGGGGGGAGAGCGCGCGCCTGAATAAATTGGCTCGAAATCCGAGCCAAGAGTGAGGCGAAAAGCGCGCACTTCATTAGCTCAATAATTTCACAATAAATTATGCAAAACGATTGACAAAGAGGCGCAGTTTTCCACTTTCAACCAATTACCAAAATATTCTTTTTGCAGCCAATGCGAAATATTGCGCTGTCAACGTGGCGTATACGCGATGTCTGAATCGCAGAAATCAGCAAATGGGAATCAGAAATGGACAAAGCCTAATCGAAAATTGGCAATACAATTGCCAAATCGAAATCGAACACAATTATGAGAGGGCCGTTGAAGTGGTCGGCGAGGGGTCGGGGAGGGGTCGGGGAGGGGTCGGGGAGGGGTCGGGGAGAGGTCGGGGGTCACGTCGGATGCGACCTTGTCAAATTATATGCTGAGCGGGTTTAACGGCAACGGAAATTCGCATTATGAGATTTGGCTTTGACCCGCAGCCGAAAACAGTTCGCAGCTGAAAGCTGAAACGGATTTGCGTGCAACAACAAATGTTAGTTAAAAGCCATATCATTTATCAGCGAGACAGAGACAGCGTGAGAGAGAGAGGGGGGGAGAGACGGGTGGAGAAGGCTGTGAGAGGGAGAGCTGGACAATTGTCGTGAAGCGTTTGGTCTGCGTGTGGCTGCAATTTTAATTAAAATTTATTGATTTACAGCTGAATAAATGCGCATTGCAATTCGAATTTCAATCCCAATCCCAATCCCAATCCCAATCCCAATTGAAATCCCAATTGCAATCCCAATTGCAATTGCAATTGCATCCATGTCCAAAAACGTTTAGCCGCACAGTCCAATCCGTCCGGAGAAACCTTTTGAACCCGGATACGAGCTTTGTCGCCCGGCTATTTGCATCCCCAATTCAATAATCGATTGTGGTTTCCAACTCTTGCTGAGCAATGTAAACAACAAGTTCCAAATGACGGGCTAAAGACTTAAGTGGATTAATTGCTAATGTATTATTGCATGCCTGCAAGTCTATTTGAAGCATTGCCCAGCAAACAACATTTATTGCTCAACTTGAAATGAATAAATCAAATAGTTTTTCTCCAATATTGAGAAACGGGGGGAGGTATCCAAAACGTGTTTATCCCTTAGCTTCATATATTTCTGGTAAGTTTTATGACTCAACCCCTTAAGATGAACGAGATATGCTCGATTTCACTTTCTATTTATGCAGGGTATAAAAATGCACAGGATTTTGGCTGACAGTTAACAATTTGTTTTACAAATATGAAATAGTTCTTTAATCGGTAACAAAGATAAAGTAAAAAACTAGAAGAAAAGAAGAAGAAGAAAATTTGTAACCAGTAAAATTAGTAACTTAATTAGTTAAATTATTAGTAAATTTATCCTAAATATTCCATTTTCAGAAACTAAAAAATGCTTAAAGAATTTTTAACACTCAAGCAAAGACTCGTCCATTTTTTAAATTCGAATTTTGGTATATGAAATTGTCCACAAATTTGAACAGTAGCTTAAAATATTTAAAACGCATATATAAACAAAATTAGGATCGTTTTTCATAACGTAACGTAAAACTCAATTTGTTTGACTAAAAAAAAATGAAAGGAAAAAAACAAATTTTACTCTAGCGTAAAATAAAAATAAAATTCATAACAAAATAGTTCTTTAAAATTCCAGAAATCTATAAAAATGTTTGAAAAATCATGAAATATAATTGTTAAAAAGCGCAACTAAACCAAATAGAAACTTGCATAAAAATGTGCCTGAGTGCACAATACCCTGTTTTCAGTGTGGATAAATTGGATACTGGGTTATGATTTAGATCACATTTTTTGCTTATATAATGAGACTTAAACCTTTTTTATAAAAGTTTTTACATAAATGGGCTTTCAACTTCTTGTGGGGTTCTCTCCATCAATACAATTTCTCTGCTTCATTTAACACTTCTGCGCTGCAAGCTAATACACCCGCTTTGCACACAATGAACAGTGTATGAAAGCTTTTGCAAACAATAAACAATCGACTTAGCTATGAATTTCAATTACTGGCGACTCGCTAAAATAAATAAAGCAGTATTTAATTATTTGCTTAAATACTTATTTTAACGAATAAAATATTTTATTATTTATTATTTATTATTTATTGTTGATGCTTTCTAATTGTTGTATCAACAGGATTTTCTATGCAAAATATATGGGAATTAATTCAATAGTTGACAAACTTGGGTGTGGAAAATGAGGCTAAAACATCGAACTATTTAAAGATATATACTCGTAAGTTCATCAGGATATACTTTTCTTTCTTTTTGGTTAATGCGAAATGTAAATCCTGAGTAACATTTCAAGATCTCTCAATGTAAAATAGTCTAGTATTCTTTACAGTTCTATTTTGCTCTCTTATGTTATTTTTACTATTTTGTTCTGAAATCTCGTCTTCAATCTACTTTTTATGTTGTATTTTATCTAGTCTTTCATCCAGTCTTCCTTCTTGTATTGTATTAATTCTTTTCCTCGTCTTTAAGTTTAGAATTCTATCTAGTCGTCTTTCTACCCTTCAATCTGCTCTTCTATTTTGACCTTTACATCCTCTTCTTGGCCATCTTCTAGTTTAGGCTTTTATGTAGTCCTTCTTCTATTCTTCTATGATGCATTGTTTCTTCTTCCGTCTAAGCTTCTGAGTTTCCTTCTATGTAGTCCTTCTATATAGTTCAGCTTTCTCTCCCACTCCTGCACTCATTTCCCAAACAGAACATTTTCACCTGTCAGCTACAACATTTTCCAATTTTTTTCTACTTCATGTATTTTTATTTAATTATTTTCTTTTTATATATATGCATATATATTTTGTTTGCAAATTGCACAATTAAAGTTTTTCACTATTTAGCATAGATTTGCCTCAATCTGTCTCATTCCTTCGTGTTCCTCCTTCATCCTTCATCCCTCATCCGTCATCCCTCATCCTTCGTCCTACATCCTATTCCCCATTTCCCATTTCCCATTTCCGGTTGCTCGCTTCTCAATCTCTGCTTTTCGTTTCAATAATACATTTCCGCTTTTAATTAAAGTTTTAGTTGTGAAATATTTTCCAAAAAAAAAAACAAGAAAATGGAAAAAAGAAAATACGAAAGTTGCTGCAAAAGTAACTTTTCGGTTGCGCTTCGCTGCATAGCCACAAAATGTCTATTGTTTTTGTTGTAGTTGTTGTTGTTGCTGTTGTTGTTGTTGTTGTTGTTGTTGCTGTTGCAGTTTCCTCTAGCCGCGCAGCCTTCAATGTCATTAACAGGTGGAAGTTTTCAGCACACCAATACACACACACACACACACACACCCACACTCATACATACCCACATAAACACACGCTAATAGGCGCACATACACGCTGCAAAATACACACACACACACACACACACGCACACTCACACAGTTAGCTGGCAGATGAACAATTGTAATTGCGGTTCATTTGACAGTTTTCATTTAGTTTTCTCAACTTTTTGTTGCATTGTCTTCTGGCTGGGCCGCTCAGTGGGCGTGGCAGCCGGTGTTGCCGGTGTTGCCGGTGCTGGCGCTGCTGTTTGCATTATTAACGGCAACAAAGTGTTAAGAAGTGCATTAAGCCAAATGTTAACTGCAGCGGCCAGCAGCTATACACAAAGAGTTAACAACTACCAAAACTTGCGGCTGTAAATCAAAGGAGGAAACAAAAGCGGAAACATTTTTCGTTTTGGGGGTTGCTTTAAGCAGGGGCGGGGGTGGGGATGGGGGGTGGGGGGTCAGTTGTTAACAGCTGGCGCTGATTTTTAAGCTCGCGCTCGGGGGAGAGATTCGCGGCTTAATTACAATAAAATATTTAAGGCCGTCGACTCTTTTAGCCAGCTTCTTTATGGGGCTTTAACATTGCTTTTTATGGCCCGGCACACATGTCGAAACGTAATTTGATAGTTGCCGCCACCCCCACCCCCTTACCCTAGGGGTGCAGCTAACTGTGTGAGTGAGGGAGTGTGTGTGTGTGTGTGCGTGTGTGTGTGTGAGTTTATGTGTGCGTTTGCTGCCTTGTCAAAGTTTCGAAGCAAAGTCGCATGAATATTTAGTTGCGTAATGCGCCACGCCTACCGCCCCCAGCCGCTTTTATTAACCAGCTGCCGCCTTATCTTTAATTTGTGCGACAAGCCAAACATCAGCAACAACAACGTCAACAACAACAACAACGACAACAACAAAAAGAACAACAATAACAAGCAGAGGCAAAGAAAATGCTAATTTTATTGCCACGCCCCTTCAAACAAACATTTTTGAAGGACTTCAACGCGGAAATTGAAGCAAGGTGAAAGCGGTTAGCAAGTGGGCGTGGGTGGGGGTTATGTGAGTGGCAAGGGGGGTGGGTTGGCTGGTTGGGGGTGTGGGTGAGGGGGATGATAAGTAACGGTAGCTGGCTGGCAAGTCATTAACACATTTGACAGCAAATGCTTGTGTATGTGTGTGTGTGTGCAGGTGGGGGAGTGCCACGCCCACTTCCGCTGCCTAATTAACACGTTTTGAATTGTGAATTTTGAAATGCGCCAACAACAACAGCAGTAAGGAAAAGAAAGGACTGGCAAGAAAATGTTATGCAAAAATGTTTTAGTGTTAAGTAAAACAACTGCGAAAAACTGTTAATCGTCAAACCGAAGCTTTAAATACCCTTTAAAAAGAAATGCTCAAGGATAAAGAGAGAACGCGATATAATTGAATACCCTAACTTTCGTTGTAAATGAAATTAATTTGATAATTTAATTATTTGTGCATCTTCATTAGCTGTACTTTTATATTAAGAATCAAAACCAAATGGGATCTAAAAATGCATCACCTTATCCCTCAAGAAATACCCTAGAAAATAGGCATATTCGTTTTTAAAAAATTTTAAATACTAATTGTTATACAAATAAATATAATATAATATAATGAACCTCAATCTATATTTGTTCATCCTAATTAAATATATTTACATAACAGAGATCTAAAATCTAATCACAAGAAATTCCACTATCGATACGTACTCAAACATATTTTTATGCCAAATATTTATCACTTCGACTGCAGCATACAAATTAATCAGCCCTGATCTACCTTAAGTGTTATGTAAGTTGGTTAAACACCTGTGCAGCAGGTGCTGATAAAAGTTCAGTTAATATCCCCAGCCAGAGGGCAAAAAACAATCTGTTTCCACATTGATTCCAGCTGCCAGATCCTTGTTTGGGTGTTGAGGACCTGCTCACCGTTATGTCTGAGGGGCTCAACCTTGAAGGTGTTGAAATAACATATTTCAAACGGGGCGCGCGAGGGGGCGTGGCATTTGTTAGGCACCAAATGAAATTAAAACGCGCATAAATTATATGCGAAAAGGGGAGCAAGAGGGGTGGATCAAAGGGGTGGGCAGAGCAAAGGGGAGCAAAGGCCGTTGAATATATTAAGACATTACGAATTGGCCGCCTTTCGCGCTTCCAGCGAAAATTTCACACATTTTTGTATCGTTTAGTTTCACAAATGAACAAAGCTTCATAAGTATTCGTCCAATCGCGCTTTGAACGGCAAATTTTGGAGGAATATTTGAGTTTTCTATAGCGAATGCTCGAGCACCGACTGAGACTTTCTTTTGATTAACTGTTTTGATCTTTGCATTCGTCTTTTCAATAAGGAATTCAAATATGTATTTGTGTGTGTGTGAGTATTTGAGTGTGTGCAACGATTACTTAATTTTTTCTGCATGTCTTGTCTTATGAGTCTGTCTACAGGGTATCTTTCAGGCGTGCACTCCCGATTTATTCGGTTTATTTAAGGAAAAGTTTTCTTATTTCAGAAGGAATTTAATTTAAACAGTTCATATGAACTAATGAACTTATGCAAAGAACTGTGAATGAGCTAGTTCAGTTCATCAAGAGTGAATCCTTTAAATGGGCTTTAATGAACGAACTATTCTATCCAGCTGTACGTTCCTAACAGTCTTTTCACAGGGTATTCCTCAGCTGTGCACACCCGATTGCCTCACAATTGTTTCATTTTTATTTTTATTCCTTATGCTTTCAGCGTATTCGTTTACATGTTTCTTGATTTTTGTATTTCTCGAAAAAAAAGTGTTGGATAGGTCGTTCATTTTTTTATTGCTTTCTCGTCGTCAAAGTTCAAACTGCCTGTCGCCGTGTGGCACGCCCCCTTTACTCCAGCCCCTAGTCAAGCCTTTTTATTTAAATCGAAATAAAAAGTTTGCCCTTGCTTCTCGGCCCTCGTTTCGGCCTGGTTTTTAGCCGCCGTGTGTTTTATGGCTAGTTGTAATGCCGAGTGTTGAGAAACGGTGAAAGTATCTCACATAAGGCTAAGGTGAAGGGGAGGAAAGCAAACGCAGCTACAGTGAAAATTCCCCAACGTAAAACCTTGAGAAAATGGCAAACAAATTTCCATAGAATTTTCCCATTTAATTGCATTTCTGTAACATTTTGCAACTGGTTTATAGGCAAACAATGGGAAACTTATTTGATTTTCCCTTTTTCAAATTGGTTTCCAGGCAATTGGAAAAATTTCTTTTGCATTTTGCCTGAAAAATTAATATTTGAACTTCTTATTTTATTTTGTCTAAAAATGTAGAGAATTGCTTTTTATTTGCATTTAAATAAATTAAATTTACATTTTACAATCTGCGTTTATATTTAAACCAATTTACCGTTTATCGTTTAATATGTCTGAACAGAATTAATCTCAAATAATTGGTTCTATATGATTTATTTGTTACCTTTTTATTCAGATTTTTATGAATCTATAAATTCCAATTCTTGGAATCCTTAAATTTGCAGATATAAAAAGAAATAATTTCCAAAATATTTCCGTCATCTCCAGAGACTCAAATCAAACGACACTCAACGCAGTTCACTTGCAGATGTGCTCACTGTACTTCAGACACGTCACAACATGCTGTTCGCATTTTATGACAACTCAATTTCGAAATATACTTTAGTTTGTCAGCAGCAATCGCTGTGACCCCCACTTCCCCTCTCTCTCTCCTTCTCGCCGCCATCTCTCTTACTCTCTTCGCCTCAGCTATCCAGCACCTAAGGCTATCCATGTCCTGATCTATAACCAGGGCCCAGTTGTCCTTCTCCTTGAAGCACACAAAACGCATAAATTTATGTCAAAGAGTTGCAAAAAAAGCAAACAAATTTATTTGGACTTTTTAACAACTTTTGTGAATGTGCAGTTGTAAATGTAACTGTAAGTTTATGCGTATGTGTGTTTATCTTTAACTGTATCTGTATCTGTGTCTTTGCGTGTGTGTGTGTGTATTAGGGCTCTTATGTGAGGTGTTGCCAGTGCGAAAACTTGCCACATATATATTTTATGTGCATGTGGCAAGGATTGGGGGCTTGCTGTCGACTGATGTGTTAACCCTTCTGCCTTCCTTTTGGCCACTTTTGCTGATTGCTGCTGGCCAAGGGGCCAACTGCCAGTTGCAGCTTGAGCCTAGCTGCTAAGCCGCCCCCACCCCGAACACCAACAGCAGCAACAAATACAACAACATTATTTTCGAGTGACATTTCGGTTAAGTGGCAATTGTTGTAAGTGTGTGGAGGGGCAAAATTTAGCAGCTGGGCACAACTGTTGCACGTTTGTTGACAAACGCACGCTGGCAACATGTTGCCAACAGAGAGCGGAACGCAATGGGAACGAAACAGGCGCGCTCTTAAATGCGGCGCTCGGCAATAAACGAGCAGAGCGCGCGACAAACGAAATCTAAATCAGGCTTTCGTTTTGTTTCGTGCCAAAAAGCAAGCAACATGTAAGTTGATAAAAGAAAGATAAATAGAAGATAAGAAGAAGAGATTAGGATGTTGAGTTTAGGTGTTATAAACTAAAATATTCATATATAGAAATTTTGAAGCAATTGCTTAGTAAAAACTAACCTACGGCAACAGTTAAGCGTTAGCAACATTTGGGGACTTCGCAACAATGTTGCCAACAGCTCTCTTAACTCCAACCAAGCGCAGGCGTCTGGCCGGACTTCGTGTGCGCCTTCGTGCCAAGCCGAGCCGAGCCGAAGTCCGTTCGGGTCGTTCGTCGCTGGCTGGAGCTTCGTTTTTAAAGCTATAACAAAACTCAAATTGTGTTAGTTGGTAAGAAGCGTTCGTCGGCAACGGGCGGCAAAGCGGTTGCGATAGCCGAACATATTTAAAAGTCGCTGACTGTGCATGTGTGTGTTGCAAAAGAAACGCGCGCGAGTGTTGCAAACGTCGTCGGCCGCGTGTGTGCTTAGAGCTAATGAAAAGCCGTTGCCTACTTGCAGGCGGACTGGCGGGCTTTAGCGTGTTGCTCATGTGCGTTGTAATTATGCAAATTGCTTTTGCTTGACTGTCTGCCACAGCCGCAGCAGCGGTATCAGCAGCAGTAGCAGCAGCAGCAACTAAAGCTGCAACTGCAGCAGTTGCTGAAGCAGTTGCCGCAATCTGGCACTCAAGTGCAACTGTTGCCAGAGTAGTTGGCGACCTTGTCCTCATCGTCATGCCGCATGCATATTCATGCCGGCCAATCCGCAAACGCTCGCAATTCCCCCACCAACAACAACAGCATCAGCAGCTGCAACATAATGTGTGCCAGCTTCAGCAGTCGCAAAGATTTTCGCTCAATTTAAGGCTAAACTTGTGCTCCACTTTTTACCTGGGCGCTGTGCCAGGACAACGCGCCTCTTCCTTCAGATACAGCTACAGCTTCAGCTTCAGCTTCAGCTTGTCCTGGCTCATCTGTCAAATCCTTATAATTTCTTCTCTGTTTCTTCTGGTCGCCTTGTTGCCGTTTTTTGTTGGCCAACTTGTTGTCCTTGGCTCGTTCGTTCCGCATATAAAACGCAAATAAATTCATTTTTATTATTCTACTGTGACAGCTGATTTTCGTCCGTCTTATGGCTTATAAATGTGGCCAGGACATTGCGTTCTTTTATGGCCATTTGTATTGTCCTGCAGCCGTTGACCTACTCGCAATTGTTGGCCTTTGCAAATTATTGCATAAATAATCTAAAAACTTAGTTTGCTGCATTCTGAAACTTTCCGCAAGGGAAATATGTGAAGTGAAAAGCCAAATTAGCAATTGTTAAGAAGAAGACGGAGAAAGTTTATCTACTGACAAAAGATAAGATTTGCCTGTCGTATAGAAGTGATTTTTTATTAGTATTTAAAAGCAGATTAATCACAATAATCTAAACCTAAATGACAATAAAATGTATTAATTTGTAATACTTAGTTTTCAATTTAAAAAAAAATAGTGTTAAAGTTAAAAAATATTTTCTAGCGAGAAGTACAAATAAATCTAGTTCATTTTAAAACAAATGATATTTATTATCTTGTTTTTAGTTGTCTTATACAAATATTAAGGTAATAGAACAAAAAGTAAGTTAACTCGCAAAAACTAGTTTAAAAAAAAATTCTTCAAAACATTTTCAAACAAGAAAAAAAATTGTTTTAATCTTTATCCTTAAAAAAATATATTTTTTTAAAATATATTTTGCTTAGTTGTTTTTTTGAGAAAAAAACTTATTTAATACAGAGTTAAAAAAAATTAATAAAATGGGTCAAACTTTTCATAGAGTTTCCATTAAGACTTTTCCATTCATTAGCTTCGATCATACAATGCAAAGCAATTTGCATTGTAAATTAATTAAAATTTAAAAATAAACAAAGAAATGTGAAGATAGCGCCAAAAAGTATGCTATGAAAATACGAAGAACGCTGTTCGCAGTGTCTTTTGTGTGTGTATTTTAAGTATTAGAACTGTCGAACGGCAGCTCAATTAAATGGAAATGCAGGTCGAAGCAGAGGAGAACAGTTAAAAGCGAGTCGAATGGCATAAATCTTGATTTTGTTTTGGCCACAAGCAAAAAATAAAAAGACTTTTTTAGAACAAATGCTGTTCTAATTGCAGGGCCAAAAGGTTTGGCTTGCTGGGCTTTCAGCCATTGGCTAATAAGTTAACAGCACGCAAACAAGTTTAGAGCACAACAAAGAAGAGCAAGAGAAGAGGTCCTCTGACAGAGAGAGAGGGGCACAAAGCTGTAAACATGAATAAGACATTAGGCAACAATTTACATGTGTTGGAGCTCCGACTCTTGCCTTCATTTGCAAGATGTGTAGAAAGCGAGACAGAGGGAGAAAGAGAGAGAGAGAGAGAAAGAGAGAGAGAGAAAGGGATGTAGACAGCGAAATAATGTTTATTAACAAAATATGTTAATTTAATGTCTAGGCGTATCTGGAATTATATATCAACCTATGTTCCGACTCTGCCCGAAATAGAAATATCTGCGGGCTTAAATATTCATGGCCTAGAGGGAGAGTTGGTGGGGAGTTTTGGTTTGTTTAGCCGGTTAGTTAGGTGTGCTGCGTACCTCTCTTCTCCCTTTTAATCAATTTAATTGAAATTCTCAGAAAAAAGCAAAAGCAGCTTACAAACTGTAAACCAAAAGGAAAGTTTGTTGCACAAAAATGCACGAATTGAAGAGCGGAAAAAGCTAAAAAAAAAAATACAAGGAAAATGAAAATGCGTTTAAAACATTAAAATGCCATTTTGCAACGCTTGTCAAACTGTGCACAAGTCGGATTAATAAATTGCGAAAAAAGTGCGCGGCAGCAGCTGCAACTGTGAAGCATTAAAACAGCAACAATAACAAACAAACAATCAAACCACACAACGACAACAACAACAACAATTTGCAATAAAGCACAAATAACTGAAGAAGTGAAAAATAATACAAAAAAAAAAATAAAAAAAAAAAAACAAGCAGCAGCGAAAATACGCAAACAAGCAACAACAAAAGGCAAAACATGACAACCATAAAGCTTCTCATTATCGGTAAGTTTTATCTCACAATTAAACAGCAACAGCAGCAGCAGCAGCAGCAGCAGCGACAACAGCAGCAAATTCTGCAGCAGCCGGAATTACATTAACAGCAAAAGCAGAAGCTGCGGCTGCTGCAATGTGGGTGCGATGAATGCTTAAATACTCTGTTTGCCAGCTCAAATGGGGTATATGGGGTAAATGTAGATAAATATAGAATGAAATAAAAGTTCTTTTTCCCATGCTGATAGTCATAAATACCCTATCAGTTTGAGCGTATACGGTTGTTATAATTAAATGATAAATGTCAAATAAAATAGTATTTTTAGTATTTTGTGTTGATATTAGTATAATATAATAATTCCATTTTAAAAGTTCCATTTCGAGTGTCATTCAAGTTTTAATTTCTATTTGAGAGTGTGTGAAGTATTTTATGTTAAGACTGGTATAAAATTGAGAGTCCTTTTCTCTAAATCGAATCTTTACTTTTTTGAAACATTTCTTAATTTTTTTCACTCACATTCTCATTTTGTTTTTGGTTTCTCTTAAGTTCCCATTAGAGTATGGCTCAATCAAATACACCCGTTTGACTCGTTTCTACATTCTTTTTATATTTTTTGTGGTACCAACAAATTTCTCCTCAACCTTCACTTTGTAAATTGTCAAAGACTCGCTAGAACTTAATTTTTTAATGCAAGTTTGTCGAACAATCTGCTAAATGGGAACTTATCGAGTGTTGTCTGGGAAGAAAATACATTAGCGAGTGCTTTAGGTTAGAGATAGAGAGTGAAAAGCTGTGTAGAGTACTAGATATACTCAGTTTAAATAAGTACAAAAATGTATTTTTTTTTTCTCTAGCAGACAGACTGGTCTATTACCCTTTGAAATATATTGGAAATTGTCTTAAATATTCGTAAATGATAAACTCCATTCAGTATACTGGGTATTTGTGCAGGGTATATGTATATAATTTTAGTGTGAATATTTATAGCTGCTCTTTGCCTGAAATATATTCCAATTAATAAATTGTATCATGCATTAACTTAATAAATAACATAAATTAACGGGGCTTTGAGCTCGGAGCTTCATGACTTGCCTGTTACTGCTCCTAGATACGCCTTATATATATCCTAGATATATAAATAAGATACACATACATACATATATCTTAACATAATCATAATCAAGCTTAAGCATTAGCTGCTTCTAAATTTATTTCCTCGGCTGTTGCCAAACTTTGACGATTATAAAATTTCAGCAGCTGCTGAAGCTTAAAGCCATTGTTGCACTTCACTCTGTGTGTGTGTGTGTGTGTGTGTGTGTGTGTGTGGGTGGGTGCTTGTTTTTTTTTGCCCAGCTCTTTGCCTCGGGTTTTTATTTTATGCGCGCTTTGGGAAATTTTCCAATGCCAGAGAGTCGCAAGAGGCATGAGGGTTGGGGGTTGTGGGTTGGGAGTTGTGGGTTGGGGTCAGAGGTCGTGGAAGGGGAAGGGGAGGGGATTCGTATTCGGTGTCAGTGCGTTTATGCGTGTGTCCATAAACAAGACATGTCGTCCACTCGACAACGATGCCACTCATCATCGCCAGCTCCACTCTCCACTCTCCACGCTCCACGCTTCTTCTTCTTCTTTCAACTTTCATTCATCTTGAGCTACGGCGAAGCCACAAAAAACTCAGCGCCGCAAAATTTGTTAACAATTCATTTCCGCGCTTTGGGCTTCATAAATTGCTTTTATTAGCCAGCCACAACAGCAACAACAACAACAGCAGCAAAATCCGAATATAAACCAACTTTTGCCTGCCTTCTGCTTCTCACTCTCTCTCTCTCTCTTCTTTTTATACCCTGCATCCTAAACGGGGTATAATGATTTCATAAAAATGTGAGTCACAGGCAACAGAAGGCGTGGCCGACCTCTCAAAGTAAACAAGATCAGGAACAACACCCGAGTCGAACAAGTCCTGTCATTCCGTCTGTCCATATGTACGAACGCGAGGATCTCAGCATTTATAAAAGCTAGAGACTTGCAATTTTAGATATAGGTTATGCTATAGTACACGCAAATGGAGTTTTTTCTTGATAATCGATAAATCTTTTCGTTTGCTTGTTATCGATAACACATTGTAGGTTTTCGAGCATATATTGTACATCTTATATATATATATATATATATATATATTTAGCTAACGGAGACATTCATATTAGGGGATTTGGAAGCCTTACCCCATTTTTCCATTATTGGCGGATAGAAAGTACATTGCGAAAGCCCTAGTTCCATAAACATATCCCAAGAATTTAATTCAGATCTTGTGTAAGCGAGTAGAGAAGAAACCAAAATATATTAAAAAGCACAGAGTGCAGGGTATCTCCTAGTCGAGCACAATCGAGTAGAGTTTCTTGCCTGCTTGGTAATAATACACTTGAACTTTTGCATAGCAAATAAAAAGCGTTAAATGCGTGCGGTGGCACAGAGAGAGAGGAAGAGAGAGGGGAAAGGAGGGGGTGGGGTGAGGGTTGGGGCCTGTCTGAAAATCAAATTAAAAGAGACGCCAGTTGGCGGCACCCTTTGCCCTCGAGCCCAGTGACAAGTTGTGAACGTGGAACGTGGACCACGCACTGGACGTGAATGTAACTGTAAATGTGAGTATGAATGTGAGTGTGAATGTGAGTGTGAGTGTGAGTGTGAATGTGAGTGTGTGAGTGCTGGCCATGGCCAGCCGGAGTGATGGAGGAGTGGAGGGAGGGGAGGGGCTGCAAGTTGTTGACAGGCACGCAGGCAATAAAATTCAATATTTCATTAAAACGCACGTTACGCATACGCCGCGTCAGCCTCAACGTACGTTCGTAATACGTAACGGGAACCGCAACTGCGTGTTGTTGCTTTTATCACACGCAGCGTCAAACTGGCCGCCGCTCAAATCCGATTTCGTGTTATTAGCGCCCACTGCCACGCCCCCTTACACCCACACACATGCGAGCCAGAGTCCGGGGTTTCGGGCTCCGGGCTCCGGACTCCGGACTCCAGAGTTGTCCTTCTCATCGAAATTGAGTCGTTTGTTTGGTCGAAAGGTGACCAAATGGGCGAGTGGGTGGTTCTGTGGGCGGGTGGCTTAGGCGGCTGACAGATTATTTGCCCTATTATTCATAAGGACTTGCTCGACTAGAGTCCTGCCAGCCAGTCGCCAGTTATTCATTAAATTCACTCTCGAGGTATAAAAAAAGGTATGTCGAGTGCCTCGAAAGGTTTGCGACGGCCAAGTTAAATAAGTTAACGGTACTCGTTCGTAACTCAATTAAAGCGAAACCCAAAGGTAAAAAAGGGTAGAATCATAAATATCTGATATAACTTCATCAGCTTGCAAAAATATGTTTTGGATAATTGAATTAAACAAATGCAATAAAAGCGAAGTGAATAAAAATTCAAATATTTAAATGCTGACTCATGTCAAGTGCTTCGATTAAAGCTTGTGAACTGCTCTAAAAGTGAATTTAAACTGAAGTCTGAAACGCTTATATAAATAAATTGATAAACAAATATTTATTGCATAAAAGTTCACAAGTTAACCGGAAAATGTTTGAGCTAACAAATATTTGCTGAAATTTGAGCTGAAATTCTATGAAAAACTGCCAAAGAAATCGTTCATACTTTTCTCTAATCTAGTTTTGAATAAAGAAAATTCTAGTTCGCCACTGCAAAAAATCTTCTATTAATTGCTAAAAATTTGTGAACTGTTTTGGAACTAGCTCAACAAAATTTTAATTATTTAAATATAGAACCGTGGATGAAATAGTCTTTAATTATAATTATAATCCATCTCGAACTGGTTCACTTTAGAACTAGTTCAAATATACATATATTAAGCTCTAGCATTCTCAGAGAATCAATTCAAATACAGTAAAAGCCGCTTGCAAAAACGAATATTAATTATTCAGATATAATAAACATTTATACAACTGTAATATCTGTTAAGGTCAAGATAATTTTGGCATTTGGTATTATTTTAAGAGGCATTCGCATCAATTTTGACGAGCAGTAAACAGCGTTTAGCACCTCTCCTTAACTTGGCTCGTTATCCATTTGAGCTTTGGCTTTTATTGTGTTGTTTTATTTTTTGGTTTTTTGTATTAAGAAGTTAGCGTTATCTGAAATGGTTTTATTGTAGGGCACTTGAATAGTCACGAAACACTCGAGTTCGAGTTGCTGTTGTTGTTGTTGTTGTTGTTGTTGCTGCTGCTCATTTGGATTTATTAATTGCACGTAGCGAGTAAATTAATTAGCAAATACTTGGCTTAATAATCATTTTAATGGAATTTGTAATTTAATGCGCCTAACGAGAGTTTTATGTGTGATTAAGGGTGCTTCCCGCCCCTCCGCGGAGCTTTCCTTATTGATTTTCTGTGTCTGCAGCAGCTGAAACCGAACCAGAACCGAGAACTGAGAACTGAGAACCGAGAACCGAGAACCAGAACCAAAAGCAAACCACAATTTATTTAAGCGGCTTTAAATATTTCAACATGCCAACTTGGCAACTGAGCCAATGACGAGTTTGTTTGGCTACTTGTTCGCTTCTCCCTCCCTCCCTCCTTCCCTCTCTCTCTCTCTCTCTTTCTCGCTTTCTCTCCTTCTCTCTGGGTCAGTCAACTTTCGCCCAGGCAACGGGACAGTCAATCACTTAATAAAACTTTTATGGCATGCCATTAATTGATGGCGTTAAATTTCTCAGTGCAATAAAACAGCACAGAAGCAATTCAAGTGCAAAAAGTTAGGGGTATTCCATATAATTGAAATAATTTTGGTTTATTTTTACGATTTGTTATGCTAAATAGCCGAGAAAGATAAAAGCAACAGAAAGAGAGCGAGAGAGAGACAGAGAGAGAGAAAGTGAAGCGTTGACCATAAAGTTTAAAGCTTTCAATTATCGGTGCGATAAGTCGAGTGCTGCACAAATCCCCAAAACTGAATCCTTCAATCATCACTGAACACACACTTGCATACACACCTCTGTATGTACACATAAATGTGTGTGTGTGTGTGTGTGTGTACACACACAGAGCGCAAAGTTTTCACAGGTTCAGCACTGAAATATTTTCCACTAGGTTGCACAACCAAACAAACTGTGTGTGTGTGTGTGTGTGTGTGTGCAGCTTAGCAGCTGCAAAACTAAACATACGTAAAATTTGCCTTAAAATTAAATGCATAAATTGTTGGCAGAGGAAGAAACGCAACAAACGCAGCGAATCGAGAAGGAATCATGCGATATTCGTCCTGCCAGCCGGATGAATGCAAGTGTTTAAAGGACCTGACATGCCAAATCACACACACTCACACACATTTCTCTGTCTATATGTGTGTGTGTTATCTTTTAATTAAACATAAATGTGTATGTTGCCTGCCAAGTGACAACAACAACAACAACAACAACAAATCTTGACGAATATTCAAAACGAATTTCATGTGGAAATTTATAAATATTTAAAACTATCATTTATCAATTTTTATATCATATTTAAATCAATATTATTTCTCAATAATAGATGAGTGTAAATTCAAATTAAGCTGCCGCTTGGCTTATATCATATCTGCCTTAAATATTGAGTTTAATTTTCCATCAAAATTAAATTGCTTAGTTATAAATATTGCATGATTTTTCAATGCTTTGCTCTTTTTGTATTGCCAATAGATATTACGTTTAATAAATGCGTTGGCATTCAATAAATATTCTTTGCTTAACTAACTGAACACACACACATACGAAATTATGTTTTTAGTTAGTTAGTTTTCCGCCAATATTGGGGAGATCAAGAAAGCTATCCAAAGTCTGGCATATCCAAAATGTGTATCTCCTTCAACTAAATATATGTACAGTAAGCTTCATGACTGCAGCTCTTAAGATGTACGAGAGATGATCGGAAACTTATAACGTGTTATCGATAACAAGCAAACGAAAAGAGTTATCGATTTATTTATTTATGGGAGAACCTATATACAATACTTAAGCTCTGTAACTCTTTAGGTTGCTGAGATCGACACTTTCTTACATACAGACAGACGGACGAATGAACGAATGAATGAAAATCTATCAGATTTTTATATCTATATCTTGTCAGCACATTTATAAAAGGTCTTAGTATATTTAGTTCACATATCATCATCTAGTACTATTCTGGTATCTTTACAGTATTTTCTTTTCTAAACTTTCGGTGTATCTATCTAAAATAAACTTGACGAAAAGCATTTACAATCTACATGCGAGAGAGTGCAGAGTGAAATATTTTTGTGGCAACTGCCTCGACTATTCACACACACACACACACACAAATGCTGCCCTTTGCACCTGTGCTGGAGGCAGGTAAAAGTTTGCTGTTGGCTGTTTTAAAGCGCTTCCACACTAAAAATCAAATAGCAGACGTCGCCGCATGTGACATTCATAGCGAGGCAGCTTAGCAACCCGCTCCACAGCTTCCACTGCTGCTGCCTTGAAAAATATGAAAGTTGCTTCAAAATTTATAAGATTGCCTGATCCTGACAACAGCAACAACAACAAAAACAACAATAACAACAACCGACATCAGTTTCTGTTTCTGTTTCTGTTTCAGTTTCAGTTTTAGTTTCAGAATTTTGTTCAACTTTTGGCTTCAGTTGCACACGCAGGGCACGTCGTCCATTTTTGTGGCAATAAAAACGTGGCTGGGCAAACAAAAAACAACAACACCAACAACAACAACCACAACAAAAACAATAAAATTATGAAGAAAACAAACATCATACGCATATTTAATTGAACCTGAAACCCGCGCGAGGCACCAAAGCGAAAAAATTCAAAGAAAACAATAACTAAGCACGTTCGAAGTAATTGAAAGCTAGTTAGGGCTCGACAAATACCCTGTAAATTAGTGGGGCACATATTTTGAAGATATAAACTAAATGAAACGCAATCAAGTTACTTATTATATTAAGCTGCATCAGTAATACAAGTTTAATCTTCCAGATGAACAAAATTTTACTTAGTTTTTATTTAATTTAAGTTTCGGTAAACTTGTTTATAAATTTCGATATATAACAAAGCTTTACTTTTATGTGTGGGTATGTAATTACCCTCATTAGTAAATATTAATTCTATTGTAAAGCCAATTTCCACTAATTCATGCTCAAAGGCTTTGCTTCAAGACTCCCTTCAGCAGGTGCGGGGTATTAATGCATTGGGAGACAATAACATTTAACGCAGACACTCAAACAGAATGTTGGCTTACAAGAAATCAAACACACACAAGGAGCGGGAAGAAGAAGCTGTGCTGCGAAAACAAATCAAAATGAGAATGAGAGCAAAAAAGCCAAAAACCGCACACAATCACACAAAGCAAAAATGTCCTTTGGGTGCAAAATCGATTAAAGGCATTGAAAACGAGCAAAACGGAAGTCAATCAGCAGACACGGGGAAGAGAGAGAGAGAGAGCGAGGGTAAGTGGGAGAGAGAGTGGCAGCAGATGTGTGCGAAAGAGAGGGAGAAGTGAGATGTGAGATGTGGAAGATGCGATATGAGACCTGACTCTAAGACACAGAATGTGAATGAGATGGAGAATGAGATGAGGGCCGCTGTCTCACCTGTCTCTGACATGGGAATTAGTGTATTCGGAGTGCTTGGCTTGCTTACCCACCTGCCATATAGGCAAAGGAGCTCTTGATGCGGCGTCCTTCAAGCTGTCATCCTTGTTGCCTAATAAGCCGTCTAAAGCATTTGGCATCGACAATTTGCGCCCACTGTGCGTCGCATTAATGCCAACGAATGTGTTTCGCATTAGCAAAAGAATTTCCACAGTGTTTCAGTGTTTGCTCAGGGGAGATTTCCGCACCCTCGCCCTCTCTTCCTATATGCGTGTGTGTGTGGGGGGGCGTGTCTACTGTAATTGCACGCCAATGTACGCAACTGCATATTTACATATCACTCGTCGAGCGCTGACAACCAACAGAAGCATAAGAAGCGGCAGCAGCAGCAGCAGCAGCAGCTGAGCTGCTCAGCAGCTGTAGTAGAAGCAGCAGAGAGGGATTGAGTGAGGGAGGAGGGCGGAGAGGGAGGAGCGCCGCTGCTTGGGGAAAAAGTGAATTAAAATAAATTAAAGCATGCTTTCAGGCGCGCCATGTAAATAATGCAGCGCCATTTTTCCTCTACCGGAGCCGCACGCAAGCAAACGCGCGCGTACGCGCCTTGTGGGCGTGGCGGCGCCTCCAACACTGATTGATATGTCTGTGTGGCATGGTCCTTGAGTCCCTGCCATCTTATCAGCTCCATTGCCATTGCCGTTGCGTTCCTGCCCCGTAGGTGTTGAATCATTTACAAGCTCGCTCGCTTTCGCTCTCCCTCCGCTCTACTCCTCCTTCTGTCTCTTCCTCTTTCATCGTTTGTCATCAACGTCCTTATTGTCGGCTCCGTTGATTGCGCCAAGTACCACCACAACAACAACAACAGCAACAACAACAACAACAACAGCAGCAGCAGCAGCGGCGACAACAGCGGCGACAACAGCGGCGACAACAGCATCAGCAATGAGAGCCGGCACTCTGATTATTATAGCTGCTTGTGGCATGCCACGCAGCACGCGGCACGCTGACCGGACACTCAGCTCCTATCAATTAGATGCATTGGCCATCTATCTGGCCGTCAGTCAGGCTTTACTTAAAGACCTTTTCATTACAGCGGAAAGCACATTTTTATGGCTAGGATATATATCGAATATCTCTATTAAATTCTCAATTTTCATTAACTTTTGTTTTAACAATTAATTCTCTTTTATTTTTTTTCGACAATTTCTCATCTTCGAGCAGATTTTAATAACTTGTGTAACTGTTTTTTTTTCATTAGTTGTTAAATTCAATTTAAGTAATTTTTTACCCATCTTTCATTAAAGCGAAAAATAGCTGTAAAAATTTGCCTAGATTTATCGTTTATAGGAATTGTTTTCAATCTTCTTTCAATTTCCAAAACTAAGCAAATTCCTCTATTAAATACCTTTTTATATTGCTTTAATATCAGCTGAATTTTCCACTTTGGATTATTAAGAAATTTAAATTTGTTTGCATAGAAATTTTGTGAACGGTCTTACTTTCTTTTTTTATTGGCTTACATTTAATTTGCTTATTAGGTCTGGAAGTAAAATAAATAAAACCAAAGAAAAGTTTTTATTAAGAGCAACAAATAAAAAACATGGTTTAAATAAACTCTAAAGATAAAACCTTTACAAAAAATATATATCATATATACACTCTATTTATATAGCTATTCAGTTCCCACTTTCTCTTGTTATGTAAAAGCTGCACTTGCGAATATTTTCTTACATTAATTTGGCATTTAAAATGATGTAAGCAGCGACTTAATTGCAACAAGTTTGCATTAAGCAGCAGGAAATGGCATAATTAATATGCCATATAAATTATTTTGCCTCCATTTTTAGCTGCAAGTCAAAGCTAAATGCACTATTAAAAATTGCATTTATGCAAAGACATTGTTAATAAATAAATTATTCAAAAGAATTCCCTTTGTGTTTCTGTTATTTTTACTGTTATTTATGCTGCTGCTGCAGCAGCAAATGAAATTACGAGCTGAGGAATGGACTTGAATGGAGCGAAAAGTGGAGCCAAAATTTGGAGAACTTCGAATACCCTAAAGCTTGCATAAATATATCTAGTAATATATCTACCCTAAAGCTTGCATCAATATATCTAGTATTATTATAAATTAAAATATTTAAAAAGTGTTTTTTTTAAGTTTTATGATTTATCATATTTTTAGTAGTTTTAAGAATTAAGCACAGCTATTGCTTATTAAATATACACTATATAATATATAGAAGTGGTTCATTGGCAGTTAAAGATGATTTCAAATAAAACATTAAATTATATATAACTTATGTTTAGGTATACCATAATTAATAAGGAATAAACTTAAGTAGTTGGAAAAACTGAGAGTAATTTTTGCTGCTGATTGACAAACTTAAAATACCCTAACATAGAACTATATTTTATTCTATTTTTCTTCTTTAGTTAATTAAAAAATATTGATATTGATTATCCGTGTTTTAAACCTAAAGATCGGAGTAATATATATAAGTTCAATTTAATAGACGGAATTTTGAGGCTTTCAGAAGAAGAAGAAAATTTAAAGAGCGGCTTTGAGGAAGGAGAAAAAGAGAAAGTTTGAGGTACACTTAAATTTAGGGCTACAACAACTTCCGGCTTGTTGTTAAGGTGTGTGTATGTATGTAGCTGTATATATACATACATATAAATGTAGTGTATTCAGTGTATGAGTGTGTAGAAGTTGTCATATATGTCGTTAAAGCTGCTGCAAAACAGGTAACCAAGTTGTTCCTTGGTTACCTTTGTCCGAGACTCTGCAGCTAGACAAACCAAAGAAAGTGGAATGTCACATGCGCTTGGCATACCTGAATATACGTGTATGTGTGTATGTGTGTGTGTGTGTTTTATATATAAAGCACTTGGCATTCTGTGCTGCTTGTCAGTTGGTTCTGGCTGCTTGTTAATCCGCACATACAAAATATTCCACATGCGCCCCGTTGCGAGCGCTTTGACAAACTAGGTGAGTTGTCAGTTGTTGTTGTAAGTTGTTGTAAGTTGTTGTTCTGTTTTATTAACCCAATAACTAAGCAGCCCGCGGCGGCTGCCGTTGCTGCCACCTTTAAGTCAAAATGCGAGCAATGCGGGTCGCTTCTTTCTCTCACTCCTCTCCTTGCCCCTTCCTCTCGCTCCATCTCTTTCTCGCTTTGTGTGGCCCAGTTGCCAGTGACAACAGCGGCTGTCAACTGCAGAGCCCTCACACACACACACACACTCTACACAAACACACACAAATACACAGAGCAGCCACTTATCTAACACCTTTGACTTCATTGCAACAGCTGCAGCTGCAGCTGCAGCTTTCGCTTATCTGTCATGGTTACCAACCGGGATTTTAATTACCGTCCTGCATGCAGCTCGCAGCTCGCAGCTTGCAAATCGCAGCTCACTCATGTCCAGCCACGCCCCCTCTCCCTCTCCCACCACTCCTCGCCCCCTCCTCTTGAGCCGCTTGTATGGCACATCCCTTTTGCATGGCATTTGCCTGCTCATTCGTTTGTTAAACCGTTGCCTGCTGCCCTTTTTATACCCTGTAATCGTTGACGAGGTATCAAGGGTCTATTTGCTTGTGTAATTGTATGCATCCGGCAAAAGCAGGTGTGGTCCATAAGCCGAGCCGATCAAGTGCTAAGCTTCGATTTTAGCTTTAGTCTGTCTGTGTGCATGAAAGTCTCTTGTTAAAGCCTTGAAATTTGAAACACATATCCTTGAATATCCTTAGCAATGAAATTAAATCAGTTTTACGAGATATCTCAGGCCGTTATCTTGATATCAATGAGAATTAATTTAGAGAGTACTTTTTTCGAGCATAGCCCGGGGACTATTAATGCCATGGACAGCAATGTTGGTATGCAGATTAGCTTTCTGGATTCGCAAGATTGAAGTTTATCCCCGCTTGAATATCTCTGTCAGATCCTGAGTTTTCATGAATCTTATATGAAAATAAAACATATTTAGATTAGCTCCATTGGAAGTAAAGGGTATCTGAGAGTCGTCTGGCACAATCTTCAACGCTTTTCTCTCCTTTTTGGTTGTCCTGGCGACGACGTTGACACGCGCTTGTCGCTCATTATCCTTTATGAATTTTTCATAGCTGCAGCAGCAGCAGCAGCAGCACCAGCAGCAGCAGCAATTGAAATTTTGACCCTTTTTTTAAGGAACTATAATTTCTTAAGCACGTGCCTCGAAAGCTAATGCCGCAAAGTAAGCTCGACTGCAAATTAGATTTCGGTGTGGTTCTTAGGAAACTCCATTGAAGTGTGTTCAAGGCTTTACCTGGGTCTTAACCTTTGCTCTCCTCTAAGTTGCCTGCAGCTTGGCTTTTCTTTACCTCTTTATAATAAATACGCCCCTGCCTAAACAGCGAGCGAGGTTTTTCCCACCTCCGAGCTGCACTTTTCTTTTATTAACCTTTCGCACGTTTGCAGCTTTTCGTTTCTTATTCCCTTTTTTTCCTCTTTCTCCAGCTGTTGCTCTTTTGTTAAATGTTGCTTGAATTATTGTCGGCTTCTGCCTTGGAAGTGTAGCTAGGATATTTTAGAGGGTATGTTTGTGCTGTTGAATAGATGGGATGCGCTTATAAAACAGCTCCTAACTAAAAAGCAATATCGTAAATAATTCAAATCAATTATGAAGAGCTTGCTTAATGGATTCGTTCAAGGGATGAGATCAGCCTTTGCTTATAGCTCTATAAACAGTTATATGTTACATATATATGTACGTCCCACATTTATCCTGCTCTTTAAGGCAGAACTCACCCATCAGATTTAACCATTTCAAAGATCCTGAGAATAAGGATTTAGGTTTCTATGGACTTTGCGAAGAAGTTTTTCCGTGTAAGCGAAAGACGCTGAAAATTCTATTGAAAATTTGTATTTTATTAATTTTCTTTACAGACATTTGCATACGATATTATTTAACTGGAATACTTCAAAATAACAATTATTTTAAGAACTCTATAAAACTGTTGATAATTAAATTCCTTAATTTTTTAAAATATGAAAATTTGTGTACTTTATATTTTATAAACGGAGGTGAAAGGTAGAATGTAATGAAAAGTTTCCGTTTTGTTTAGTATAGGAATGTTTAGGACTTTTCTTCTGATCTTCAGGTAAATTCTAAACTCAACTCTTATACCATTTGAATGTACTTAAAGCTCTAAATAAGACATTCATAAAGTTCCAAAGCTTTTTATATTTGAATTTTCTATAGTTTAGTATCTGATTTACTGGAGTTATTGGGCTTGAAAAGGCAATCCTTTGAAACTCCTTTTAACCATCATATCATTTACGTACCCATTTTTAATATATTATTTATTTATATTTAATTTTAATTAATTAATTTTTAATTCATATTTCGTATTCATATTTAATCTGCGCCATCTTTAGAGCATTTGTCAGTCTAATTTCTCAGTTGATTTGCGCGAAGTTTCCAGCTTTTCCTTAGCGAGTTTTCATCTGGCAGCAGTTTATCATTTGCAGCCGGTTTTTCCTGAATGTCTGCCTGACTGTCTGTGTGTGTGTGTGTGTGTGTGTGTATATATAATTCCTTCGCACAAATTGCGACGCTTAGTTTCTGTTGCCCGCTTTCAATTAGAGGCTGGCAAGGGGCATGCAACACGACTGGCTGCAACAGTTGCTGCCTTAGGCAGTTGCACTTGTCTGTCGTTGTAAGAATAGACGACAACAACAACAACAACAAGACTAACAATAACAATAACTGTGAAAAAATGGCTGCTGAATCTGCGGCGGCTGGCGCTGTGGCAAAAAACTTCTTGCGCTTTTGTTGCGACTCGCTGAGCTGTGTCCTCGACAATGGCTGCGGGGCAGCCGACCCCAAAGCATGAGTATGAGATGCTTCTCTCTTAGCTTCTCTCTTCTGTTATTGTTGCTGTTGTTGTTGTTGTTGATGGTGCTGCTGCTGCTGCTCGAGTGGCACTTGCATACGCCGCGGTTCTTGTCAGTTGTTCGGCAAGCGTCAGTTGCATTGTCAGCCTTGCACCTTGGCAGAAAATGTGGCAGCGTCTGTGGCAGCGACTCTGGCTGAGGCCGTAGATGTGGATGCAATTGTAAATGTGTCTGTGGCTGTGGATGTGGATGCGGCTGCGGCTGCAGCAATTTCTTAGAAATTCATTTCGCCGCGTTCCATTGTCGTGCGAAAGTTTAATTACAAAAGACAAAATGCGCTGCTTTTACACCCGGAGCATATTTTCGAGCATCCTTTCAAGCATCCTTTGGTGCATCCTTTGGAGCATCCTTTGGAGCAGCCTTTGGAGCAGCCTTTGGAGCAGCCTTGCTCAATCGCTAACCAACCGCCATTTGCACTTTCACCTGCGCCTTTGTCTGCGCTTCACAACTTTTTTGCTCATCATAAATTCGTGTGGCAAAAACTTCGCTTTGACAGTTTTAGAAGTCGCCGTTTTTTAATCAGTTGCATGGGACTCGCGCCTCGCTGCGCTTTGCAACACTTTACTAACACTTCGTGCTCCGCGTTCTTCTTCCCCGGTGCTTGCTTTCAATATTTGAGGTTTAATTGTTTGTGTATTAGATGAAGTTAAATCAAACCTGCGAATTGCTTGGATTGTTATTTTAGCTCAGAGTATTGTATATGTTAGTTATAATTATATATACACAAATATTATCCCAACTATGCTATGAGGTGCTTATAAGACTCTCATTTGCATCGCACACACCTTCAACTGCATCGCAAAGACAAAGACAAAGACAGTAGACTTAAAGATCTTAAGTGAACATTTCGACCCACTGTGCGGCCTATTTGGCAAATGAACATTCTCTGATTGATGCTCAGGAACAACTCTGCCAATTTATAATAAAGACGAGTATATCAAGTTTCAATTAGTTGAGTGTGAAGAGAGGGAGAGAGAGAGAGGGAGTGAGAGAGAGAGGGAGTGAGAGTTTAGCTAAATGCTTGAGGCTAAATTATTAATTTAAGCAACGCTTCAATGACAGGCATTCAAGATGAGAGCTCTGTTAATGCAACAACACTGAACATTAAACTCTTGTGCACTTTGCAACACTTAACCAACACTAGCAGCCAATCAAAATGCTGACTGTTTGGGATCGAATTACAAAGTACATAACATAGATCATTTAATATTCAATACTTGTGAATTAATTATTTAAAATGCAAATGTTTGCACGACTCGCAGGCAAAACAAATCAGAGGCAGGCGGGCGGTATGGGGGCGTGGCAATTGGAATTGATGAGCTTAAGTATATGTCAACATAAATTGCAATCACATAATATTCCATTCATTCATTACTTCCATTGTTGTTGTTGTTATTGTTGCCGCTGTTGTTTGTGTCTGTTTTTAATAAATTTTAAATAAACAGACAGCAGCTTGGTAGATAAATATTTGCATTAGATGGCAATACTTATGCAGATGGTAACCGAAGCCCCACCTTCCCACCGTCCCGCCCCCCTCTCCCTCTCCCTCTTCTCCTCTTCTGCTCCTGCTTGCCTTCCTTTTGGCCCCTTGTTTGTGCCATTATAGCCAGCCAGTCAGCCAGCAGGCAGTTTTGTTTGTTTTATAAATTATTGACACTTTATTGACAGCCAACAAGAACAACAAGAAGTTGGAGTGGTCTAGACGGTAATGCCACACTAGCACATACCCTAAACATCATATTCCATCTCTTTGCTATTCTTGTCTATCTTAGAGTTGAGTCAACTTTATAAGTGCATAGCTAATACTTATGCAATACTTATCGATTTACAGAAAATAAGAACATATATTCAGAGTTACTAATCAACAAATATATATTTCAAATTTCAAGTCTCTTCGAGATCTGTTTTAAGAGCAAAGCCTCTAAATTTATAGTAACTTGCTTATCGGTCAATCACCAATATACCCTATAGACCCATCGCCGTGTGTGCAGGGTATACCAGCGCAGACGTCGCACACAATGGGCCATAAAACAATAGCGCATTAAATTCATTATGTGCTCCACGCACAGTGGAACAAAAGCGAGACTATATATTACAATTGTATTCGTTTTCGTTGTTATTGTTGTTGTTGTTGTTGTTGTTTGACTTGCTTGAAAGCCAGACTTCGTTTGCCTTCCGTAAACTGCTTAAATTCTCACACACTACGTTTTAATAAAATCCAAACAAACGACAAACATTCACCTACCAAAAAAAAAGTATTAAATATTAAAAAATATCGGCAAAAATGCTGCGTGAAATATTAAAAGGCAGCTAATAAATAAAACATGTCCAAAAAAAGATAATAAAGCCGGCGTGAATTAAGTTCATTTGACACCTTTGTTTGCCGGCTGTGGCAGTTAATTGAATTTGTGCACCCTAACAAGCGTGGGGAACATCGGCTTCATCATCAACTTTGTAACTTGGATACTTAAAGATTTAATTGTGCTAAGGAAATTATCTTTGTACTTCGATTGATTTATTTCTTGAATAGTAAATGAAGTCATTGAATCGTAGTTCATGTATTTGATCTTCTATTGTACAAAAACAAAATTAAAATGACTTTTAATTTGACGGATTCTTAATTCTGTTTGAACCTGAATTGCTTCTCAAAACAGACTATATTTTGTACATTTTCATATCCAATATCTAAAGAGTAAACGAGACTTTCAATTTGTTTTTCTAATTATTTTATTTTTGTATGATATTTTTTATTATATTATATTATTTTTATTAATTTATTATGTGACAATAATGCTTATGTATTCAAAAGAGTATTCAAAAGCAGCTACTCCTTTATTTTTTGTATTTTATCATTTGTATCATTTTTTTCTGATAAATTTTTAGTGCAATACATGCAAAAAAAGAACCGCTTAGTGTATAAATGAAATGCAGTTCTTTTTTGCATTAATAATTAAATAATTTATCTGAATGTCACGCAATCAAAGGAGCTCAATTTAATTTCTAACAAATTAATTCAGATGTAATTGGGGAGAAAAAAAAGAAAAAACGACTTTAAAAGCAGCTACCAGAAGGAGTCCAGAAATAAAAAAAAAATCAAATAGATTGATGAAGAATTAAAAATAAATCTTTTTTTATTTGATATTTTTTAATATAAAACTCTGTTTATTAACAACTCGTAATACTTTATTAATTTCAATAGTAATAGTAAAAAATTAAACACTGAATTTTTACTTTGACACTTTTTAAATATTCTTGACTAAGCGCCACATTTTTTCATTCATCAGTTAATGGATAGCTATTTAAATTAATTCACAAAGAAAAATAAAAAGGCAATGTGGAATACCCTTAATGTTGGCA
The DNA here is from genome assembly GCA_037075185.1 of Drosophila pseudotalamancana. Classification (NCBI taxonomy): domain Eukaryota; kingdom Metazoa; phylum Arthropoda; class Insecta; order Diptera; family Drosophilidae; genus Drosophila; species Drosophila pseudotalamancana. Next base: position 295,973 of record JBAMCK010001078.1, on the reverse strand, counting down.
TGGCAATAGCGCATTTAAATGGGCGTCATAAGCCGCACAGTCGGGAAATTCGCTTTATTTGGTTTGCGCCAAATACATTTGTATACATTTTCCTCTCTTTTTCTCTTTTTGTTTTATGCCATTTAATTTTTATTTGCTTACATGCATTCCACATAGCCAACAGTTGCCCCGTGCCACGCCCCTTTCAGTGTTTGCCGCCCGTTCGTCGAGGATTGATTTATATCAATATATCCGTCAACCATTTCATTATGTAATATTCCACGAGGCGATCGGAAGCATAAATAAACAATGCAAAAAGCGAGTTAAATCTGTTTGCATTAATTAAATGTACACCCACTGATAAAATACACACACACACACACACACATTCGCACACACACTCTGAAAGCTGGAAAGCTGTGTTTCAATGCATTTGTGGTAATCGCTTTGGCTTGTTGATCACGCGAATTTATGAAAAAAAGGTAATATATGCATAACGAATTATTCAAACACAAAAGGCACACAGCTTAGAGTGCGCTCGACCTGCACATATCCTGTATTTAAAGTATTTTTTCTCATTTTTGATATTTTGACTACCAATAATCTGAGTGTTCCAAATACTTTTTTAAAGTACTTAAAGTCTCGAGATCTATGACTTTATTTCACAGAATTAATTTAATTTGTGGTAATAATCAAAGGACAATCCAATAGCTAAAATAAATTGCTTAAGAGTTACCAAAACTTTCAGAAAATACAGGGTATATTCACAAAGTCAACTAGCAAATCAAACTTGCACTCAAGATGTTAGCTTCAAGATAGCCTTTTAATGCATTCAATTACAGGGTATTGGAAAAAATGATAAAAAAAAGTCATTAAATCGTCATTAATTGAGTGCTGCCTATTTATAAATCCGAGCTAAAAACAACGCGAATAATCTGTATTCCCATACAACTAGCACATAATTCATACACACACTAATACACACGCACGCACTCACGCACGCACGCACACATTGACGGGCACGTCAATAATGCGTAAATAAAACACAATTTGTCTCAATAAATTTTCAATTAGCGTTTTAAAAAAATGGCTACCCGAAAAGCCGCAGCGAATGGGCAACAATATCAAAGGGGGCGGCGAAGTGTGCGGTGGGCGTGGCAGAGCAGTATATCTAACTGTTTGACAAGAAACAAATCAAAATTGAAATGTAAATGAAGCGAAAATACGAAAGCGGAAAGTGTGCCAAAAACGGGGCACGAAACACAATTTGCGATGGGGAAGAGGCGGTTAAAAGGGGGCGTGGCAGACAGAGAGTATGCAATTTAAATTGACTCGCAAATACAAATTGTAGATAAAGATACTCGAATTGCTTACAAATAGAATACGAAAGTTTGTAAAGCAAAACAATGGATGTAAAAGTGGAAGCTAAAGTAGGTCGAGAATTTATGAAAGGATTTGTTTTCCCAAAGATTGCATAAAGTGGAATTGCAGCGGGTTTTTTGTTTATATTAGTTATCTTTTTGTTTATATTAGTTGTCGGTTATGCTGGCAGAAGAGACAAAATTGAAAAGTTGTTATCGATTATGGAATAGCAAATATTTGCTTTTCCTTAATGCAAGAGATTTATGTCTTGTCATTCTTAAATATCATATTATATTATTTATTCTCAGCACTTCTCTATAGCATAGACTCCATTAAATAATTGATTATTCCTTGAATTCAATTTAAAACATTCGATTTATTCATATAAATTACAATTTATAATTATGTTAGTCAAAAGGTGAACAACTAAGTTTAACTCTTAATCTATGCAAACAAATCTCACAGAAGTAGCCATGAAAAACACTTTTCCTCAGTTTTCCCTCACTCTTCCTCACTCGCTGAAAATGTCATCAAAATTTGACTTCCAATGGGGCAAAAAAACCCCAGACTATGGCAGCTGAATGTAATGCTTGCCCTTCCACTTACCCTCTCTCTCACTCTGTTGCGCTCTCGCTCGCACGCCGCCATTTAAGGACTTGCAATTGTCACCCCTCCTCGCCCAGAGCATCGCTGCCATTGAGTAGTCGGCTTCATTTGACAGATCAACAGGATATAATGAACATTATGTAATGGCGATGGGTTCGCAGGAGCGTGCGCTAAATGAGTGGATAAGTCGCAACAGTACAGTCTGCCCCCCCATTGACTGCCCCTTGAGCAATTGTGCCGCTGCCATTCAGCCATTCAGCCAGTCATTCAGTCATTCACTCATCCAGTCGTTCATTCAGGCAGTCGTTCAGTTAGGCAAACAATAAGCAGCGGGCCCACAGGAACTGCGCTGCAATCAACATAATCGCTGTGCAGGAAGACCTCCAGCTCCACTTCCAGTTCCACCTCCAAAAAGTGGAGCTGGAGGACAGGGGAGGACAGGGGAGGAGACAGAGAACAGAAGCCAAACAGCGTTCATGACAATTTCAAATGAATGTTAAATAGCAAAGCAAATGCTGCTGAAATTCTGACTGGGAACAGAGGCAGAACGAGGAAGAGGAAGAGGAGGAGGAGGAGGGGAAGGCGAAGGCGAAACAAACGAGCGGCGACAAACAAAAGCAGCAACAAGCAAAGCGGAAACAACAACAACACGGACAAATTTCGCCAGCAGCAGCAATAGCAACAACAACAGCAACAGCTGAAAGTCCTGCCACATGCTGTGAAGCCTCAACATAATAACATGCAACACATAACAGCAGCAAAAAGTTGCATAAAAGCGCAAAAGGCAAACGCACAAAAGGACAATGGCAAATGGCGACAGGCTGGCTGGCTGGCAGGACTCGCCAGGACTTGCATCATTCGCTGCCGCTTGTGTTGCAACATCATTGTTTGCCACATATATTGCAATTGCAGCAACTGCTGTTGCACAACCCATTTAATTGCCTCACGTTGCACGTTGCACGTTGCACGTCGCACGTTGCAAGTCCTTCGCAGCCAGCTCCTGCAGGATATCAACTTGCAGACAAGTTACCCGAAAATTTTTACATTCAGTGGAAAGAGAAAAGAAGAAGAGTAACAATTTTGCCCGTCCAAAAGCTAATTAAGCTAAAAGTCAACGCGCATGCCGTGTTGCATGACTCTTTTTCTCCGCACTGGACAACGGCTATAAATGCCACGCCCCCCATTCGCCGCCCCCTTTAAGCGGAGTGCATTGAAAGGCCAGGAAACTGCTTGGGAAAAAGTTTGCGACGCGCCAGCGAACGACATTCATTTAAAATTAATTAAAAGAAAATTCGCTCAACTGTGAAACACAAAGACAAAAAAAGAACAAGAACCCAAAAATATATAAATGAAGTGTGCAAAAGGGGCGGGGGTAACGAATGGTTGAGAGGGGCGGGGTGGAGCAGGTAAAGGGCTGCTGTCAAGGGGTTGTTTTCTTTACCACCCACTCAAGTGCTTTACAAAGCGGGTCTTAAATGCTCTGTAAATCAGAGCTTTATCGATGCGAATTATTGCCTTCGAGCTTTAATTTGTTATTGTTATTATTTGTAATTTTTATTCAATTATTACTAATATTATTATTCAAGCATTGTTAATATTATTATACTCAAAGATATACTGAAAGTCTGAGATACTCATGGAACAGCTTTAGCCGAGGTTTCCATTCTATTCAATCAGATTTATTTAGGGTTTATCTGTTAAAGCCTCTCAGCTTACCACCCAAAAACAAGCCCCTAGCTTTAAGTCCCGTTATTCATTCTACTGGTAAGAGTATTTAAAAGCGCAGCGCTGGCAAATAAAAGTGAAAAAACGTGGAATATCCGATTGGTAAGTGGACGACGGAATTGGCCTCGAGATGTGGCCATAAAAATGTTGTACAATTAATGTTTATTAACGCTTTGGCCGCTGGCCAATTGCAACCCTCAACACCCAACCCCCAACCCTCAATCATCAACCCTGGCCCCTGGCCTCACCGGATGCTGTTGAGTGGCTACCCCTCCCCTCCCCCTCACTCTTTTCTCTCTCACTTCGAGGACATTACATTTAAATTTCCATTTGCAATGTCTCGACGGAAGTCTAGACTCTGAGCCGGCAACGTGACTCAGACAGCCGGGAGGCGTGGCCCGAGAAGGCAGGGGCGTAACTGTGAATGATTTAAGTGTGCCGCGTTTTTGGGCTTCTTCGCATATTGTTGTCATTCAATTTCGCAATTTGTGCAGCGGCTCAGACATAAATCTTGTTCGCAGTTCCTGTACCCAATAAGCCCATTGAAAATGGGTAAGCAGGGTATAATGTCTTTGCGAAAATGTATGTTACAGAAGGAGGCGTGGCAGACCCAATAAATTTTATTGATCACTATCAGCAGTCGAATTGAGGCCTGTCCCAATGTCTCAGCATCTATAAAAGCCAGAGACTAGCATAAAACTAACTTAAGTTAAATTTTGGCATGCATGTGCATGAGAAGTGAGAGTAATTAGCTAAACAGCTGCACTTCACGGTGTACAGGATATCTTCTAGTCTGTCACACCCAGCTAGAGTGTTATTAATTGCGCCTTCTGCAGCGCATTGTTTTCCTTGAATTTCCGGCATTTTGTCAACATTTATATTTGTGCATAAGATATGTAGCTGAAGTCCTCGGAGAGACAAATTCCTTGCAGGCATCGTCATTTGCCTTGAGGGTTGAGTTGTTTAATATCTTGACTCGTCCTACATTAATAATTATTATTGTTGAAGGCTGCTCAGGCTGCTCAGGCTGCTCAGGCTGCGGCTTAAATGTTGCCCCCGGGTCCAATGCATATTTGTTTGCTTTCAATTTTCTTTCAATTTGTCGCAACATGGCATTTTCCACATAGGTGTTTTTCCAGCCTGCGGGGAAAACACTTTAATTGCGTTCCAAATTACGGACAACTAACGCAGGCCACAACATTGTAGCCACACTTACAAACATGCACATACAGTTACATATTTATATATGTAAATGTATCTGGGAACTTCACGCAAATTTTCGACGCACATTTTGTGTCAAAACCAACAAAAATGTTGCATGGAAAATTTTGTTGAACATTTTCGTGGAGTCACAACAAAATTATTATCCCCAACATCATTATCATCAATTTCAGCATCATCATTATCATTATCATCTTTTTTTCTTGTGAAAATGGAAAAAGATCCTTTACAAATATTTGCGCTCTTTTTGCGGTGACCGGAACCCAGTTTGAGGTCCTTTGCCTTTGCCATATGGCATAAGTATCTGAGAGCGACAGAAATAATTAAATCACACACACACACACACACATTCCTAAACCTACAACTACACTTAACCATTCAGAATTACGGTAAACATGTTAAGCTTCAATAAGCTGCAGCTGAGATACTTTTATAAAGAAATTGTAGCTCGAGTAAAAGTAGAATAAAAAGATATTCTATCTATGCCGGATGAAAGAAGCTGCTGACAAACGCAACTTTGGGTTTGAGTATAACTATAACAATAACCATATAACTATAATTATATTGAACGATTGTACAAGCAAGTTAGATCCACTTTTATACTGCATCGATTCTATCTTTTATACATCGCCCATCAATATGTGAGAACATCCGCTGAGCAGGGCCCATTTCAATGGCAATAACCCAGATTCTCAGTAATTTCATTAGGAGTGAGTGGCCGGGTGTGCTCGACTAGCCAATACCCTGCACACCACTTCCTTTGGTTAAATTAAGCCTGGTGGCTTAGTAATTTTATTGAGACGACCAGTCAATACCCTGCACTAGTCATCTAGTAGTAAAACTCAATTCTAATTAACTTTTACTATAAATGAGACCTATGACTCTTTTACAAGGAATCCAATTTGACAAACCCCTGGGTAAATCATGATACCCCTTCATACACATTTTCAAGGGGTATGGAGCATAAAAATTGCTGTTAGCTCAAGCAAAGGATGCACAAAACACGAGAGATTTTTGACTAGCAACGACTTAAGGTCTCTGCTCCTCTGTTTGGCTGTCAGCCAGGCAGATGCAGAGTGAGAGTAAGAGAGAGGGAGAGAGGTATAGAGAGGGAGGTAGGGCGATTGAGTTGAAGGCAACGCCGGGACAGGTAACACCTACAGATTGCATACAATTAGCAGGAGACTCCGCGGCGTATCTGAAGCCGAAGCCGAAACCGAAGCCGAAGCCTTTACCGTAGCTGTATCTGTATCTCTGACTATAACTGTATCTATAGCTGTATCTGTATCTGCATCTGCATCTGCATTTGCATCTGCATTTTCTGCGGTTCTAGTTACAACGGCCTGCTGTTGTTGTTGTTGTTGCCGGGTGGCATTCTAATTTCCATTTCTTGCCTCGACAAGTTGCAATTGAATTTTGACGCGGACAGCGTGGAGCTCACCACTGTCTTTCGTTTGGCTACCGTAAGGGGAGGGGCTGAGAGCGTGGGGGAGGCGTGGCATGTTTTATGTATGCAAGCGACCGCTTGGCCCCGCAGCATGCAACATAATGCTGCACACAAGGCTGCAACAATGCCAACGTGCAACAAAAAAAAATTGATGATGATGAAGCTGTGCGGCCAAATGGGGGTGGCAAGTTGCAGGTTGCAGGTTGCAGGTTGCAGGTGGCAGGTGGCAGGTGGCAGGTGGCACGTTGAACGCTGCACAGCGTACAAGTCGACGCCTCTAAAAAATATTCACAAAATTTGAACTTTGGTGCGCTTCTTAACTGAACGACACGGTAAGGGTGGAGGAGGGTGGGATGGTGAGGGGGAGGGGAGCAGAGGGGTTGTCTCTCTGGCTTGCCCGCATTCCTAGCTGCTGTTTATTTTATAGGTGCCCACAACCACGCCCCCTCCCTCCGTCATCTGTCGTGAACCTGTTTTTTATTTTTCTCTCTTTTTGCTGAATTTTTTCTCGCCTTTCTCTTTCTCTTTCTTATTTGGCTGATTTCGCAGCGCGTTGAAAATGCGATTTTCTTGTAGAATCGCGCAATCCTTGTTGCCACAAGTACCCCCCACCCACACCTTCACCCACCTCCACCCCCACCCTTACCCTCATCCCTTTCGACGACCTTCAATGGCGTTTCCCTTAGTCACACGCATGCAGATTTTTTGAAAGCCAAAATGCCAGCCAAATCCCCTCCCCCTCTTCGCACCCTTCATTCTTATTGCTCGCTGGCTTAACTATCGCATTGCATTGCATACTTCGAGGGCTTGTTTCTGTGCATACCCTGTAACCACAATTGAGTGGTAAAGGTGGCCACAATAGTTGCAAACACATTACTTGGGCATGCAAATATCATGGGGTTTTAGCACTAGCTTGTTCGCTTCTCTTTTAATCTTTTAAGCATTTACAAGTCATCTTTTCGTATTCTACAATTAGAGATTTCTTGTGCATCCTTCATCTTATTGCAGAGCATCTCTTCATCCAATTGCTGCTGGAACAATTCATTTTCCCTTTTCGCAGGGTATCTCTAAGTCAAGCACTGGCTCTCACCGCATTTACAGTTGTTTACTTTCTTCCTTTGTGCTTGGTTCATGCGGCGCATTAAGCAAATTTCTTCCTTTTTTTGCACTTTCTCTGCACTTTTATCCGAGCTTGTTTTGTGGCCAATTATGTTTGTTTTTTGCTCATTGTCCGTCGTTTGTTTTGTTGCTTTATTCGTTTCTGCTGTTGTTGTCATTGTTGTTGTTGTTGTTGTTGTTGGTGGTTGTGGCTTTGCCTTCTGGTCTCCCCTTTTGCTTTTGCTTTTGCTGATTGACATTTGACATCTAAATGCCAAATTAGCTGGCAGCTCTGCCCGGGGCTTCGGGTTGCCACCTTTTTTTGTTTTTTTAGACATGTCGAGCCTTAAGCTTAAGTCAAGAAAAGTTGGTGCAACAGCTGCGACTTGCAACTGCTGCAACTGCTGCAACTGTGGCAACTGTTAAGTGCAAAATGTAATGAGTAGCAAAACTTTTCCTTTCAAGCTTCTTCTTCCTCTTCCTCTTCTTCTCTTTTTGTGGATCGGATGACAACTCGACGGAGAAGTTAACAAACGAGAAGCATTTGAGAGAAAATCATGTAAATACATGAGGGAAATCTTTTCAAACAGTTTCCAATTGCTTTCGGTTTTCAAAGTGAGTTTTTTGTGTTGGGGCGTTGCAGCAATTGGAAAGTGTTTCAGCTTTCATTTTGGGATTCACTTAGGGGAAGAAAATGCTCAACGGGATTTCCACAAATAATACTTGTGGGGGATAAGTCACAGCTATTTTTTATATATAGCTAAAGAATTGAATTTCAATTAGCTAATAAATTCAAATAAAAAAGATTTCCATGTTACGAATTAATCTCATATTGTATAATTAGCCTATTTAAAATTTATAAATTTATAAGAGTAACTAATCTTTTCTGATTTCATTTCTCTGTCTTCGATTTAGTGTGTAATTTAATTCATTTTTAACTTTAGTATTCTCTATATTCCATTTCACATTCATTAATGTAGTCCAAGTTATTGAATTATTTTGAAACCATTTATAAATATGTGCTTCCACATTTTTCACAAACACAACATTTTCTGTACGATTTTCAATTTCAAAATGCATTTAAGACTCATCATTTTCGTTCCATTTGAAATTCAAATATAAGCAAATAAAGCACAAATTATTATGAAGTTCCATTTGAAATATGAAAATGAAAATATTCAAGGCCTATGCCATGATATACCTAGTATATATCTGAAATGAAAAGCGTTTATTTGCTTTGATGGATTTCAATTTTATGCTGGGGAAACATATTTTGCATAGTCCTAAAATAAATTTGAGCCGCAGCTAAATGAGCAAAAATGCATGCAAGAAAACTCTAGGCAAGTGTGCTCGACTAGGAGATACCCTTAATACCGTGAATAAACAACTTTAATTCTGAAGATGTTCGGGATATGCTATCGATAACAGCAAGCGGAGCTATCGATTTTTCAAAACAAACTTGATTATATATCGAAAGCCTCTAGTTTTTATAGATGCTGAGGTCGACGCGTTCATACATACGGATAGAGGGACAGACAAGAACTGGACTCAATTAAAGCTGATTAACAATATATAGAAATTGTGCCACGCCTCCTGCTGCCTGTTACATACACTTCAACCAAAGCAATAAGCCCTGTTTTCATATTTTGAATGGGATCAGGTATAAAAATGTTTAAATATCAATAAAAAGAGGAGGGTGAGAGAGATGGAGAGGGGAAAGAGGGAGAGGTTGCAGGTTTGTGTGTGCGGAGCTAACGATACAGAAAATGAAGCAAGTCAGAAACGCAGCTGCAGCTGCAGCTGCCGTTGCAGTTGCAGTTGCAGCTGGAGTTGGAGTTGCAGCTAAGAGGTGCATACAACAAGTGCAGAAAGTTCAACTACATAAACAAGTCACGTGTGCAACGTGCGAAGCGCAACGAAACGCAACGCAACGCAACGCAATTCGACGCGGCGGCAGGTGAGAACGCAGGTGAAAAACAGCTGGAAAACTTGTGCCGCAAAGAAGTAAGAATTGGTGGCTTGGTGAGTGGCTGCACCTTCACATGGTTATGTGCCGCACGCTTTTGTTTCGCCTGCCGCGTCTCGTTGCATATTTAACACCATGTGGCAACGCCGGCAAGAAGTTTGAACCTTCGGCAACGCAATGCCAAATGAAATAACCACACAAAAAGATTTACTACTTTGGCCAGGTGGAAGGCTGCCAGAGTGAGCTGACTGACTGCCCCCACTGCAACCGCCCTCTGCCACGCCCCCTCGCCTGCCCAACTATTCCCAGCTGGCAGTAAAATAGTAACTGACGGCATGCAAATTTGTTTGCATTCTGAGAGCAACAACAGCGACTGAAACAAGTCAACGGAGGGACTCACAGACTTGGCTTGATCAACTAGGCGCTACCCTGTAAAGTCCTTTTATGTGTGTAGACGTTTTCTCATATAAATACAAATTTAAATTTAACTGAGTTAATAATATTGAAAAGTTTTACAAATATTATTCCAAGTCCGTTCTCGTACTTTCCTTTAAGCATTCCACTTCGGAATAAGTTAAATTTATTAACCTCAATTGGAAATAATATTCAAATGATATATACACTTAATCGCAAGTCTTGCTCTAGCTATGAGACTCAGCGATTTATATAGATTAGCTATATCTTCCAATATTAATACAATATCTTCCTAACCTTTTATTACTTTTGATTGTCTATTATTACTTTTGCCACAATCAGTACTTGTATCAAAAGAGCCGCTCGACTCTTGTTCGCAGGGTATTTAACAACAATGGCAAGAAGAAGAAGCCACTGCAACAGCAACTGCAACTGCAGAGAATGGCAAATGGCAACCTGCTGGCTGCCTTTTATTATTATGGCTCCTCGATCCTTGCTGCTCACTCCTGACTCCTTCCTTCGCCCATTTTGTTGTCGCATAAATTTTGCGGCTTCTTAAGTCGCAAGCAATAAAATAATATTAGCTGCATACTTGCCTCACAAGCAAAGAGGAGCTGAGTGCCTGCCTCTGGCTGTGGCGCCGAAAAGTATGCAACACGACACAATGCAACATTGGCAATGATTGCGGCAGGCAGCTATACGGAAATGGCCACGCCCCCAAAGACAAACGCATTTGTCGTATAATTTATGACAAGGCTCGAGCTGCAAGAGGGGTGTCAAATAGGGTTTGAGGAGGTGGGCGGGGCTGGCTGCAAGCTATCCTTCGGGCAGGTGGGTGCAATGTCTGATTTGGTCGTTACCTTCGTTTTGAAGTGTTGCATGTTATTTATGTGCGCCGAGAGCGCAGGCAATCAAAATGCATGTCAAACCCATAAACGGACGAAATAGCTTTGACCCCCCTCCACCTTCCCTCCACTCCTCCACTGCAGTGGCCATCAAACTGTGGCTCAAGCGTGCGAAATGTGGCTCGTAATCAAAGCAAACACAGTAAAAAAAGACTTTATAGTCCGTATGCACGAAGTCGACAAATGCCAAGTGCCTCTCAAACTGCACACCTATTAGCCGGAAGTGCTGGTTAAACTGCAGTTAGATGGCTTTTTCTTTGATTGCCGCTCACGGCGCTGAATTATAGACCAGCTTGATGACTCTTCAGACAGTTTTCAAATATCAACAATAACATTAAAGTTTTGTTATTATCGCTTAAATTGTGCTTAGATTAAGTTTAGGTCTTAATTTTAGATGCGGTTTAATAGTTTGAGAGTCACCTTTCGTCAAACATTTTTGTTGCAAGCAAATGCCATCAAAAAGTCGCCATTGACAGCTCTTAAGCTTAAATACAGTGTTGCAAGGTATAAAGTTTTATCGATTTGATATTTCATGCTTCGCTGTGATTGTCAAACTGTAAATATAATTTACAGCAAATATTAACTATATATTTATATAGTTTGTATACTGAATATCTAATAATATACTTCTCAAAGAAAGAATACTGCAATACATGTCAAACTGTATGTGTAATAACCACTCTCAAACTGTAAGACACGTTTTATAAGCACAAACACTCTTAATTATACAAGATTATGTGAGCAAATCATCTGGTATTCAGTTGAATGGCAAACTGTAACAGACTCTGACGGTTGACTGTCAAACTGTATATTTAACTTAGCACACTCTTGTGTACTTTATTCTGTCGCAATGAGCGTCAAACTGTAGACACATTTACACATTCCATTGCTGTCAATGCAAATGAAACACAAAACAGGAAGCATTCATTGAATGCCTTTGGATGCCTCAATCAGCAGTGGATGTCAAACTGTGGCACACGGAAGAAGCCACTTCCTGTTTTGGCACCCAGACGGACACCGATGCAGCCACATACCTATAGATACACCTACATTCCGTACCTCACACACAAACACACACACACACACTCACACACACTCACACCTACTGTGCAGCTGGCTCGAAGTATCTTCTGCTCTGTCAGCTGCCACATCTGTCCGGCTCTTCTCCCAAACTGTCATTATGGGCTCGAAGATAAACGACTCTGACAATTTTTGTGCCACATTTTGCTTCGTTTTGCTTGCCCCATTTTGTTGCAAGTGTCTGCAGCAGCAGCAGCAGCAACTGCAGCCGCGTTGACTTTTCATATGGCCGCGCTTCGTAACAATTTAAACTTTTGACTATTAGTGAGTGAGAGATGCCCGCCGGGTGTCTTTCGTCGTCCCTCCTCCTTCCTCCTTCGTTCCTCGTCCTTTCACCTTAGTCCTTTGCCTTCGTCCTTTGTCCTTGCACCCAACTGTCGCACAAAATAGTTGCAAGTTTGCGACATCAGGCAAAAGTTTCGGCTAGCTGAGTGTTTTTGTATTTTGTGGATGTGGGTGTGAATGTGGATGTGGATGTGGATGCGGATTGCCGCCCACTCGTTACAGTGAAGCGTGGCCATCGATTGACGGCCGCTCGGCCCCACTGTCATCAATCTGCCGCAAACTTTGTCTCACTTTTATGAGTGGTTTTCTCTTTGTTTATGGCATGTCAACGCCTAATGACCCGCCCATTTGTCATCCAAATAAAAACTGACCTAACGGGTTACAACTGTATCCATATCCTCCGGCTCGAGCTCCTCCTAAACGCTCCCAAGCTCCAGCCTCAATTGACGTCAGACACTATTGACCCTTCCTCTGCATTTGGCTTATTGAAATTTTGAGCTCATAAGCTTCCCGCTCCATTATGCACGATTTTATTAAATGTTTGGAAAATAAGATTTTCGTTGGCGCACTTGATATACATATATACAATAGATATACACATTGTTGATCAAATTTTGATCACCAAGTAAAACAAAAGACAATGGATAATATGTTTTTCTTATATAATTTATGTGATTTAGTATAATGATTCCGATTGATGTGAGTAAAATTGGAGCCTCAGCAAAGTTTCAAACCATTAGACTGAGAGACGGACTAAATAAGCATACGGATCGGACGATATATAAGCATGAATATATCCTGTACATACACATTAATCTTAAAAGCAATTCATCAATAAATAAGGAACTCTTGAGCGTGCTGCACTAGTAAACACCCTGTAATAATACTGAATACCCTTATACGTAGGAAGAAGTGTAACCTTAGCAAAGTTTCAAACCAAAAGACTGAGACAATAATCGCAGTACATGACAAACATAAAAATGCCCTGTATATACTCCTGAACCCTTAAAGCAAACACAGCGTCATATGATTTATAACTCTTGGGCTTGCTGTACTAGCAACTACCCTGTACTTAGTTGTTAAGTTGTTGAGTGTGCAAACATCCTATAAATAGGTCTACATATGTTAAAAATGCTTTACTTAAAAATACTCTGTAATTTCTTAGTGAGCTCTTCAGCTTCGTCGACTTGCACACTCCCCTTACATAGTACATAGTTTGTAAGAATTAAAAGCTTGGTTCATTTGCGAATACCCTGTAGATAGTAGAGGGAGTGGCTTGCATGCTCACAGATATTGCTGCCAGCGAAATAAATAAAGCTTTCGCTTTGCCATTCGATAGACAGAAGCAGAGACATTTGGATTTTACAATCTTTATTAAACTGTCTGTCAAGCCAGCCAGATTTTTTCGAGCACAGACTGAAGAAAAGTGAACACGCTGTGTGGCATGTGGCAAGTGGCAAGAGGCAAGTGGAAAGTAGGAAGAAGTGTATGCAGGAAACGTTTAGCTCGCCGCGCTCGTTGCGATTGCAAAGATAAATGGCCCACCAGCAGGGAGGTGTGTGTGAGTGTATGTGTGTGTGTGTTGTAGGCGTGTTCTGGCTAAACTGATTTCATGCAATTTGGCTGCACAGTTGGCCAAAAAGTTGCAGCTGGGCAATCGTAAATTTAGCAGGCAGCTACATTTGTACTTCCTGGCACAGTTTCAGCTAACACCCTAGGCCAGGAGTGTGTATGTGTGTGTGGGTGTGTGTGGGCCAAAAATCAGAGCATAAGTGAAAACTTTGGCCAATTAATGGCATCATTGAATTTCCACTTGACTTTTTTAGCTGCCAAACTGGCCGATGACTGGCCAAAGAGCGTTCAATTTTATATCCTCGCCTGCCCCGCTTCCTGCGTGTGTGTGTGTGTGTGGGTGTGCAGGTGTGTGGTTGTGTTTGTGTGTGTTCAAAGTTTGCCAGTGAAAAATGGCCCTTCGCTTAGATCTTGGGAGTGGGTCGCCACGCTTTGGACTTGAGTTTGAGCTGGGATAAAAGTGATAAATGAATTTTCACAAAAGTAATTAAAAGTAAAGTAACTAGCGTCGTGTGATGTCTGTGGTAGGGACACAGCGAGAGAGAGAGAGAGAGAGAGAGAGAGAGAGAGAGAGAGAGCGAGCGCAGACCATCGCCAACGGCAACAGCAACCAAAACTTTGGCATAAAAGCAATCTAATAAGACTTTTTAATAGTTGGCACGAAGTTAATTTTTAAGCCAGGCACCAAATACAAAAGCAAACAAATGCCTCAAAATTGATGGCAAAACAGTTAGCTGACACACGCCGTCTCGCTCACTCCCTAACTGGCTCGTGGTAGGGCTAACTAACTGTAATCCAAGGCGTGTTTCCTTTCCTTTTGGGCTTTTGCAACTTTGTGGTGATTTTTCAGCTGTTAATCAGGCCTAAAAGGAACGTGTGGCTTTCTAAATCAAGGCCTATTGCTATTAAGCTAAAAATTTCTGTTCGTTTATTATAAATGATGCGTATGAAAGTTTTGATTTAATATACATCACAATATACTTCGTTATATCGTGTCTTTATTTTAAATTTGACTTCTATTTGGTGGGAATTTATGACATTTATTCCTTAAGCAGTGTGTCTGTCTATCTCTCGCTCTCAGTCTCTGTCTGACTTATTTTCTTTCTCTCTATCTCTCAGTTCCACTCCCATTCTCTCACATCTCCCTTTAAAGGTGTCTCAATTACTGTCACCCATCCACCAAATCAATAGTCATCCCTTTCTCTTTCTTTTCTTTTGCTTTCTCTCGAATTAAATGATTCTCTCGATTTCTCTCTTCTATAAATAGATCACTTAGTTGCTTAGCTGATCATTAATCAATTGTGATCGCTGTCTTATCTCCTTGTTCCACTTCCTCTCTCTTTCTATTTCTCTCTGTGGTCTTACTCTCTCTTCTTCTCTACCTCTGTATATAGAACACTCAGCATCTCTCACTCATCAATCAAAGAGTGATTGGCCTCTCTTGGTAGCTCCGAATCTTTCCTTCATTCTTTTCTTTTGCTTTCTCTCGCCTCTCCCTTTCTCTCTCTCTATCTCTCTCTCTCTCTCTCTCTCTCTCTCTCTCTCTCTCTCTGTATGCATTTATCTATTGATAAACTGTTGCTTTAGTGTTCGTTTTGCCAAGACTCTCTCCATTCATATTCATAGCACATCATTCAACATTGATAAATTATGCATACGCACACACACTCACTCACACACCCACTCACACACTCGCACACTGCAAGCTCGTACTGTGCACTATGCTTTCAATTTCCTGCTCAATTGTCTATCAGCTGTTCATCTTTCGACTTGGATTTGAATTGATGTTGATTGATGATTGATGATTTCATCATGTTTCAAGTTTTCAGTCTTTGAGTGGGAAAACTGGGTAAGAAAAAGTTTAGGCTGTTGGCTTAGGAAAATGTAAAATCATTTACTTATTAAATCCGTTGGACAAACATTAATTTGGAGCCACGAAAGACAACAACAACAACAACGACAACAACAAAAACAAAGCTAACCGAAAAACAAGTCAACAAACAAATAAACAAACAAAAACAAAATGCCAAAGTGCTTTCTGTTGACGGCGTGCTAGCGAGGGGCTTGGGGGCGTGGCTGAGGGGCACTGCAAGCCTTTCCATACCCTAAGCCCATTGAAAATGGTTAAACAGGGTATAATGTTTCTGTTAAAATGCTTGCAGCACACAGAAGAAGGCGGGGCCGATCACATACATCCAGTCCTGTTCGTCTGTCCGTGTGTATGAAAATGTCAACCACAGCATCTATAAAGGGTAGAGAAATCCTGTATCACTTTTATATACTTCTTGTTAGCGATAATGCTTCAATCATTTCCTCAATATTGGGGAAAAAAACAATTTTAAAGGACAGACCACGCTTAAGACGCAGCTGCAATGTGGGCGGGTCGGGGTATCTCCTAGTCGAGCATACTCCACTAGGGGCTAGTTACTTGTTAGAGCGACTCTTAGGCTGAACCTAGGCGAATTGAACCGTACGTAAATCGGAGCAGACAAAAGCGCAAATTAACAGTTTGATTTTCACGCTAAACAAAACGCAGCGAAAAATCAACAAACGACGCGAAATCGATTTGAGTCGAGTCGCTGCTGATGACCGGGCCAAGAGCCATCCATTGGCTTAAAGGGTGTGGGGCAGCAGCAGGGGTAGAGGGTGGGGGAAAAAAACACTTTGTGAAAATAAACGAAACAAAATCAAAGCGCTATTGAATTTTCTAAATGGCATTTTGAAAGCGGCAGCAACCAACAAAATACACAAACACTGAACAACAACAACAACAACAATGTAGACAGCTATGTGAGAGCAACATCTGAGCGGGATCTGAAAGTCAGAGAAAGGTGAAAAAGGTGTTACGAAGTGCCAAAGAGTTCGGCATACTTTGACATGTGCTAAAAGGGTACAAAAACAGCAAAGCAAAACAACACAGAAGGGAAGAGGTTCAAAAGCCGACTAGAAAATGCCCTAAAAACTTATCATACTAAGAATATTGTTTAATCTGACGCGTGACCAGATTTAAGTCCTAGATTCGTATCATCTAGTTTCTATACGTTATTTTTGTCTTGATATACCATAAGATATCATGAGATAAAATAAGGAATGAAGCAAATCTAAAACCAGAACTATGAATTCTGTCAAAAGCTTCGCAGCTACTGACAAACTCTTATCGGCGGGAAGAGTATTAAAAAATTGTTGGGGAGACGCTTGAAAATATGCTACAATATTTCTGTTACTTTTTTGGGGCAACATTTTGACCGCACACACACACACAAAGACACTCACACACACAAGTACACACACTTGCAGCTTGGTGTGTGAGTCCGAGGTGTCATGTGTCAGCGGCATAATCACACCCTTTGCACGGTCTGGCAACCTTTTGGCAGGTAAACGAGGTCTCGACCTTTGTCAACTTATTTCGGGAATGTAAAGCGTTTAGTTTTTTATGCTATCTTTAGTAGGTTGTTGTGTGTGTGTGTGTGTGTGTGTGTAGGAGTTCAAATAGTGGCGCTTTAACAGTTTATTGGTCTTTAAGTCGTTAACTAGAATCGAATTGAAAAGAATTTTAAATTACTTTGAATTTATTTCGCAGTTTCTCTTGTTTAAAGCTTTTTTTTAAATTTTGTAAACAATTATTTATTCTATTTTCGTTTTTTTTTTTTTTTGGATAAACATTTTATTTCATTTTAAGCAATTTTTTGTAATTCTTTATTTTATTCACATTTTACTGCATTGAAATAATATTTAAATTTTGTAAAAATTTAATTTTAATTTATTATTCAACTCGTAAATTTCAGCGTTTTCTTTCATTGAACCAAATTTTTTGTACTTTGTGAAAAATTGTTTGATATATTTTTTTATTTTTAACAGAAATTACTTTGTTGAGTCTTTTCTGTCGAACAATTTTGTATATTTTATGAACAATTAAAAAAGTTTTAAAAATACTTTACAAATGTTTAAGGCGAAAACTTTATTTAAAAAAACGTTAATTTTTTTATAAATAATCAAAGTTGGCTTTTATGTTGAAATTTTCCTCCGGGTTTTCATTCTATTTTTTATTTCATCTTTTTTTTTTTTTTGGCAATGTTTACGCACAAAAATTGTCGCTTCTCGCATTTTCAATGGGTGTAACGGAAGCGGAAACGTCATATGCTTCACATATATAGACCATATATGCTTTATATATATAGAGTCTATATAAAATGGCATTTTCTTTGCACTCTCGGTCTGTCCTGCCAAAAATAACGGGCCACGTTTCCTACAAAATTTGTTTGCGTGCCAATTTGGCCGCCAGTTGAATGAGGAAATGGCTAAAAGGGTCGAAAGGGGAGTTTCAATGTGTGAATGTGTGAATGTGTGTGTGGTGTAGGAAAAGCGAGAAAAACTGTGCCAGTCATTACATTTATTGCGAACACATTCAATATTGAATGAATGGCCCACAAGGATTTTCTATTCGAAATTAACAATTCAATTTCATTTGCATTTCAATGGCAAAATGTGCCAAGTTTTGCTCAATTGCGAGGCTCTGTTCTGGTCCTCGATAGGCCGTCGGTTAGTTCCATTCAATACCGTTACTAACTTACTAACTTAATAACTTACTAACTTGTTTAGCTGATGTGCCCCGAAATGTATCCAAGTGAGATTTAACTCCAATTTTTGGCATAGCTCAGTTTATTTATTATAATATATTTTATTTATATTTAAACGAAAGTAATCGATTTTTATTAGCAAATAGTGTTTGAAGTTGTTATACCCTTTGTGAAAACGTATGTAACAGGCAGAGGAAGGCGTGACCAAGCCCCCATATTATATATATTCTTAAACAGGTCCGAGAAGCGAGTCGATTTATCTCGTATATCTTAAGAGCTAGAGTCATCAAACTTAATATATATACATATATGATCAGATTAAAGGCGACACACCGTTTCCCATTATTATGTTATATATTTCACTTCTATGTAAACTTAAGTTAGAAAATGGTATTTGAACTTATTTTAATTTATTGCTAGCCATATATTTTCTCTAATCTGCGTTATAAAAGTTTTAGTGCAGTCGAATCTGAATGGGTTATCTAATCGAGATTTGCTTTAATGTGCCACTTACGATTCTTATTTATAATTGGAATTGCAAATGATTCAATAGGAGAATAACACCTGAACACACGCACACACACACACACACACATACACACATCCAAAATTTGAATTGACCCAAAATCAACTTTAATGCCATTCATCAAATGGAGCCCGGCAATCAAATATTCATCGTATCACACATTTCGCCGGCGAGCTAATAAAATATGCATGTGAAACACGGCCGAAAATGCGTTTATTAATTGATGATCCACAACGAGGGATATCGGAGTGGCCCTTTTTATTGTACTGCCAGGTGTCGTATAACAAAAGCGGTTAGCCGGACAACACACACATACATACACACATACTATATACGCAATATGTGTATGTGATAGTTTTACGGGATGCTCATTAGTCGCATTGTAAATTGGACAAAACGATGTAACAACAATTGAAAATTTTAGCATAATTAATGCCAACAGCACAGTTTGACAGTCACTGTTGGGCAAATGTTATAAATATTTAAATCGTACAAGCCAGCTAATGCCCAGCACTCGCATCAGTCATCTGCCTCAATCTCGCCCCTCTCTCTCTCTCTCTTTCTTTTGTTTGTTTTCAATTATTCAAGGAGCAAATGAGCGTTACGCCTATCCTGGTCGGGAGCAGGCGTGAAGCTGAAAACCTCATTCGCAAAACTTTACTTGAAAGCGAAACAAACCAATTACAACAACTTTTGGCATTCATGTGATGAAAGCAGTGCATGTGAGAGTCTGCACGACTGCCAGATGCCTTGTTTTAACTTTTGCTGTCTGATTGAAAAATAAATTTAACTTGAAAGCCCACACATGTAAAAAAAAGATCTGTGCCTCGAATTGAATTGAGCTCTCTCTAAAAGTTTCCTTTCCTGCTTTTGCCTGAACATAGTTTCGTATCCCAAATCTAGTCTTAAGATACCCTATTCGTGCTCTTTTCTCAGACAGGGTATAAGCTGCAAAGGCAATCGAAGCTGCTTTGATTTTCGTGCCGTAAGTTTCAAGCCCGACTTATTTAAAAATTTACATAATTTTCATTTCATGTTTAGCTCCACACTCCTCTCCCTCTCTCTCGCTCCCTGTCTCCTTCGCTCATTTTTCTCTGCTCTCTTTCGGGCTTGGGCTAAAAACTTTTTCAATATTTTATGTGTTATTTGTATTGCGTTTTGCCTACTGTTTCTTCGCTCAACCTGCTGTTGTTAATTGTTGCAACAACAACAACAACAATGATGAGAGCAACAGCAACAACAACAAAATCAACAAATGTCGGCGAGTGGAAACTTCAACTTTTGGAGCCGAGTGATTTTATGAAGCGCATAATTACGCAAATTAGCATAAAAGAGTGCCAGGCAGCGAGTTTATCGCACTCGCATCTTCCATATATATAAATATATGTATATGCCCTCTCTCTCTCTCTCTATCTTTCTCTCTCTTGCACTCACTCGTAACCGCTTAGAAGAGGAAGAAAAAATGTGTAGCAGTGTAAATGTTTAAAAAGCTTTCTTGTTTTTTTTTTTATTTTTTTGGTTAGTAAAAATTATTTTTGCAAATTTTATTTAATGCCAAACGCAAAGAAATTAAAACAAGTGATGAAGCAGCCAAGGGTTGAGGGCTGTAAGAGGAAGAGAGGAGGATGGGGCTGCCATCGGGGTTGGGGTTGGGGTATATTTGCCGAGCCGAAACATTAAAATAACTCAACGCATGAGAAAATGTTCATGGCTTGCAAAAGCAACAGCAAAAGCAACAGCAACAGCAACAGCAACAGCAAAAAGTCATTTCAAATGTTAATGAGCCCGTGTAAATAGACAAACAATGGCCCAAACGGGTTGCAAGGAGTTCCACAAGCTGCAGGCCAAATGACAAGGAAGACAGAGAGAGAGCGCAAAAGGGGCGGGAAGGGAGAGTGGGGGGCAGTCCGTCGAGTGCCATGCAAAAAGTTGGCTCTAAAAGTAGTTAAAATTTTACCAAGTGAAATTTGAAAATGAAAATGTTGCCGGCTCGCATTTTATAGCCGAAGCCATCAAATTTGCATTTTAAGCAAGCGCGCTGAATGGGCCACTGGAGAGGCAGCTGGACTTGTAGAGTCCACTGGAGAATAGCGAAAGAAAAGCGCTTAAGCTAGGGAGAGAGGGGAGGGGAGGAGCAAAAGCTGAAAATGTGAATAAGAATTGAGATACAGTTAACTATCTCTTCAAACATTATAAAGCACTCCAGCACTCAAGATTAATCTTACTCTTTCTTTGTCTGCATCCAATCTCTTCTCTCACTCTCCCTCTGTCTCTCTCTCTCACGATCACTGAATGGGCAGCTTAAACTGTAGATTCGAGTGGAGAATAGTTGAAGAAAGGCGCAAAAAGAAATTGTGAGAGACAGAAAGAGAGAGAGAGAGTGAGAGAGAGAGGAAGTAAGTTATAGAATATATATATTTCTTTTCTCTCACTTCTCCATCTCATTCAAACACCGTCATATATTTACATTTGACTTATTTAAGCCAACTTTACTTACGGTTAATCTGAATTGTTTACAGTTTATCAAAAGGATAATAAAGTCAAAGTTAGGAATGTTAAAGCTGAAGCTTGCAACGTGCCACAAAGCTGGACATTAAGTATGTTCAATTTGAGAGCGGAGCAACTGGGCTTAATCATACGCACTATATATAGCATAGCTAATCATATATCATATTGGTATTCCGTATTCAATTGCGGTCCGGCAATTATGTTCACAACTAATCCCCGTTTGCGTAGCCTCGAAAATCTATTGAACGGCTTTTGGAATGGCCTAAACCTCTCAGCCAGCTCATCATTCAGTTGTGCCGAGGCATAATTAACTCACCCACAATGCGGGCGCACACATACGCGCACACACGCACACACGCACACACACGCACACACACGCACATAAATCATTAAAGCGCCGTTAATTGTTTGGCCAGTGGTTCTTAGTTTTAGGGGTGGGGGAGGCTGTCAAATGGGCTTTATTGATGGGCCGCCGGCAGCATAAATGATTTGATTTGCCTTACATTTGCCTCAGCGCCGACTCAGCTTTGCCTCTGCTTTGGTTTCGACTTTGGGCGCACGTGTCGTATGCGCAATGCGAATTCTTGCCTTGATTTTTGGTGGCTCGGCCGCTGCTTGGGGCGAGTCAACAAATCATGTGCCGCAAATGTTGCAATGTTAACAGCGACAACAGCAATAATTTAACACCCAAGACAACGGCAGCAACACCAACAAGAACAACAATAACAACAAAAGGTCAACACGTGTTGTTTGCCAAACACGAAACTCCCTTCGAGGACTCCGCCGTAAATGCGGCCTAATAATTCAATTTGGTGTCACTTGTAGGTTGCGTTTCTTGTCTAATTAAATTGACACATTGACAACTTCGTGCTCATTAGCTTTGCCAACAACAGCAACAACAACAACTGCAAGTGGGAAAACTCTTGTCAATTGTGCTCGACTAGAAGACACCCTGAACCACATGTAGTGCTGCTGTTCATCAACATTTGCGAAGTATTCAAAATGTGTGTCTCCTCCAGGTTAATATATACATATATAGTAAGTAAGAGAACTCTAGCTACTTAGATGTACGAGATGTACTTAAGCCTGTTATCGATAGCAATCAAGCGGTGAGAGTAATCGACTTTTTGAAACACTCTCAATCTGCGCATGCTATAGAAGATCCTACCTGTAAAATTTGAAGTCAATAGCTCTTAAAGATCCTGAGATTTACGCGTTCGTACATAAGAATTCACACACAAATGGACACACAGACGGACAGACAAGCATACATATTCTCTATGGTATCGGTCACACTTCCTTCACTCTGTTCAAACATTTCATTCATAAAAATATTATACCCTGCTTAGCTAGTTTTAATGGGTATAACAATGCAACACGACCAAAGTCATGTTAAATGTCGCTTGTAGCTGGGGCCAAGTTCGGTGTGTATAAATAACACATGTATTTAGTTTTGTTTAGTTTATAGATTTGCGTTTATTTATGGTAACAAATACAACTGGCCCCGAGGGTGACCAGCATACACACACACACACACACACATATGTATACAAATGTATACACTCACACACACACACACACATATGTATACAAATATACAGCAGTAGGCATACGTTAATAGGCAACACATAATAAATCATCAGAGACTCAAACTAATGTGTGTGATTGTGTGTGTGTGTATGTGTGTGTGTGTGTGTCTATCAGTGCATAGTTTTTATGCACACACGCAAAAAAAAAATTAAATAATTAATTGGTTAAGCACACATTAAGCGTTATTTATTATGTACATACAAAAAGATTAAATAAAAAAATCGATTAAAATGCTTTTAAATTTATCGATTAATTTTTAAATCGTTTTACTAATGCTAGTTGTTATTTATTTAAAAAATAATTACTACAAAAAAAGCACAAAAACCAATTTTTTTAAATTATGAAAATTTAATTATTATTAATGAACTATTGTTAATGTTAAGTGCTTCATAATACTAAACAATAAAATAGATTATTTTTAAGTAGTTTTGACAGATATATTAATTTTAATAAATATATATATCTAACAAATCTGTACATTCATATAGTAAGAGCTGATGCTGGAGCTGGAGTCCCCTTTGCTTACTTTTCATTTATTTAGTTTTTAGAGGATAACATAATTTACTATTTTTTATATTTTTTGGTATATGTAATCATTACTTTTCATCATAATACGCGGCAAGCAACTACCTTTTTTTGCTCAGTGTACGAGTTGCAGTAACAACAGCTAAAATAAAGCTGACCAACTTTTGACCAACCGCTGCCCAAAAGCAAATTATTTATATAAAAAATGGCACACAGCATTTTGTGGCAATAGCTGACAGGGAGAGAGAGAGTGAGAAAGAGAGAGGGGGGGGGGGCAGAAGAGAGTGAGGGAGAGGGAGATGTGTGGCAGGGGGCACAACAAACGCGTGATTTATTTACTAAACGTGCAAAAACCTCAGCAAAAATTACAAGTGTCAGAATGAAAAGGCGGAGAGGATGAGTGGAGGAGGGGTAGTTGGAGGGGGAGTATCTAGGAGAAGTGGAAAGAGGAGCTGTTAAGGCAGGTGGAAGTAGAAGACGGATAGGAGCAGGGAGAAGGCGGCGTTTCATTGTCTGTGTGCGTTGCCTGGTTCATAAATAATATTTCTAAGCCGCCAACATGCAGAGGAACACATGTTATGAGTTTGCGAGTGTGGGTGTGTGAGTGTGAGTGTGTGTGTGAGTGTTGTGGGTGAGTGTGTGTTGTGGGTGTGTATTTGGTGTATAAGCCGGCAAACGTATTTGTCACAGTTGAACGCCGTTAACAATGCGAACTGT
This sequence comes from Drosophila pseudotalamancana, assembly GCA_037075185.1. NCBI lineage: Eukaryota > Metazoa > Arthropoda > Insecta > Diptera > Drosophilidae > Drosophila > Drosophila pseudotalamancana. Next base: position 271,870 of record JBAMCK010001078.1, on the reverse strand, counting down.
GTGCCTCGCCTTAATCAGCAAAAGGTGGACAAAGGAATGTGAAACTCAGCTATGGGACGATGAGAGGGTGAGAGGGTGTGACGGTGAGAGGGGAATGGAGGGTGAGTAGCAGGGGGTGGGGCTTAGAGTAGATTGGCCGCGCTTGCTCCTAAGTAGTTTGGACTGTTTCGGCGACTTAGTCGATGCTCCAGTTGCGACTCGCTGCTGTGTTTGCAATCCGATGTTTGCTCCAGGGATGCGAATCCTGATTGTTTGTCTTGGCCTGATTGAGCGGATTGTGTAAGTCCTTTGGCAATGGCATGGCAGTCGAGTCGGGCAGCCGAACAGTCACTGTAACGGTAACATATGCGTAGCACACGCTCCGCTGTACAGCCCCGAGGATTGGATAATTTGCTTAATCAGCGCTTGTTGAGGCTTGAAGGCGGAATCTCTGATCAGCAATCGGCTCAACTATGAATATAATAAATATAAATATAAATACCGTTGGCTTTAAGCAGCTTTCGTGTGTAGTCGTGTATCTTTAATCTGATCTGATTCGGCGCTTACATATAAAACCCTTGGGCGGGAACCTCTTGCTGAGGCTTTTAGGGCTTTAAAACTTTGAATGTGGAATTAAAATGTAGAACAAATGTTTTTTTTTGTTGCAATATAACAACGATAATACATAATAGTTATTTATTGACTGTAGCTAAAGTATTTATTCCAATGCATATACATTGAGAACAAGCTGAGGCCAATCGATTAATCTTATCGATAAGATAACAACAGTGCATTCAAGAACATATTTAAATCTCCTTTACTAGGGATTATCTCCTTCGATAACATGTTAAGCATGAATTAATTATATTTGTATCTCTCTTACTATTGGATTACCCTTATCGATAACATTAGTAAATCGATTACTCTAATCGAGAACATAGCAAACATGTATTTATATCTATTTTATTACTTACAGAGCCAATCTATTAAATATCCATTCATCTCTTTCTCTTATTTTATTTTAAATTGATGGTCTTACTTTTGACTTGATTGAATGAATTATATCGATTGCAATTTGACAATAAAAATACATTCGATATATTTATTTTTCAACTTTAACTGAAAGTGAGAAAATAAGATCTCCATCCCAGACGCAGATCTCCTTGCTAATCATCTCTTTCCCAATTATATACATATTAAGCTTCTATATCTTTCTCGCTCTGTCTCTCACATATATTCCTCTAATTGATTCGCCGGGCCTTTCAATCATTCCGTGCATTGCGTGACTGCAGGATGTGTCCGCTCCTGCTCCTGCTTCTGCTTCTGCTTCTGCTCCTGTTCCTGATTCGGCATTTGAGTAATACTTTAAGAAAAACCTCGGGCTAGGCTAAAGCTCTCAATCATGTGAGCTCTCAATTGTATTAGCTTTGCTTCCCGCTCCCCCCTCTCTCTCTCTTACTCTCTCTTCCTCGCATTCAGTCACCATAAAAGAAGAGGAAGAAGAACAGAACCTGCTGCTCTGGCTGTTCTCATCAGTGGAGGCCATTATTTATCTTGCACTCCTTTGAAGGCGGGCCTACAAACACACACACACATACAAAAATACACACACATACACACACAGCGAGCACGCCGTTGTTTTTGTTTTTGTTGCTTTGCTCATTTTGAAAAAACATTGCGTAGGTTTTTGGCGGCTGTTTCCTATGGCGAATTTTTATGACAGCTTTCGCCGGAACGGGAAAAAACACACGCAAAACAACAACAAAAACAAAAACAACAACAACAACAGCAGCGTCTAGGAAAAGCTGGAAAAACAAGAAAAATATCATTGAGCTCGCTCGTGCACACAGCTTGAAACAACATTTTGTTCCCAGCCATTAGTTTAGCTCCGCTCCGCTCCGCTCCGCTTGGCTCGACTAAGTTCCAGTTGGAGCTGGTTCCAGTTCTGCCACTTCCTGCTGTGCCTAGACCCGGCTCCCCACTCCACACACACCTTGGATCCTTCAAACCTTCATTGAAAAACATTTCCAAGCCATTTTCCGCACGATTTTGCGCGTTAAACCCTTTTCAAAAAAATTGACAAATCTATTTGCGGAACCGAGGCGAAGTCCTTGCCAAAGGGCTTACTCTAATTATGAACCGACTCAGTTATATACATAGGATCTGCTTCAATTGTGTTGCTTCGCCTCGTCTGCAATGGGTATTATAGCCTCATCATATTGCAAATTTAATAAAAGAGTATTTCTCTCCTTCCGTCTGGCTGTCCGTCTGTCTGTAGAAATGTAGAGTGGGATACGTATAAATTTCAATAAGTATTTCCGACTTAACATTTAAAATATGTCCCCAGATTATTAAGTTTATTGCCACATACGTCAGTTCGTCTGTATTAACGTGTCTATCTCGAATACTAGAAGGCTTTGCGACTTGAACTATGAAATTAATTCTTAATATCAATATTAAAAACAGCATAACCTGAAGAGTATTAGATATAAACACTTTCCTTTGAAAACACAATGCATGATTATTTCCCTTTTTACAGATCATAGAGTAGAGAATGTTAGACGGCAACCGATCACAGGGTATCTCCCAGTCGCACACGCCCGATTAGATCACATATACATCGACTGCTGAAGGGGCGATGGGCGTGGCGAGGCTTGGCCTAAATATTTGTGCCGTCGCTGGCGGGCCATATGTCATTTTGGTCATTTGTTTTAGACAAACCCCCCAGTGAACTAACCTAGCTTACAAAACACTCTATCTCCGTCTCCCTCTCCCCCTCTCTCTCCCTCTCTCTCTGTTTGCCTGGACCAAATGCATTCAATTGTAAACGAGCTGCATTGGCCGCAAAACAACGACTGAAAAAAGCAGAGAACGAGAAAAACTTGCAACAACAAAAACAAAAAACAAAAAAAAAGCCAAAAACAAAAACTAAAAAGCTTAAAAACTTAAAACACAAAAATTGCGGCCTGGCCGCCAACAATATAAAACAGCAACAAGAAGAAGAAGAACAGCAAAAATAGCTCCACTCGAGCTCTAAACTTTAGCGACAGTAAACCTCTATACCCTATAGCCTAAGCCCTATACCCTGTAGCGTACTGCGTATACCCTATAGCCTGCCTGCCTGCCTGCAGCCCGGCTGGCCCCCACGTAATCCTCGACGAGTCCACAATGCTCCACTCTGCAAATATGTTCAACATGCCGCAGCCTGGTTGCAGCCTCGTTGCAGCCTGCTTGTCCATTGTCCTCCTGATCCTGATCACTGCGCTGTGCATTTTAACGCTGAGTTGTTTTTCACAGTTTTCCACATTTTGTTTTCCCTTTTTTCGCTCTACTCTGCTTTGCTTTATTCCATTTTGTTTAGTTTTATTTCGTTATATACCCTGTTATTTGTGCTTGAGTTGGGAATGAAATAGCAGAGCAATTACGAATGATAATTATTGTATCTTACTCTATTTTAAGAATCGAGGACTTTTTTAAATCTAATTTTTTAATATCTTATTGCATTCATGAGAATGGAAAGTTTTTCTTGGTTTTTCTTTTTCTTTCGTTTGAAATTGTTGGAGTATATTTTTCAAATTAATTTAGTTTTGCAATTATTTCAAACTTAACTTAGCAATTATTTCAAATTAGTTACAGGGTATTCTATGCCGCGCATACAGCCGCATTTTTAGTTGCATTTTTCGCAGTTATTTTGGACTTGTTTTCATTTTGTTGCTGTTTTGTTTTGCTCTTTTGTTTTACTTGCGCTTTAACTTTAAATGAATTTCTATTATTTTTGTGTTTATTTGAGCTTTGCAGTCGCCCAGCACTCACCTCCCCTAAAAACATCCCCCTGCCCCCTCACCCACTTCTACGCCATCCCTTGGCTATTTTCTCAAACCTTATCGTCTGTTGTCGTCTGTAGCTGTTTTATTCTGCCACTCATTGCTCCTTTGGTCATTGTTGCTGTTGTTATTGTTATTGTTGTTGTTGTTGTTGTTGTTGTTGTTGTTGTATTTGTTGCTGTTTGAACAAAACTAAATTGGTATATCCGTTTTTATTAAGCAACATTTCCGGTTACTCTCGAGTGTTTGCAGCAATGGCCATGGCCAAAGATGCCTGCTGGCCAGTCTCCCCCTCTCCCCCACTCCTCCGCCACAATTCTCATTCTCCAATACTCTTTCTCTTCCTCAACTCTCGGTCAGTGACAATTTTTCATGCTGTTGTCAGTTTTTGCGCTCGAGTGGTTCGAGTTTCTCCTCCTCTTGAGTTCGTCTGCTCGTTAGTTCTTCGACTGCTTAAATTTGCTGAACGCTTTTTCTTTGTCTTTAAACAAAAGCTCATTATACCTTGAACCCATTAAAAATGGGTGTAATGAATGTAATGTAATAGGCGGAAGCGCGCGTTGCCAATCCATAAGGTATATTCGTTCCAGCGTCCATTTGTATTAATGCCTTGATCTCAGCACCTGGAATGTCTATGGAATTGAAATTTTATGTGTGGGTTCCCCTATATCACGCATATATTGAGTTTATTTCCGATATTCGATTAATACTTCCATTTCCTTGTTATCGATAACAGGCTTTAGTTTGTCGGGCACATATTGAAGTCAGAGTTTGTATACATGCATATATACATATGTATATTCAGTTGTAAGCAAAGGATATCTGCCAGTCGAGCACACTCAACTACGGTTTATCCACTTGTTACGTATATGCAGCGAGTAACACATAGCTAAAAGCAAAGGCAATTGATTTGCGCACTGCATGCAATGAAGTGTGTGATAGTGCTAGTGGGCGTGGCAGTCGGTAGGCGTTTACACATTTAAATTAAATTTGTTGTCAATAAAAATGCAAAAATTTAAAACCAGACAAAAAAGAAATAAAAAAATAGAAAAAAGGTCCAGTTTGGCTGGTGGACAATCGCTTGTTGCCTAAATGCCGGCGCTTATCTCAATGGAAATCCACAAGGACCTCATAAATATGTATGCTCGGACCTTTTGCTGTGGTCAAAAATGTTTAGCCCCAGCCTCAAATATCCCAGATATATATATATATATATATATATATATATATTTATATATTCGTATCTGCATATATGTGTGTGTGAGGGTGTATCGTGTGCTTTCTCTCTGCTTGGGACTGCGTCAAGGCGCCAGATAGTTTCAAAAGTGATTTGGGTAGACTTTTGGGATTTGGTTTTTGTCCTGGTGCTCCTTCCATTGACTGCCTCTGCTCAACGGCATATTAAATTAAAGCGTTCAGGGTATCACCTCATTCGGCATACCCCCTTTTGCCAAAGTGTCAGTTGCAAGTGTCAAAGGTGCCTGTTTTTAAATTATTCGCACAACAACGAAAAACAACGGCAAAAACATGACAAAAATTTGTGTTAGAATATGCGCTTAGCCACAAAATTTCAGATAAGCGACGTCCTGCTCGTCCTGCTCGTCCTGCTCGTCCTTCTGCCTGAGGTCCTTTCGGATGTGCAGAGGCCACTGAAGCTGGGCAGAAGGCAAAGCACAGCTTGCCAGATGCCAAATTATGCAGAAAACCAAATATGACAGCCACAAAAAGCTTAACAGAAAAATAAAAAGAGAACCAGATACAAAAATATCTATGCCAGGGAGAGAGTGAGAGTGAGTGAGAGAGAGAGAGAGAGAGAGAGTGAGAAAGAGAGGGGGAAGATCTAAAAGTTGAAAATCTCTTTTGGCTTATTCTTGGGAAATATGCATATGTTAGTGTTTTGGACAAGTTTTTGCTTTCGTTAATGCTGTTGACTCAGGAGATGAACAAGTTTACAACGAGCTTAATTGAATAAACAGAACTTCTTTTTGTTCATATCAAGGGATCTATTTAAAGAACCAATTTGGTATCCCTTTCCAGCTGCTGCTTTGTAAACAAGTCTCGTGGCTTCGAAACTATTTTCAAAGTTGGTAAGAGGTGCCACTCTTTAATTAGGAGTAATGGATATACTACAGCGGGTTATTTTTATTGAAGCACTTGATATATGAAGATAATAAATACTAGATATAGCTTAAGTACAAACAACAGTTAGTTAACTCTCTATAGATCTACTTTGTGTTTCAAGCAAACTTCCTAGATACTAGATACTAGATACTAAACTCTAGATACTAGATACTAGATACTAAACTCTAGATACTAGATACTAGATACTAGATACTAGATACTAGATACTAGATACTAGATACTAGATACTAGATACTAGATACTACAACTAAATGAATACAAATCTAAAATTTGTGTTGAATATATATCGCATAAAAAATGGGAAAAAGTTATAATTATTTTTTGTATTAGCCATATTTATATTTATTTTATATTTAATAAACTTTCCATCACTAAAAATTGAATCTTAACGGTAAAAAGTTGTTAGAAAATGGTAAAAACTATAATAGTTGTACTTCATCAAAAAGTTTAACCAATTTTAAAATAATAAATCTTATGTTTTTCAATTTTTATTCTGCAAATTTTGAAGAATAAATCTTAATTAAAGCCACACATTATTTAATAAAATTCGTTCTTGCTCTGCTGAGACTTCGAAGTTCCTCACTTATGCCTCCAGAGATATTTGATATATGAAAACGTACATAAATACATATATTTGTACATATATATGTGTTTATAAATCGACAGAAACAAAGGCGACAAGCGCTCAATTCAATTAGTGCAATCAAAGTGCAAGCAGCAAAAATATTTGCTGCAAATGAAGAGCCAAACACGAAGGCCTAATTAAAAGCATAATTTAATTAAGAGGCCGACAAGAGGCAAGCGGCAGCAGCAGCTGCAACAAAAACTGCAGCTAAAAGCGACTTCTGTGGCATATGCCACAAAACAAGAACACAACACGGCGAAATGGTCAAGCTGCATGAGTGTGTGTGTGTATGTGTGTGTGTGTGTGTGTGTGTGTGTGTGTATTAATGCAGTCATAAATTGTGTGGCAAGTGCGGCTGCTGCTGCAGGCATTGCTGCAGTTGTAGCAACAATTGTTGTTGTTGCTGTTGCATGTTCGGCAAAGTGTCGCACAAAAGTATGCAACCAAAATCTGAACAACAAAACAAATAGTTGGGCTTTATTTAATTTACAACAAATTACGTTTCATGTTTAACCACATGATTTATGCACTTGCCCAGCCACGCCCACCAGCCCCCACCCCCTTTTCAATTGTTGCACAAATTATGACAAATTAAACGTCCATCAATGTGTGGGCGTGGCACATTCACCTGTGCGCCACTCACCTGTGTAAATCAAAACTGCAAATTTGTCATAATTAAGTTTGGCTTTTGCAGCCTCTCGATTAAGTTCGAGAATTTTGCTGTTTGTAAAGGGATTTATCTTACACATGCTGGAAAACTCAAGTAGCGAGTGTCCGACTTGCAGATACCCCTTTGCTTAAGCTCTCTTTAAGCTGAATATATATATATGTATACAAAGTTAGAAAAATTCGAAAAGGTAAAAAGTGATATTTATAGCAAAGAGGGACGAACAGGCGTAAATCGTCTACCTGCTGATGAAGAATATATTTATATACTTGTGGGTTGGACCACGACTCCCTTTGCTTGTAACATACATATCCACAAAAACAATATACCCAATGGGTTCAGTGTATAAAAATCAATTTCTACATTCTAAACTGTTATTTGATTAAGCTAAAATATATGTTTCTGAAACATGTGAGGTGAATCTGTGAATCAGTTATTGAAATTGTGTTTTGCTTAACTCAATTATTTTTATTAAACAATCATATTAAAGAGCATTCAACAATTTGTAGCTTCATTTTTAATTGCTTATTTATTAATTAATTCAATTTAAATAATATGTTCTACGTGTTCATTATATTCTATATGTTCACGTTCAATATGTTTGTTTAATTATCAACTTTTTTCATTAGGTTCATTAAGTTCCTTTTATTCTGCAATTGCAAATTTGTTCTCTATTCTTTATTCCGTATGATATAAACATATATTATATATAAATAAATACTGTACCATATGTTCTTCTTTTGGTCTGCCTCTTGTAACCAACTTTCAAAGTAAATGAAGAAAAATTAATGTTATAGCACATTTTAATTTAACATATATTACTATAATATATATATATTTTAAAGTAAGTTTAACAATAATTTAAGTTAGATTGTTGCTATTCAAAAGATCGGAAGCAGTGAAGTTATTGAAGTTATTAGAAGAAGTTGCTCTACAAATGCCGCCACTTAATCTCCGCCATTATCATCGTAATCGCTCCTGACTTTAATCCCTATACGAGGCTTAAAGTATTATATTGAGCATGCTTCCTCTTCTTGTATCGAGTAAGCTCTGCGGTTAGTCGACTTTGGCATTTGTTGGCCTCTCTTTCGCTCGGCAGGGTAAACAAGAAGCAAGGCGTGCCGTCTCTGTCGCTGCGTGCGTGCCTTATTGACTCGGGCTGGCCGGACTAACTGAGCCGCAAAGTCAATTGTGAGCGGCGGAAATGAAGGAGCTGGCAGGACATCAGGACACCTTCCAGCCCGAATTGGATTCAGAGAGCACAATCCAAAGCTCCAGTGGGTCACAATGCAAACTGTGAACTATGCGACGTTGATTTTTCATCGCCAAGAGGGAGGCAGTCTCCCTTTCATATATCACATATCCATATGCCACACCCCCTCCCTCACTCAACTGAACTGTGCTGCACTATTTGTTCATTTGTCTTGCTGTAGCGGTCTTTATCTATCCTTAGCTCCACTGTAGCTCTTCGTCAAGCTCTAAAGTCATGTTTACCCTGAACGCTGGCCGCATATAAATCCAGCTGCGTGTTAGTCTGTCGTCTGTCGTCTGTCGTGGCATCCACAGCGAGAGACTCTTCTTTTTGCTAGGTAAGCGAACGCAATCCCTATTACCACCCCCTCCCCTGACTATCTCGCCCTCCCCCTCTCTGTCTGTGTGTGTGTGTGTGTGCACTAACTGTTGTTGATACGGTTTCCGTTTGTCTAAAGCTCCATGCGGCACTTAAGTGAACTTTAAACACTTTTATTAATGGCATATTATGTAATATGGAAAGGGTTTCAGTGTGTGGGCGTGTGTGTGTGTAACATTACTAGCTGCAAATGGGGAAAGGCACTGCGAATGTTTTAATTAAAGTGGAATTGGGTATTCTGAGTGGCAATCCCCAATCCCCAATCCACAATCCACAATCCGCAATCTCAGCTGCCAACAGTCAACAGCCAGAAGCCAACCAGGCCAAAGCCTTAGCCAGATGTTACGCATACGCAGCTTCAAACTTTGAATATGCTACACGCACATACATATATATACTATATTCTACATACTATATATACATATATAATAATGCAGGTCTAACGGCTTTGTTGGGACCTTTGCAGGAAATGCTTCGACTGAAAACAAAATATGGAAAATTGTTGAGCAAGTTTTTCGGGAAATTGAATACCAAAATTTGACAAGAATTTCATTTTTAGCTGTAAAATAATCAGAAGAAGAAGAAGAAGAAGCAGCAGCAGCAACGAGCAACAGAGCTTGAGGGAAAGCAAAGTATGGAAAACTCTTTGTTAAAACTAACAGAAGTTACAAGCGAAAAGGGTTTCGTGTAAAAGCTAATGAGTTGCCTTATTAGAATTTCGAGCTGCTTCTGATTAGAATTTCAGAAAAGATTCAAAATTTAAAACGTTAAATATTCTGATTTTTACATCTGCAAATGAGGCTAAACTAAATTAAATGATTTAGGAAAATTGAATCAAAATAAATTATGTAGACAAATAATTAAAATAAAGAATTTAAAAAATAAAAATAAATATGTAATTTGTATTCATTAGTAAAATATTATAAATATAGAATTATGTATGTCTGGTAATATTTATTTATATATCAATTATTTTCTATTTTTATTTGTATTTCTCCCTCTCTCTCTCTATCTCTCAGTGTTGTTTAAATAATTATTATTTATAAAATGTCGCCTAGTTTTCTGCAGCGCATTTTACTGTCGGCCTCGCCTTCCTTTTCTAACCGCGTCTCCTTCTCAATTGCCATAATTGCCGGCTTAGTCGTCATTCTCATCAGCCTTTATCCCACAGTCTCCCCCCACCCACTCGCCACACTGCCACCCACTGCCCAGCCCACCTGCCTTCACCTGTATCTCGGCTTTGGGTCTGGGCTAAGCAAATACTTTGTTTAGTCTCTCGCATATTACGCATACGCAACGTTTGCAGTTAATTTGCAAAATGTTTCACATGCTGGCATTTTAATGAGTTGTCTCGGCACTTTAAGGCCTGCCAGAGAACGCTCTGCCTTCAACCCTTGCCCCCTCCTCCTACCCCCTACCCACTCCTCCCCTAGAGCAGTTCGTGTGTGTTTGGGACAGGTTTCATTAAGTTTCTGAGTTGCCCTTAAGCGATTGTTTGCCCATCGATTGACGTGCAATTGTTTCAATTGCTGAGCACGCATACATATGTATTTACCATGAATATACATCTATATATTTATGTATGCGTGTATGTGTGTGTGCATCTGTGGCTGGCTGCATGGCTTATTATGCTTTATGCGCCGCAAATATTTGTCACAGCAGCAGCTTTCCTTGAGCCTTGCCCAGCCTTTTGTGTGTGCATTGAGTGGCAGTTGCATCATTTGCTGCAGCACTAAATGTGACGGCTGCAGTTGCAGTTGCAACAGCTGTCTCTCTCCACCTCCCCCTCCCCCTCATCCCCCTCATCCCCCTCACCCTATCACTGCCGGTCCCACACACTCACACAAAAGTCAATTCGCTTTTGGCCCCAACTTTGGAGCCTACATCTAAAGACTTATGACATTTGGCCGTACAACAAAGCCAAAGCCAAAGCCAAAGCCAGGCATGTCAGCAGCACATTACCCTTTATGTATACATATACAGTTATAGTGCAGTTGATTTTTGCACAACAATTGCTGTTGTTGTAATTGTTATGAGCTAAAATTACAGCTGAAGGGTTGCGGAGCGGGGAGAGCAGGCGGGGTGAGGGAAGGTGGCTAAAAAGTAATATATTTTACAGCGGCAAAGGGCGAGACTGCATATTATATTTATGCCGTTATGCCACACAACATACAACAGCGGCAACAGCAGCAACAACAACAACAACAACAACAACAACGACAACATCAACAACAATTGCAATAGCTGTTGTTAAAAGCAGAAATTCGCATTAAGCTGAAAGAAAAGCAAAAGCTTGCGGAAAATGTGGGAAATGAGAAGGTGGAGCAGGAGGAAGAGCAGGAGAGGGGGAATGTATGCAGGCGCAGACAAGTTCAGGCCACAAGTAAACGAGCCAAGCAGCTTGTTTTAAGTACGAAGCACACACACTCACATGTGTGTGTGTGTGTGTGTGTGTGTGTGCAAGCAACTTACATTAGTTGAAAGGCGGGAGGCAAAGCTGGCAAACATCTTCCTGTTGTTGTCCTGTCGCTTGTTGGCCTCGGCGTTCTAGCATGAAATCTTTTTAAAAACACACACAACATAACATACTCCCACACACAATCTCACTCACACAGACGCACACTATTGCAATACAAATAACAACTGGCAGCATTGCCATAATTCTTGTCTACGCACAAAAGTATGCTACACTTTATGCGAGTACGAAATAAATAATTACAAGCAAGTCAAGCAAGCAGCCCACAACGATGTTTAGGATTGTATGTGTGTGTACAGATATATGTATAGTTGTATAGTTGTATAGTTAGATATAGTCAGTTGCAGGAAACATATGTCGACGCCGGCAGTGCTAAAAGTGCATTACACTGCGGCCCGAGTCAAGTATCAAGTGTGTATGCTTGAGTATCCTGTTTAAAGAGTATTTGCTTCTTCTTTTTCTTTTTTGTTGTTGTTGCTGTGTGCTGAGTTATGTTTGTTATGCGGTTATGACATGCCTTTACAGTTCGTAATGAACACATCTTGAGTTGTCTTCTGGCCCGAACAGAGTCTGAGAAGTGGAACAAATGTGCGTAGGTGTGACCCGGGCTAAGCAAACGCCCTTAAGTAAATCAATGTTGTTCCTGGCCAAAGCAATAGTTTGCTTAGTTTAAAGATTTTACCTAAATATAATAAATATTCATGACAGACATGGCTACTTAAATATCTATTGTACCTGTTTAACATTGCTTTTAATATTTGAGTTATCTAAAACCAATTTTCGTCGGAATTTTCAATGACTCATTATTTTTGTAATTTCTAATCGCACTCTAATAGTTATTTATTTATTTAATAATATCCTTAATTTTGGTTTTTATTTTGAATTAGTATTTTTGTTTTTCTACTTTTTGAAGCCACACAAAATATCATTAGTAAAAGCAAATCCCGTCTATTGCTTTCTTTGACACCTGGGATTAATTTGTTATGAAAGCTTTGCTCCATTTTATTTCATTTGCATTATAATCTTTCGCATTAAGTTATCAAACAAATTTCAACGTTAATAAATTGTTGACAATTTTTCCTTAAATACCAATCAAAACTAATTTGTTTATCTAACCGTTTGCTTCTTTTCAAATGCATTTATTTGAATTAAGTTATATATTTTTAAGTTATATATTTGCAACTGGAATTCAATTTATTTGCGAGTGCTCAAGAGGAATACCAGAGGAAAACATAAAATTAAAACTGCAATCCATTTGAGAAAGAGTTTTATAAAGCCAAAAGAAATTTTAAATATATCAAACTATATTTCTTATTAATTAAATTTTATGAAATCAACCCAAGTTATTTTGACAGCTACACAATATTTGTTCCAAATGTACCTTTTATTTTGACCATGACTGTATGCAAAATATTTTTGCCGCTGCAAAATATACTTTCATTTTTTTTTTTAAATTAAAAGAATTTTTAATATTTTACTCGTATTAAAGCAGTAAAATATATCTGAAAATATCTCTAAAAATTCTTTGCTTAAAATATATATTTACTATTAAAAAACACTCATTCATCTAATACCCTGCCTTTTTATACTCCACTTGAAAATCATTTTGAGCAAATAGTTCATTTGCTATTCAAATCGCATATGCTTTTCGCTCAGTGCATGTTATGTTGTTATTTACATTTCTGTTTTGATTTGAAGGCTTCGCTCCCTATTCTCAACTCCAACTCCAACTCCAACTGCGACTCCGACTCCGAGTCCAACTGCAAAACCTCAGGCAACACACAAAATTGTGTAAAAAATGCAAGGCAAAAGTTTTTCTTATAGCAGTGTGTGTATAGTGTGTGTATGTGTGTGTGATATGTATATTTTTTCTGTTTGTTTTGTTTTGGTTGCATTTGGTAGACATTTGACTTGTGCTGGCATCCCTCTGGACCCGAGCAAATGAACCAGCAGGACGACAACCTCAAAAGTCAAATCATCCCCCGCTACGCCTTCCACCCCCTTACCCACTCTTTAAGAAGTGCTAGTGAGCTGTGTGCACTTGCATTTATGAATGTTTAAGCACTCAAAAGTCAAAAGGAGCAGCAGCACAATTGAAAAATTCATAAAGCTAGCAGAGAAATGCATAAATGAGTGGGTGCGAAGCAGTTCCAGGGCAGCAGGGATCCTTAATGGCCTATGCTTGAGTGTGTGAGTGTGTGTGGTAGTGTGTGTGGGAGTGCGTGTAGGAGTGCTAAATCCCTAATGACGGCTAATTATAACAAGTCACAGACAATCACTTGCCAAATCCAAACGTTTAGTCAATTATTTTATGCAGAAATCCAATTGATGTCGATTTTTGGGACTTGATAGATTTGGTTGGGAATTCACACTTATACATATAGTCTCTAACTTTTGCTATTGAATTATACGTGTTAATACAGTCAGAACGGAAGGTTATCTATCAGCTTCAAATTGTTATAACTCGGTTAAATATAGTCCGATTTTGAAAAGGTAAGCCATTTTACAGTCAGGGAAATTAGTACAATCGAATAGAATCAAGAAATGGTGATGTAAGAACCAAGCCCATTTTGACAAAAAATGTGATGTTACCCCTTGTAATTTGATAAAAAATGGTCCAAATTTAGATTTCGAATTTGTGAATACAATCGATTCTGCTAGCTCATACGAGTTGAAAAAGGTATAAATTATGAAAATCGAAGAAGATTTACCCAAGTTAGAGACAACCAAATATCGAAAATAGAGATGAAAATGGGATTCTTATGCATATTATGAAAATGGAAGAATATATTTAGAAACAATGGTAATCCTGGTCTGCTTATGCTATACTAGAATGCATATTTAAAATTTTAAGTGTCTATGTTCTCTATTTTCCGAGATATACATGTTAATACAGTCATAAGAGCAGACAAATAGGTGTTATCTATCAACTTCAAATTGTTTTAACTCGGTCAAATATAGTCCGATTTTGAAAAGGTAAGCCATTTTACAGTCAGGGAAATTAGTAGAATCGAAGGGAATCAAGAAATGGTGATGTAAGAACTAAGTCCATTTTGACAAAAAATGTGACCCCTTGTAATTTTATCAAAAATGGTCAAAATTTATATTTTGAATTTGTGAATTCCAATCGATTCTGCTAACTCACACGAGCTCAAAAAGGTATAAATTATGAAAATCGATGAGGATTTGCCAAAGTTAAAGTGAACCAAAGGTGGAAAAAATGGAATATATTATTTGTATTTATATTATTTATTTATATTGAATAACTGGAAGAATATAAACTGTATGAGATCGTAAACAGAGGTGTGACTAACAATATGACCATCACTGTAAATTTGTAGATTGAAGAAAACTACCTAAAACTATCTAAAATTAACAATACCTTGACTTTATCTAGAGTATATAGAGGGCACATAGAATATATAAATTGTGGAGTATGATGAGTGTATGTATTATTTAGAGTATACAGAGTTTGTAGAGACGACAGAGTATTAAATAGAGAGTATCTCAATGTGGATCACCAGTATGTGACTTATGCATCCGTAGTCCAAAAACTCGAGTCTAACAATTAAACATTGTCAAAATTAAGGAAACATTTCGCTTCAACTTTAAAGCCGCTTTTTATGGGCCTTATTAATTAACCTCTCCGATAGTTAATCGAGCCAATTGCTAATTGAAACTTTATCAATCAATTAAGAGCTGCAATTTAAATGTTTATCGGAAGTTTATAAAAGTGTTTGTTAAATTGGTAAATGGAAATTCTTTTGGCCCGTAGCTTGTTTTCGGCCGTGTCAAAACAGGAATCTGTTTACATTCTGGCATTAACGTGAAATAAAATATTATGAATAAAAAGCGTAAAGCAGAACCTTTATTATTTATCTCTCAAGCGATTTTTTTGCTTTCTTGTTTTTATTTGGGAATATTTAAATTTGCGAAAACAAGTTAAATAAAGCAAACGAAAACTTTATTAAAAAGCATATGAGGTTTACATAAGCACAAGTGCTTCCATGTTGCAAGGAGGACGCGGGTGGAGGGGGCGTGGCACCTGTGGCTGTGGCCAGCAAAGCGTTTAAAAACTATTTGCATTGAAAAAATATGCAAATCGTGTTGCAAAGGGCAAAGTCCAAATGCAATTCGCATTTTCACATTTGCTTTGAGGTGCTTTTCGATTGCCACGCCCCCTTAGCCCTCTCATTAATTACTTCTTTTTTTTGTAAACTCTTGCCATTAAAATAATGTTTAAAAAATAGTTAAAAGCTTGGAAGGATTATCAGCTATCAAAATTAATTTAGCTCATAAATTCTTGAATTTAAAAATTTTTAAAGTATTATGACTGAATTGTAATTAATCAGTAGCTATAAAACTGAATAATCGTCTATAAGTAGAGAATACATCTTGCCAGTCGTGAAATTTTAATTCAGTTTAAATACAAAATGCTGTAAGTATTCAACTTTGATACATGTATATATTTGTATACATTTTAATCATTCCATCAGCCACAAAATAAAAGTTAAAATTCAGCGAGCTTTTAGCAGACAAAATGCTGCCTTTCATTTCCTTCTTCTTCTTTTTTAGTTGCTTTACATGATTTTTAACAACTTATTTTAATATTTTTTTGATGCCCAATTTTTGGTGGCAACAATCGCAATGTTAATTACAATAACAGAGCGAACGAGCTGCAGCAAAAGGAGAAAAAGAGAAAAATAAAAAAAGGAAACGGAATGTAAAAAAATTGTTGCCGGCTGCAATTGAATATGCAGCTACCCTCTGCTCCTCCCGGCCCTCTGCTGGGGTATATTGAGCTGTTTGTTTTATGCGGCAGAGTGCAAAATCTGTACACAATATCGGATGAATGTGTATATAGTAGACTGCGCGTTTAGTTTTCTGTATTTTCTTTTTGTCCGAGTGAACAATGAAGAGCAGCTAAAAAAGGATATATAAATACATATCCATGTGTATCTATATATCCATATGCACACTCAAAAAATATAAAAAACCCAGATTTGGGCAAACAAAATACATGCGGGCGGGCGGGCGGTCGGTTGGGGGCGTGGCAGCTGTGATGGGTTAAAAAACTGCAAGCAGACAAATTAAAACTAAGCGCTCGATGCACAAACATCGCCTCCCGAGGGTTCGGAAAGGGTGGCAACACTCGACCCAATGGCAGCCACTCGACCATTTGCTCCATTTAGTTGTAAGCACACACACAGACACACACACACACACACACACACACACACACACACACACACACACACACTCATACAGTTGCATGCTCACAGTGCTGGCCAAACTGTAACCACAGCAGCTCAGAGGAAAAGCTCTCAACATTTTCCACATTTCATTTCCAAAAACAATTTGATTTTCGTTACCCAAATCGATTTCTCAATATTTTTAGCAAATATTTTATAGAGCCTGCAATTGCAGCACAGCTGAGAAAACATCCACTAATATTTACGCCGTTATGCAACACTGGTTTTCTGCTTCTAAGGCTTAGCAAAAGGAGCAAAGCGGAAGCATTTCCAGTAATCAGTTTTTGCTAGAATTTATTTGATGAAAAGTTACGCCTAAATAAATTTCCTTTAGCCAGAAAGTTTGTGCTAGTGTTGCACAACGACTGATTATGCTATGAAGGGTATTGATTGAAGTACATTGATTAAGTGTTTGTTATCCACAGAATTTTAAAATTCATATCAGAAGTTATTCATTCACAGTAGTTTGTCTTACATATTAACCTATAAATAGAATAAAATATCTAGAGCTACAAATATTATGATTGTCAGAGTGTTTTCTTATAGACAGGATTCCGCTTAAGGTTATAGTTTCTGTTAGACTTAGAGATGAGATTAAAGAAAATCTTAACTGTAAATCCAAGTAGAACCTGGATTGAAGTTAAAGTTTGCTTTATGAATTCTTATTAGGTATATATATGTGTATCTTAACACAGTTTACTCTGGAAACTGCAATAAGAAGAGTCTCTTACTGAATTATCTTCACATAGTGCTCCCCGTATTCTCTGTTACACTCTCTTAGATGTAGCAAAACCATTAAAAACAATCCCTTATACTAAAACTTATGCGCACAACTGTAGTTTGACCCTTTTGCCACACTCGTAGATTTAAAGGGCTCACCGAATGTTGTAGCTGTATAATTTTATAATCAACCCCAACTTTGCCCCACCCTGTCCACCCATCGACGCACATTCAAACAAACCTCTATAAATAGTAGCTTCTGAAATGTTAATGTAATTGAGTCGATATCCATTTGTGGAACACATCGAAGCGCAAATGTTGTGCATTTGTTTCTGCTATTTGGCAGTGCCAACGAATTTCTAGCTGTGTGCATTATTCATTTACTGAAGAGAGATTTACAACGACTTTCTACAATTTTCAACAATTTCCACGATATTTTTGCTTTGCGTATTGATTGGCGGAAGCCGCGACTGTTGCTTCGATAATAAAATAAATCAAATCCGTTTCGCAGAGGCAAAACAGCTCGCGGCTGCAGCTCCTTCTCTCTCTCTCTCTCTCTATCTCTCTCGGGCATTGTGTATACCCATGGAAAATGGCTTGAGCGGGTATATTGCTTATGTGAAAATAAGGTGAATAGGTAGAAGAAGTCGAAGCTGAGACGCAAAGCCTAACAAGCTTTGTTGAGTTGATAGAGCTGTGAATGTCTGCCTTCCTGTCTGATTATTCTTCTGTCCGACTGTATGAATGCATGAATCTCGAGAAATAGAACTACTAAAGACTTGAAATTTGAAATATTTATTCGTGTATGCCTCTGCCAGCTCAAGCTAATAATTTTTAATCAATATCCGGAAGAAGAAGCATAGTGCCTTTAAAAAAGACGATCACTCCTATGTATGACAGTTCTTGTCTACCCAAAACAACAGCTTTTCACGCATTCTAGGTCATCTCGCAGTCGAGCACTGCCGAATTGCCTTCTCCCTCTCCGTTTCACAGTTATTTCTATTTGGATTCCGGCTGCATGTGTTTGCGGGTTATCCTTAATTAAACGCTGCGCTGCAAATTTACACTGCCGAATTGCATTGCCAAGTAATACGAAACTCTCGATTAAGCCCGACTTATCATTCTTTCTCTCTCTCTCTCTCTCTCTTTCTCTCTCTCTGTTTGCAGTGTGGCTGATGGGCGTCGGCGGGGCGGACGAGTCCCTGGACACGCGGGAAGGCGTCGATGTGGTGCTCAAGTGCCGATTCACCGAGCATTACGATTCGACTGACTTCACCTTCTACTGGGCCCGATGGACCTGCTGTCCGACATTGTTCGAGAACGTGGCCATAGGCGACGTCCAGCTCAACTCCAATTATCGGTAAGTGTGTGCATGTGTGTGAGTCCTTTCGGCCGATAAATCAGAGTCAGGCTCATAAATTCAACGCTGATGGCCTGTCAATAAGCAGGCGAAAGGTTAAAGGCCATTGCGAAGGTGGGCGCAGAGTTGACTGCACATTTATTTAATTGCCTGCCTGACATCGAAGATCAACCTCCCCCCCTCCCTCTCTCTCCCTCTATCTCTCTCTCTCTCACTCTCTCCCTGTCGCACTCATTACTCATGTTTATTGATAAAAGATGAAAGATGCGAAAGTTTCGCGATGCGTTCAGCTGTTAAATTTATTAAAATTGCCAATGGGCCGTCTGCAAGGATTCGATGACGACGACGATGACGATGACGATGACAAGGACAACGCCATCAATGTGTACATCATTAAATGTTCATTTTGCCAGGCGATAATTCATAGACCCCCCACCCCTCAGCCTCTCCGCCATTGAGTGGGCTCGCTTCCCTCTGCTAATACCCTCGGGCCCGACTCTGGCGGGGGGTTCGGCTCCCCGGCTGGGGGAAAGCATAAGTGCCAAGGCCCAAAACGTGGCCCCATCAGCCGCAGCTGTGCATAAGCGAAATTATTATTATACCATCGTTCTTCCTCTTCTTCTTCTGCTCCTTGTTTTGTTTAAAACAAACAATGGGAGCAATACGCAAAATAAATTGTTTCTACAAAATTGACCACTAAAAATATAAAGAAGGGGAAAACAATTTGAAAAACGATTGAGGTAAATGGCAGAAAAACTTTTTACAGTTTCGTTTGACGAAGTGGATGATGGAAAGCGCTCTAAATCTGATTTAATAAATTTTATCTAAATATAAAATAAATAAAGTTATATTTTACATTTAACGAATTAGCTTTATCTTCAATCTGAATGTGTAACTTATATGAATCTTAAGTCTATTACTTAAAAACTAAGCTTAAATTTTACAAAAACAGGATTACAAGCTATTAATAATTAGCTTAAATATAGAAGCATTACTCGTTACTCTATAAATTTACCTTCACTTAAATATCCAACATGTTTTTTGTGCCTAGTGATTGCGTTTTGTGCCATTGTTCATAATTGGCAACACATTGCGTATACGCAACTTGATTAAAGCGCCGAAAGCGCATTGAAAGGCCCTTTAAACGGCTCTTGGAAAAATGTGTCGAAATTTTCTTATTGTTGTTGCTTTTGTTGTTGTTTTTGTTGTTGCTTCTGCTGTTGAACTTTGTGCTGCTGGCCGTCCGCCTATTTATTTATTAATCATAATAATCATTTTGCAGCGCATTTTAAGCGTGAAAAACATTCAATGCGGCGTATGCCGCAAATCGCTCGGAAAATGCGAAACACGCCCACACGAAGAGACAATCACGCACACACACACACACACATACAATCACATATATACACATATATTTACATACGTAATGTATGGAGCAAGCAGATCGCCAGCAAAGGAAAATTATTGTAAAATTTTGCTAATCGCGCGTTAAACAATTTTCCTGATTTATGTCGGCCGAAAGACTGGCCTGGGCTAATGGCCTGGCCCCAACGCAACAGCAACAAAAACAACAGATAGACCATTAAAAGCAACAACAAGATACCCTGTACAAACAATTTGGATATCTGGTTTTGTTCGAAGTAAATTAAATTGTTGATTAAATATTCTTAATTACAATAACAATTGAGGTCAAAGTTTAGCATAGTAACTTAACATTAGATCTCGACTTGAGTTAACATAGCAGCTTATTATAAGAGATTTACACAACAGATTCCTTTAAGAGTTTTATTCAATGTGTTGCAAACTCCATTCAAATGGAATTCTATTCTAGCAGAGGGTATGCACACGCCTTCCCACACTTTAATCATCATTTAGTGGAGCATCTATTTATAGAAAACCTTTAACAGATGAAAAGTAATTGATTCGCGCTCCGCTTAAACGGAACCCTCGTCGGCTTTCAGATGCCACAGAGAACACAAAATGTGGCATAAAAAGATTGTAAAATCTGTTGAACGTGCAATTGAATGGGCTAAAAGCAATTAGGTTAACACACAAAATGTGGCTCGGACAGGACAGCTGCTTTAAAATGCAAAAATTGTCTAATGATTGCGCAATTCTAATGATTGCGCAACTCGCCGACTGCCAAAAACATTTTTGCAGCATTCAATCAACGGAGCCTCGTTAACTGCTCAACTTGTTGTTGATGTTGTTGTTGTTGTGGATGATGGATGCCAGCTGCTGGCTCCACAAGTTGACCCCACAATAAAAAAAAAGTACCAAAACTCTAGTCGAGTGTGCTAGACTAGCAGATACCCTGAACCACGTGCAGTTTTGCTGCTCACATAGATGTAGTCTGCTTCATGAGTCTAGCTTTTGAGATGCTTGTGAATTGTTCGATATCAAGCTCACGGACAGAGTTATCGGTTATCGAAAACAAACTCAATTTGCGCGTGCTTTAGGAGAACCCACACACATAATTTCAAGTCTCTAGCTCTCATAGGTCCTGAGATCGACGTGTTCTTACACACAGTTAGAGAGGCGGACATTTCTTAATCGATTCATACTTTATTTTGTTTATTTCTTTCCACCTGTTACATATATTTTGACAAGTGCGTTATACCCTGCTCACCCATGGTCAATGGGTTGAGGGTATAAAAAGGTAAGTCCTCTGTCACCCTCCCCATTCCCCTTTCCCTTCCCCTTCCAATGCCCCACCCCCACCACCCTTTCCGGTAGCCATTTGCACTTTGTCCTCTTCAGAAATGTTGTCACTGGATGACATGAAATTTGGTTTAACAACGCATTCGAATCTCCACATTGGAGCACATTTTGTGCTCCACCTGTTCAGCTGTCAGATCCCATTCAAGCCCTGTCTCCCTTCCTCTACTCTTTTTTTAGCCATGATATTGGAATTTCGAGCGCCTCCTAAAATTTCCGAAACAATCAAAATCAGAAAAAAATGTAGAACTTTTCTTTTTTTTCATGATTTTCGCAGGTGCTTTTCAATTGCGTCAAAAGAACAAAATTTAATATGAATTTCATGTGTAACATATCGATTTTTAATTTTGATTCTTCCGGCCAACAGGAGGCGCTACCCCAATTGTCTTTGCCCGTGAAAAATCCAAAAACTTGGCATTTAGCCAAGATGTGGGCTGAGAAGGGGGCGTGGCAATTGAAACAATTGGCAGTTAGGCATCGACTATGCTCAGCTATTTGATTCTAATACCCTGTAAATGAGGGTATTATGAATTAGTTAGCTATTAGAGGAAGTGCTGTAAATGTCGCTTTACTTCCACAATCTGGAATGTCTCTTAGCTGCACGTTATATAACTATATGATTCTTCTATGCTTTCTTTTAAATGTTTTATAACTAATCAAATCCATATATCTTAATATTTAATATTTGTATCATAATATAAGAGCTTAACATAGGAGCCTATTTACGAGTTAACATAACAGCTTAACTAGCTTAACATTAAAGCTTGACTTAACATAGTAGCATAGTAGTTTAACAGTTCGTATGATAAGAAGTTTAACACAACTGAACATTGGAGCTAGACTTAACATTAGAACTCAGCTTACGTTAACATAACAGCATACAACATTATGAGAGCTTTCCAAAAAAAGTTAATTATAAGAGCTTAGCAAAACAGTCTATTAGAAGAGTTTTAAATCCAAACCAAACAATTTGTAAAGAAAAGTAAGTCGAATTTTCTTCAGTTTTGTTGTATTATTTTCATTTCAGAATAAATCGTAAATTGAAATTCCAGTTGGGAACCAGTTCGCTCGCAAATTGGTTCTCAGTTTTCTAAATAAAACATTTGGAAACAAGCGCAAGCAAAATTCGTTGCTGATTCTTTTTTTTTTTGTTTTTTTTTTTTGTTGTTTGCCAAATAGAAACGAAATTTCTTGTTGTTTTGCAGCCTTTTATTGTTGCAATTGTTGTTGTTGTTGCTGTTGCTGTTGCTGGAATGCCAGGCCAAGCTGACACATTTCCCATTTTGTGATGGATGTGCGCAATAATTTTTGCTATTTATGCAAAAGTCGGCTGTTATCAATAGGGAAACCGGGACCCGGACTCCGGACTCCGGACTCCGGACTCCGGCCTCTGGACCCGGACAAGGGAGCCGCCGTGTACGGCACTGCCCGTTCCTCAATTTCTATATATATATTTTATGCGAATGCGGGTCAACATTTAACCTTTACCTTGTGTACAGCCACCCACACACACACACACACACACACAGACACACTCACGCAAGCACACGCATACAAATGTGGGGAGACAAATGCATAGATCAAAATATGTGGCAACACGTGTTGGTTCCGATTCGTTTGACTTGTGCTCCCACTCCCCCACACACACGCACACACACACGCACACACACACACACGCACACATGTCGCGTCGCCAGAGCGATGAGCGTATATATTTGATATGTGGCTACACTTAGAGAAATTCCAAGTGAGTTATCAATTGTCGCTCTCAAGAAATTTCTTATTAAGAGATGAAACTTTTTTTTTCCCATTTGTAATGTTTATTAAGCATTAAATATTAAAATATTAAATTAGAAAACATTAAAGTGAGCAACTTTTGCTTTTACTAAAATAAATAAATTTAATTGAATAAAACTAGATTAAATATAAATAAAATAAAACAATGAAGTAAAATAATTAAAACAAGTGAATAAAATAAAATAAACAAACATTCTAATAAAAAGTTTAAAGATCAAAGAACAAACTTACTTAAGCATAAATACATTATCTATATATCTTAATAAAGACGGAACGTCTTATGAAATTCTTAATGCTCAGTATTTTCGCTCAGTGTATGCATAGATCTTTCTCTTTTTGTATAGATGTTCGGTTATGGCAACACTTATGCAAATTGAAATGCAAATAAGCCTCACAGCCGACTGTCTCCCGCCTTTGATACAACTGCCACGCCTCCCTCACACGCCCCGCCCCCTTCCCATCCCCTTTCCCTTTCCTTGTTCTAGCGAAAAAGTCAGCCGCTGTATGAATTCGGATTCTTTGTTGATTCTCACGCTTTATTGAATTCATTTAAAAAGCAATTTTTCATGTTGCCTTCAGCCAAAAGCAGAAGAAGAACGAAAAGAAGAAGCTGAGCAGCTGGCATTATGTGCGACTCCTGCTAACATTCCAATTAGCCTTTTGTCCTTTTGTCCGGTGTCAATGCAGCACACAGATATAATAAAAAGGACACAGGCCGAAAAAAAGAGGCAAAAGGCAACAATCGAGTGTAAACTGAGCTGCAGCCAACGACTCCCTCTCTCCCTCTCCCTCTCCCTCTCTCTCTCACTCTCACTCTCAGTGTTTGGCTTGCAAAACTGTCTGCAGCTTTGTTTGCCTTTCAAGCCCCCCAGCCACGCCCCCTTTTGCCCCCAGTTGCCTTTTGTTTGCGGCCTAACCAAAAGACAATTAAACTCTTGTTAATGGGCGAGCCCCAATAAAAATAAAAAGCAGAGCAAGAAGAAGCATGTTTTGCTCCTTCGGCACAAACTACAAAAAAAGGACAAAAGATAAATTGGACAATTTGAAAGCTGTTCAGGAGGCAATAACAAATCCTGTTTGTTAGGCTATATTCCTGCACATATTCCATCTAAAGGCATAGATATATATATGTGTGTATGTGTGTGTGTGTGTGTGGGAGTGTGTGGGAGTGTGTGTCATAAATCACTTGAATAGCTCCTCAATTCCAACATTTTAGATAAGAGAAGAATATATTTACTTAGAGAAAAATTTGTTAGCCAATTAAAGCATAAATAGAAAATTTCTTTACAAAATTCTAAGCTTCAGATTTTCCTCAATACCAAATACTAATATGTCTACATATATAGAATGTGCATGTGTGTATCATAAATTACTTGTATAGGTGTTCAATTCATATACCACAAATAGGTATAGAATATCCATACACAGGGAGAAATTTAGTTATCTAATTTTCTAATTCAAATAAAACATTTCTTTGAGCTCTAACAAAAATCTTAATTTTATAACTTTGCTAATTACCAAGAGGAAAAGGATTTTCTCCCCTTTAAAATAAACCTTTCAATTAATTAGCTTTTAATATAATTTCGACTCAAATGAAGCAGGAACTGCCGCCTGATTTCTCTCAGTGTATAGTTCTTAGCTGCTCAAATCTTGTAAAAAGCAACGCATAAAATATTTATTTGCTTTTAGACACATTTTTTATTTAAGTTGCGTATTTATAGATATACAAACATATTCCTTATTCAAGAGGCTACTTAAGGTCTGCTTCTTCTTCTTTATAAATACAGTAAGCAGGTAACAAGGCAGGTAGCATCAAAGACGTTCAATTGAAAGCAGAGCTTAAAGTTTGAATAGAATTTATGAATAGTTTTTATTTTCGACCGCTGTAAAAATCTTATTTTGAATGCAAATATCTGATTGTCTTATTATATATATATATATTTATAAAATTGTACTTGGTACATAAAAATAAATGTATTTATTTCAGCTGTATTCCAGCTAAAAATATATTCTATTCAAAGCTCTATTTATAGCTAAATCAATGAAGAAAAACCTTTTGTTTTGAGCAAAATAAATAAAGAAAACAAAGCGCAGAAATATTTTAAAATTCTTCAAAATATCTTACGTTAAATATATTTTTGCATATTTTCATTTCTTTATAATATTGAAACAATTTTAATATGCGGATGTATTTATTTACCTATTAACATATGAATTTATTATAATATATATTTATTTTATAATTAAATTATCGAACTTGCTTGTAATAAAGTTTACTTATTAAATAAATTTTGATAAATTCTTTACAATTTCATTTTCTCTTTTAAAATTTCTTGTTCACTTAAAATCAGATTTAGGCATGCGATATACGATATAAAATATTTTGTATATAATTACATAAATTAAGAAACATGTAAAGCAGTTTAACTGAGGCTGGAAACAAGCATAAATTGTGTGGCATGCAACAAATTTAACGATGTGCCGCTTGGCAGTTGCAACAGCGGAAAAGTTTAAGGTTCAGAGATTTTGCCGAGGTTGTTGTTGTTGCTTCTGTTATTGTTGTTGTTGTTTATGTTTGTGGAGTTGTTCTGGTGCATGGCGGCGCGTAAATTAATTTTAGCCACTAAGCTTAATTTAAAGTTGGCTTAAGGCAGCTCACGCACACACACACACACACACACACACACACAGACAAACACACAGACACACATGCTGTTAGCCGTAACAAGTACAACTGACCTTCTATGCAAATATGCAACAGCAACAACTGCCACAACAACAACACCAGAGAGGAGCCTCTGCGTAGGCCCCATGTGGAGTCCATAAAGTGGCACGAACAACCGCAAAAGGCAGCAGAAGGCAGGCAGGCGGGCAGGCCGAAGAAGAAGCAGCAGCAGCAGCAGCAGCAGCAGCAGCAGCAGCGGCGACGTCGACGCCGGAAGTTGTCCGCCGTACGAAGTGCGACTTGTCAACGTGTACTTCCGGCCGCCGTCCTTCGCCGCAGCAGGGGGAAAGAGACAGGGAGATGGTGAGAGGGAGAGCGCACACACAGGAAGCAGTTGGCTCCACCTCAACCACAGCCACAGACCAACCCTCCACCTCCCCCTCCCCCTCCCCTCATCCACCCACACAGTCTGAGCCACTTTATGAATTATTCAGTTGTGCTTTCGTAACTGCACTTTATGCCATTCACATGTTACTTTATGCCATTCGCATGTTTCTCTGGCTTATGTTTTGTGCACTTCACAGCCAATCAAAACACGCGCCGGGAATATTACGAATAGAACATCTTGAAGGAGTTGCTGCCTCTGCTCTTAAGGTGTGAGCGAGAAGAGAGAGGGGAGAGAAGGTGGGGAAGAGTATTTAAGTATTCGCATTAATATTAATTAAGGCGAGTGTGGGGTAGCGTATTTAATTGTTTATATCAATATTTATTTACGCTTCACTTAGAGAAAAAGGGGGAACTATTTTTAAGACCTCCAAAATGTGACCTTTGAACTCAGAGCTTTGTCCTAGTCTAAGGTTTTTAAATAATCCAGTTAAGCTTTAACAATGAATCAAAGCAAGCAAAATATCAGCGAATAATTAAAGCAGAAATTTTGTCAGTCAAAAAATGTGAAATAACTTTTTTATTAAAGAAAAGTTTTGTTGTGAACTCCATTTGAAATGAACTAAACAAATGTTTATATGAACCTGTTAATAAATTAAAAAAATTAGCAAGTTACTGTTGTTGTTGTTGTTGTTGTTGCACATTGCGCATACGCCACGTCTTGCAATTTATGTCAACGCAAATTTAATGTTTATTTGCGCTGCTTACGATGTTTGTTCATTGTTCGTTGTTCTTGCTAAGATGTTTGTTGTTTTTGTTGTTTTTGTCGTTGTTGTTGCTGCTGCTGATTTAGCCGGCAGGCAGCTTGACAACATTTGTGTTGCTGCTGTTGTTGCTTTTGTTGTTATGTTTTAGCGTAAGTGATTTTGAAACACCTGCTTAACATGTTGCAAGACAGCCAGCTCCACAGGCACACACACACACACACACACACACACACACACACACACACAGCTACAGCCTTGCCTGCTCAGCTCCAGCTTTTGTGTCGACATTTATTAAGCTTGTTGTTGTTGTTGCTGCTGCTGCTGCTGCTGTTGTATTTGTTGTTCTTGTTGCTATTTGCGGTTGCCGCAACACACAGTTTAGCTAACTGGAAAGCACGCAGCAGCACAGCTCATGGAGCAGCAGCAGCAGGAGAAAGAGGAAGAGTTTGAGGAAGAGGAGCAGCAAGAAGAGGAGAAAGAGGAGAAAGAGGAGCTCGAGGAGCAGCTTTGAAAGGAAGCCATTAACAGCCTTTGGGGTGTTGCCACTGTCTCTTGTTAGCTGCTTTCTTTATATACCCTGTAAGCAGAGTAAAATGTGTGGGAGAATGCGGCATTCTGGACTGAAGCCTTCGCTTTGAAGAAGTCATAAGTAAACCGAGTTTAAGACTCACTTATATAGAATTCTATATAATTATTTAACTTAATAGTCAATAGTTGGTTTTTACAGTCATCTCTGCCTATCACTAACCTGATATCGAAATCAATATTTGTCGCTATATAATTAATATTGATATATATATATATATATGTTTTTTTTTTTAATGTTAACATTTGTTAATATTTTAAATAAAAAAAGTGACCTTCAAGACCGTTTACAGGGTATCTGTGAGTCGTGCACTCTCAACCTCCGTCTAGCCTATCTTCCACTGTCCGACTGTCAGGCTCACCTGTCGCCTGTCTCCTCTCTCTGCTCTCTTCCCACTCCTCTCTTCTCGTCTTCTTCTTCTTCCTCTTCCTCTTCCTCTTCTTTCTTCTTTCGTCTGCTGCTGCTGGCCTTCAACTTTCTTCTTGTCGCTTTTGCAACTAACATAAATTTTATGTAATAATTTTTCTAATCAAAAAATGAATGTCACATCCACACACACACGCACACACCCACGCACAGTCATACTCACACACACACACACACTCACACACAGACAGAGACTAGCGCACACCTGTTTCTCAGTTTCTACTTTTTTAAATACATTTTTAAATGCTGCAAAAAGTGCGGCGCGTGCTTTTTGCCTCCTCTTTGCAGTCTTCCTTCTCCTCCTCCTGCTCCTTACCCATCTTGTTGTTGTTGTTGCTGCTGCTGCTTGTCATTCACCGTTAAAATCAATTTACGACAAAATAAACACACGCACCCTCCCCTCCATCCACCGCCCATTCCCCCCTCCCCTCCCCCTCTCGCTTTCAATGTTTGCACTGCTGCGCTGTTTGTTTGTTTCCTGAAACATCCGCTGCTCGCGTCAACAGCGACGCCCGCGGGTAGCGGGCAGCGACAGAGGCAGAGGCAGAGGCAGAGGCAGAGGCAGAGGACGCGCTGTCAACTTCTGCCGCTGTCACCTTTAATGTACAAATATTTTTATACCCTGCGCCATTCTTATGGGCAAAACGCGGTATATCGCTTTCGTGAAAGTGTTTGTAACATGCCGAAGGAGGCGTGGCTACAGAGTATACATGTTCCAGATCAGGATCTGCAGGCGAGTCGATTAATCCATGTCCGTCCATCTGATCGAATGTACGAACGCATCGATCTCAACATCCATAAGAGTTGGAGACTTGAAATTGTACATGCAGATTCTTCTATAGCACACACATATCGAAGTTGATTCCAAAAATCGATAACTCTTTCCGTTAGGCAGTTATCGATAACACCTTTTAGTTTTGCGTACAACTCAAGGGATAGAGTCATCAAACTAAATATATATATATATTTCGAATTCTACGGACTTGGCCTTCTCCCCCAATTTTCCCAGCGAACTGCAGGGTATCTGCTAGTCGAGTTCACTGGACTAGAGTTTTCTTAGTTGTTTCATTTTTATATGTGACAGACAATGAGAAGCAGGCGTTGCCTACACACACACACACAAACTCACCGACACACACACACCTACACACACACACACACACCTGCACACACACACACACACCTGCACACACACACACCTTCACACACATATTGACATATAAAATACCCGCACGAAATTTCACTCTCGCTTATCAAAATTGGCTTAAGGACATTTGCGCGACCTACAAAAACTCATTTGCGTGTGTGTGTGTGTGTATGTGTATTTAACGGTATCTCGGCTTAAAGCCAAAACTAGTTTAAAGGGCTGCCAAAGAGAGAAAGAGAGGGGGAGACAGGGAGAGAAAGAGGAGCCGCTCATTAACTGAGGCAAATGCCAAACTAGGAGCCGGCATAAAAGAGGATGCAGCCAGGATACGGGCTGATATCAGAGTTACAGACAGAGACGGAGATAGTGAGCGAGTGAGAGTTAGAGAGAGAGAGAGAGAGAGAGAGAGAGTGGGTGAGAATGTAAGAGAGAGGCAGCTGGCAGCTGGTGGAGTGAGCGCTCATTAAAATGCAGCACGCAAAATTTGATAGCTACAACAACAACAACCATTACAACAACAACAACCATTACAACAACAACTCGGGTTGGTAACGCGCTCCATAATGATATAAAACAGCAACAAAGAGGAAGAAGAAGCAGCAGCAGCAAAATTAATTTTAAGCTGGATTTTTAATTGAGAAGCGCAACATTTTTTTTTTTCTTTTATTTGCTTTTTTGCTTAAATTGAAGACAAAGAGAAACAATTTTAGCCTTTACCTCAAGCAAGGTTAAAATACAGACTCCCTCTATATAGCTATTAAGCTGTCTGTCTACCCCTCGATGCAACTATCGAAATACGCATTCAGATTTCCATCTTTATTCTATCCTCATTTCCATCTATCTTCCCATATTC
Organism: Drosophila pseudotalamancana; assembly: GCA_037075185.1. Lineage (NCBI taxonomy): Eukaryota > Metazoa > Arthropoda > Insecta > Diptera > Drosophilidae > Drosophila > Drosophila pseudotalamancana. Next base: position 241,852 of record JBAMCK010001078.1, on the reverse strand, counting down.
GAGCATCTTTCTAATCGCAAGTAAAAATATTATCCTTTGCTTGAAGTTTGCCTTTGAAATTCCCCTCCAATATACAAAAGGTTAAGTACATTGCGAACCCCTCTGGCAACACTGCCAAAGTCCAGTGTTGAAAGCTGTGCAAGAGTAGGAAGAAAAAGAAGAAGAAGAAGAAGCAGCTGCTATAAAAGTGCGCGTAATTAAAAATCGCAACACAAAAATCAGCAGCAAAAATCTGCAAGCCGTTAACTGTGAAACCCGTTACCAATCAGCAAGGGTGGGAGAGGGGGAGGGGGTTGGGGGTTGCGAGGCAAGTCTCGAAGTGCCGCAGGTGCAAAAATATGTCGAGGACTGCTTGAATTACGCGCAGCAAGTTGCTCGGGGCCAACAACAAGAGGAAGGGAAACGAAGACAGGCTGCCACAAACAATGATGAGGCATGCCACAAGGGGCAAGGACTGAGTGGCAGACATTATTGCTCCCTTGGGCATTGGCCAAGGCGAATAGTTTCGGCAGCTGAGGCAAGCGCTCGCCCCCGCAGGCATGGGAACTTCCACTGGCCGGGCTGCCAAGGGTTAAGGGCTCTGTTGACAGCCTAGACCAGTCCCCAGCCCCCAGCCCCCACACCCCTCTCCTGACCCCCTGCTGTAAACGACGCCCATGCCGGCTGTTGACGTTGATGGCGCCGATGATTAGAAAGTGCGCAAAAGGCCTCCAAGGAGCAGCAGCAGCCGCTTTCTGTCCATTGCCTTAATTACGTGCAGATAAGAAACGCAAATATGAGGCTTCCCCCACCCCCACCCCCATTCAGCCCCTTGCCACGCCCCTCGCCGGAGTGCTGCGCGCAACAGCTGCGTCACTAAACGCTCGGAACATAAACATAAAAAGTCTATGAAAGTGTCATAAAGCAGGCAATAGAACTGAACGACCCCACCCCTGCCACGCCCCTCTCCTGCTCCCTCTCCTGCTCTCTCTCCCTGGGGAGCCTTGTCGCTGGGCCAGAAACTCATTTGTAGACGCAGGCCATAAAAAAGCTGGCCAAAAGAAATTAGACGAGCCGCAGCTTCGACTTCGGCTCCAACTGCTGTCCGAGGCGCGCGCTTTAAACTGGTTCAAGTGAGCCGGAACCGGAGCGGGAACCGGGCACGGGAACGGGAACCGGGAACCGGCAGCTGACACAGTCGAGCATCACAAACTCATTTGACAGCGCACAGTGGAGCTTGACTAAGGCGAACGTTTGATTAAAAACATTTAAGAGGCAGCTTGGAAAAGTTTAGATCTTAATTTTAGATTTGGAAATGAAGAATATAAAATATAGCATTTTTGTATATAATGTGTTCTGCATTAGAACTTATATTAATTGTTTAGTTTCTAGGTTCGAAAAGTTAAGATCTTACTAATACATATGAATATGAAAAGATACAAATTTAAGACAAGTTATACGATATATGATATCTATAAGAATGTCTTGCTAAATATTTGTATATACTTATATATATAATTAATAATAGAAAAGAGTAGAGATAAAAGATATATATTATATGTATGTTTTATAAGATTACAAATATTGCATCATAAAAAGGCTTAAAAAGTTAAGATCTTCTTCAACAATAGAGAACATATAAGTTAATATTATATGTATTTATTGTAATATATCTGTAGTGTAATATATATCTTAATATGTGGTTGCAATTGGTTATTTATTTTCTCAATTTTAGAGCATTCAATTACTATGTTTACGAATTTATATCCATAATATAATCTAATCCGGAAGTATAAGCACATTTTGAATATTTTCAAAACTTTAATATATTTAAGAGCGCTTTTAAAACCACTTTTGAAAGTTTGCAATTCCAGTTTACTTGCATAAATTCCTTGAGATCTCGCAATTAATTTGAGCACACTTTATTTTGTCTATTAAAACTATTTGCAACTAGCTTAGGAAATCCATTTAATTTATTATTTGAAATTCAATCTCATGAATATTTTAAATAGCCGTAAAAACATTTTTCACACAAAGCTTACCGCAAGCAAAAATTCCAGATGTGAATTCCAATCACCTTAAAGTTCATCAAGAATTCTGTTTCGAGCAAAGTTGAGCTTAGCGAAGTTTCACTGTAAGGCGGAAAATTATCTAACAACATGCCAAGGCACAAAATAGTGTTTGACCAGAAGACGGGATGGGGGAGGGTGAGAGGGAGGAGGTCGATGAGACATGGAGAGCTTAGAAAGGAGGCTTAGGGGAGGTCTTAGCCATTTCATTGTTAGCCATGTTGTCTAGTCGCGTGTATGTGGGTGTGTGTGTGTGTGTGTGTGTTTTGTAAAGATTATGCGCTTATAATGGGGCGCAAGTTTCCTCGACGGGGGTCCCGTTACCAAAAATCTCTACAAAATTGGCTTTTGAGCGCACATAAAATGTGTAAAGCGGGCCAACGAGTGTTACAACTGTTAAGCACAAGGCCCAAAAGTAGATAACAGCAGAGCAGAGAGCGTTAGGGTGGGGAGTGTGGGGGGTACGAGAGCGGAGGGGAGCGAGCGAGAGCGAAGGCCATAAATTAGAACAGAAACGAAGCGAGTGCATTGTGTATCCGCACTCGCATCCGCATTCGCATCCGCATGCCATATATCGTGTATCGTATATGGCCCGGCCATGTGTGCGCTGCTCCCAGATTCCAGCTCCCGACAGAGTCGTAAAACGAAACATAATGAAACATTATAAAAATCATAAAAATCAACATCATATTTATGCACAAGCTGCGAAAGCGCGGGGAAGAGAGCGGCACAAACTGCTGAAAGCCACAAAAAATATGCAAAATATGACGGACAGTATAAGAGTGTGAGAGCTGGAGAGAGGGTGAGCGGGAGAGCGGAAGCAGACACAAGCGTAACAAAGCAAAGCATTAAAGTTCAAAAGAACTCTAAACAGATGCGTAGCTCTTATACTCTTACCGTTATGTGCCTGCCTTGCTAAGGAAATTATTGTAAACATAAATTAATATGTGAATGAAGCTAACAAGAATTGCAACAATTTCTATTTGTTGAAAAATTCTGCTCGACTATAAACAGCAAAAGTAAATAAAAACAAACATCTTAGCAAATTTATAAGATCTGCTGCTGTTCCTATAAATATGCAAAGTGCCAACACACACACGCACTCGCACACATGTGTATAAGACTCGTAAATATGCCGGTGGCAACAATATTGAAAGTGTGACAGAGACGGCTGGTGTGAAGAGCGCGCACTGCTCGTAAATTCGGCGTTACACGCGAAGCGCTGCAGTTTCTTTCGCACAGATTATAACTTATGAGCAAGAAAGAGCGAGTGGGTATAAGAATGGAAGTGGGTGGAAAGCAAACGGAATGTCAGTGGAAGTGAAACTGGAGTAAGTAGCCGTTGCTTTTATTATGTATATTACGCCAAATAGAACAGCTCGGAAGGGGGAGAGAGGGAGAGGGCTAGCGTTAGCTTCTGTGGTTATGTTCGAGCAACTGTTTGTCCGTTCCGTATATGCAGCAGCAATGCTTTGGAATGTGAATGTTTTCAGTGTGTGTGTGTGTGTTTACAGTCTTATCACAGACCACACGCTTCGCTCCATGTCTTCGCATATTAACATTTATTTTTCACAGTCATTTTGACTGCGGCGACAACACAGCACAAAATTTTACTGGTTGCTTTTGCTTTTGCTGCTGCTTCTGCTGTTGCTGAGCAAATAAAAACTGACAGTCGAAAAAAAAGTGTTGCATAAAACGCAGACCACAAGCCCAGCTGACAGCGTGTGTGTGTGCTTGTGTGTGTGGCTATGCAACTGTCGGTTTTTCTGACTTTTGCTTAATGCCCGAACCAAGATATGATTTATGCATATTCCACTGTGAAATCTATTGAGAAATCAGTGACAGGCAAAATATGCATGAACTACACACACACACACAATTGCACACCCATATAAGACGCTTAACAAATGGACAAGTTGATGCATTGCGCATACAAAAATTCCCTCTTGCTTTGCTTCCATTCTTACTAAAACCATCAACACATGAAAAGTCATTCCAACACCTTTCCAGTTCCGTTGGAAACCACTCATAATAAACAACAATAACCAGCAATAAGTATATGCACAAGGCAGCTTACATTTTTGCCTCCTTTAATGTGCTTAGTTTCATTCCATTCAGACCAAGTCCAATATTTCCAATTGGAATCTTGGAATGAGAGAGAACACACTCTGTAGCCAAATGTTAAGCAGAGCTCATTTGAAATTGGAAGCTGATCAAGTGCGCTGTTGTTGTTTTTGTTTCCTAATGCAATCTGATACTCTTATACACGAAGAAGATTGCATGCACGCCGAAATATGCAAATGTAGTCGAATTCGTGTCAACATGGCTGCCATCTAGAAATGTATTTTGTACCAGAAAGTCAACAGAATCGTATCCAATTGTCAAGGTTAATGCAAAGGGCAATCAATGATTAGGAACGGGTATATGCATAAGTATTAAAGGATAAATATAAGAGTGTAAGCAAAGCAGCATAAATACATATATTTCAATTCGTACCGAAACAAGGCAACTGTACCTTGGCGATCACAAAGTACCAATCATGCTGATGGACTTGGATGGACATCTGGCAGCCCCGCATGGCTAACTGTAAACGGCAATGCAAATCCGCGCCTTGCCTTCCTTCGTCCTTTCTCTTTCACTCCGTCCGTCGCCATTTAGCTGAATTGCATTCGGCGTGACGTCACGTTCGAAGCTGCGTATTGCATTTGCACTTAACAGATGCAAAGCAAACAATTTGATTAGCGCTCGGGCAACATTTGATTAGTGAATGTTTCGCTCACAGCTTTGACCTTTGCCCTCTGCCCTTGCCTGCTGTCGCACTGTTTGCCTTTATCGACACCTGCTGCTGCCGCTGACAGTGACACACAAAAAAAAGAAGAGTGCGAGAGAGTGCGAGTGGGAGAGGGAGGGGTGGAAACCTCTGCCAAGGATAACATATTTCTGTTGACGGGCAGCAGCTGTTGATTGTGTTAGTGTTGTTGCCTTGGCCTGTCACATTGCTGTCACACACACACACACACACATACACATACTCGCATGGAGAGAGGCCCGCACACACTTTTACCGTTGAAGAGCGCCGCACAAAAAGCAAAAGCAGCAAACAGCAAAAGCAAAACTGTTGCAAAGGCCTCGCGCAAACACGTAAATAGTTTAGCAAGGACACACACCCGCACACACAGACACACACACACACATAGCCGCACCCGCACACACTCACACACACGCAGATTACATTGAATTTGTGCAGGCACAAAGAAGATGACACAAAAGGGGGTGGGGCAGGAGGGGGAGGTTGAGGGCTTGACACAGGTCCAGATAAAGCCAAATACAGCAGCAAATTGGCATTGGAAATGCGTTTCAGCGGGTTCAACGGGCGAGGGGCAACCGGATGAGCAGTGGAAGGGGGAGGGGGCTCGCCTGTGGGTGGGCGTGGCAGTGCTGAGGCATTTATAGAAATTTTGCACAAGCGCAAGTCAAATAAACAGCATGAATGAAAGAGGTTGCTGAATGCGAGCGGCAAAAGGAGAAGGAGAAGGAGAAGAGATGAAGGGAGGGGGGGGGGGGAGTCATATACCAATAAGCATGATGGATATAGATACATATGACTATCTCCCTCTCACACTAGACTCGCTTGAATGTCGCCTTTGCATAACAAATGCTCGCAACATGTTTCCATAATGAGCTGAAGCTGAATCCCCCCTCCACTTACCCTTGACTTTGCTAGCGATGGTCAAGTTTGAAAATATATCGTTCATCATAGAAATTAAATTGCATTCAATCGTGAGGAGTTCTATTAATATCAAGATTTGTTTTGATTGAGTTATAAATTAATAGATAGATAGATGCCTTGATAGTGTAAGATTTATCTATAAAAAAACATAATCAATAATTAGATAAAAAATTAAATAATATATATTTATGTATATGATATCGATGTTTAACCGATATACTATATTTCATTGCATATATCTGCGCTGTCATTCTCGACAATATTTTGCGACTCGATTGAGCAATACGCTGGACCACGTCACTAACCCTCCCCTCTCCCTCTCGCACTCGCACTCTCTCTGTCTCTCGACCTCATCATTGCCTTCCATTTGGCCCTGAGGGTCTCAGCCCTTTAGAAGGGCGTCGCGTCTGTGTCTCCGGCTCCAATGGCAGTTCCAACTGTGACCCAGCACCAAATTAATCGTTTCCACAATACGGTCGCCATTCAAACCCCCCACCCCTCGTCAACCCTCCCCGTCGGCTCTTCCTCCCTCTTCCTCCTGGCTGTCTGTGTTCGCCTCATTTGTTATGGCCATTTGCATAAATAAGTCACTGGCAGCGACATTTGGACCAGTCCGAAAACCACTGGACAGCCAGGGGGACACATCTCCAGGGCAGCAGATAGAGGAGGATGTGGAGGGGGGAGGGGTAAGTGGGCGGGAGAGGGGAGAGGGGGATGGATCAGAAGCCAACAATTGGGCGGAAATTGTGTGAATAACTTGATGAATGCTGAGCCAACGCGTCGAGTTGCTTGTTTCATCATTTGCTTCGCTTGTTTTCCATTTCCCCTTCCTCTTTCCCGTCCCCATCCCCATCCTCATCTCCCTGTCCCTCACCCATCGCTCTCCCGCCCATCCGTAATCGATTGTTGTAGGTCATGGCATACCCGTCAAAGCCTAATCATATCATTCCCGCCTCCGCTCCGGCCATGCGATAAGGACTAAAAGTCATTCGATTATGGTGTAAACACAGTAAAGCCTCCTTAACGTGATCTCTGTCACATTGCGTGCGCCAATTTAGGGGTAAGTTATGGGGAGGCGGAGGGCAGCTTCTCTTTATGAGTTGAGTGAACTTCTTGCTTGCTTGATTGGCCTATTTTCTATACTATATAGTATTCTTATCGATAGTTTAGTTAACCTCTTATTGAAAGGTCTCGATGTGACGGAAATATTAACAAATTTGTTGATAGAATATGCAGACTAAATGGTTTATAGAGCTGTAGTAGAAGTAGAGAGTAGAGGGGTATATGGAGATTAAGGTTTAGTGGTTGATTATAACATAAGTGAAAACTATTCTGGGAAGTTTTCATAGGTCTAACCCGTTAAACTTATTGTTAAGTCTTTGTATAAATCGCGTTCTATCTGGATTGCATATACAAATAGATCAAAAAGGAAGTCAAGAGTTATAAATAGATACTGAAGGTGACGTAGAGAATAATATTAAATTGAATGTTTTTTACATATTTTACTTGAGTCCAGTTTTAACTTAAGTAAAAGACAAGTTAGATGTTTTTTTTAATTCCAACCCGTTTTCTTTATTTTCAACCTTATTACAAATCGTTTTCCTTCGAGCTTGCATTGAGTTGCCTTTACTTATAAAGGGTATATAGATAAGATAAAAAAGAGACAGCTTACCCTCTCAATCAATCGGTGGTCCTCTAACAATTACCCAACTAAGATGCATTTTACTTCCATCTCAACTGAACTCCTCTGTAGTATCTAAAAAATCAACTGATTCATAATTTTCTCGTAAGTATCTCCCCCTTTAACTTTTCAGAACACATGGATAAGAGTTACTTATCTTACTTCCGTCACTTCCATTCACTTTCTTTTTCTTTACCTTCACTTTAACTTTTATCGCATCCAATCCTTAGTGAATCATCCCGCTTATATAGCAAGAGACTCCCTTGTATTCCCTCCAAGTCTCGATCCCGCATTGATTATACGAGATACCTTCCATAATACGTTTAGGCTTTAGGCTGAAATCTGTTTTGCTTTCCATTAAGCGCGCTTCTAATTTAATCTAATGCCGAATTAGTTTCAATTTCTCAAACATTCACGAAATTTTCGGCAACGGCTCCTAAAATAAACGCCTAAACCTTTCCATTCCTTCCCTGCCCTTCGATCAACTTTCCTCGCATGCAACAAAGCCGCCCGAAAAAGCCGAAATAACAGCATTTATATTGTAACGGGGCTCCCAGTTTTTGCTCCCCATTTGTCCTTGGGTCCATTCCATTTGCTGCCGCTGGTGCTGTTCGAGGGTCCCCACTTTGTGGAGTCCTGTTGCAAGGATGCGTGACAATATGCCGTTTAATTATACGCACCGACCCTTTTGCCAGCTGCTGCTCCTCCTCGCCCTCTTCCTCTTGCTCTTCTCCTTGCTGCTGTTGCCGTTGCTGCTGCTGTTGTTGTTGTTGTTGTTGGTGTTGTGATATCGCACACACATTTTAAAAGTCAATTATCCGCACATAACGCACATCGTTGACATGGAGCCAAGGCACGAGGAGGGGCTTGAGGGGCAGGGGGGTGTGCTTTGCCATATCCTTGCCACGCGTCAATTTTGGCGCGCGCTTTTTTAAACTTTCTCCTTTCTGCACGGGCGTGGAAGCCAAGTCCGAAACGAAAACAAAAAAAAACAAAGAATGTGGAAAAAGTTTATTATTTTTTATGAGACGGCGCTTTGGCATGCGAACAGCAGCAGAAGCAACCCCCCTACCCCACCCCTATGACCTTTAACTACAGTCATCTCCTTGAATAATATACCCTAGGAAAATAAACAAAAAATGTGGCCACCTGCTACGAGATTCTCCTCCTCTGCTCGTCTCGCCTCCCCTCTACTCCTGCTCAGTGAGACTCGATAATAAAACCGATAATAACATAATCTGGCAGCTCTTCGAGTAGTTCCGTTCGTTCGGTCCGGACTAACGAGCAGACGCGAGCTTTAGTTACAGTTAACAAGCCCTGAAGCATGCCTCAGGCTGCCTTCTCAAGGACCTGGTAAAGAGAGAGAAAGGTGGGGGCCGGAGTCGAGACTTGAATATGTGACTGTCTTTAGATTAACATTTGGCCTCTGGCTACACTGAAGTGCAAGGCAATAAATATATGCTTATTATGATAATGATAATGATGATGATGATGATGATGATAATGATAATGATAATGATAATGATGATAATGATAATGATAATGATAATGATAATGATAATGATAATGATAATGATAATGATAATGATAATGATAATGATAATGATAATGATAATGATAATGATAATGATTTTGATGATGATGATGATAATGATAATGATAATGATAATGATGATGATAATGATAATGATAATGATAATGATAATGATAATGATAATGATAATGATAATGATAATGATAATGATAATGATGATGATGATGATGATGATGATGATGATAATGATAATGATAATGATAATGATAATGATAATGATAATGATAATGATAATGATAATGATAATGATAATGATGACAGAATGAAGGCAATATATTTGTTAATTGGCATATCTGAGGTTTATCTGTTAATATTCTGCGGTCCACTTTAGAATGCAATTTGAAACCCACGTGGGGCAACATCTAAATTATGACTTGCCACATCCCGAAAATCAATCAAAGCCCGCAAATTGTGTTGTTCAGTGAAGCTGTTCGATGCATTTCCAAAGGAAACTCCACTTATGTACGAGAACCCATTGAGAGTTATGCCAGGAGGAGGGGTGGGGAGGGGGAGGCTGCAAGTGGGAGTGGGCAGACATTTGCCATGTAATTGGCTGCAATTTGCATAACAATTCTGCGACTGTTTTGCATAAGTCCTGCGACGATGCAACATTATAACGGAGGCAGCACTTATTTTCACATTAGAAATTCCTTTTTGGTCCTGCCCGGGCCGAAGGACATGCCGCACAGGCAGCAGCTGCAACGGCAGCCAGAAACTGAGGCTGAGGCAGAGGCAATTATGTGCTTCGCTTCAGCTGCAGCACTTGGCACACACACACTCTCACACACACTGACTCACACATATCGCCGCGATACAAAACTCAAGATGCAGCCTCGTAAAAGTCACAGCCGGAAATGCAACGGCAAGAAAATCAAGTAGGAGTATGGCAGTGGGGCATACTCGACTGGCAGATGCTCTGTAGTCCTTTCTAAACATATGTATTTCAGATTTGATGTTATTTCTAAGTTAAGGTGCATATATACATATTGATATATAAAGAGTACTCCCTTTCTCCCTTAGAAGAAAGAAGAAGAAGATTTCTTACAATTCCATTTAAATCGTAATCAAAGAAACTATTTTAGAATAACTCAAGCTTTGATTAATTGTTGCTTATCGATCTCATAAAATTATTCATAATAAGTTTTCTCCTTTAACAAATAATATGAAATCGTCTTTTTAATCCACTTATAAGAGAAAATCCGTATCCAGATTACATGAACTCCCTAGCAGCCGCTGTCTTTTACTACCTTAAAATCGATAATTATCGATGTTGCCAACCTATCGTTTACAGAGAAATTATTAAACACTACCTCATGCTTCAATTTCATTCCCCCAGATACCTTTAATTGCCACTTATCGATGTTACAAAATTATCGATAACAAGTTCTCTTCGTTAACAGTAATATCCAATCGCCTTTCCAATCCACTTTGAAATTCGATTCGAAGAGAAAATCCCTATCCAGATTATACGAACTCCTTCACAGTCGCTGCCTTTTTCTTCGTCTTTGCCTTTGACCCACATTTGAAGAAGCGTCATTATACCCTTATGTAAGCTTTTTATGGGTACAGGGCATACAAAATGAAGGAAAATCTCTGGCAACGGTAAAAATGCAGCCATTTTCTTGGGCCCAGCAGCTGGAAAACTGCAAAAAACAGAACACACCCAAAATGCCATTTGAGCTAGCAGAAACGGAAGTGCGCACATGTGTGTATGTATGAGTGTGTGTGCGTTTGTAAGTGTGTGAGTGTGTGAGTGTGTGTGAGTGTGTGGCTTACCCCACCCCATTTACCATCCCCTTCCACCCCCTTCCAGCCCTGCAACCGGGTCGGTCTGCCCTCTCAATGCAGCTGCAAGTCGAGTTGCCATAAAAGTTATCAAAATTGAAATTTTATTTAAAAAGTTTCTCGCTTTGCCCTCGTCTGCATGCATATGCACTCAAGAACTTTATAAGATCTACTTTAATAATGTCGAGTGCATGATTTATAAACCCAGCCTCGACACACACACTCGCACACGCGCACACACAAGTGTGTGTATTTGCGGTTGCAACTGGGAAAAATCTCATCAAGAGAAATTAAAACTTAAATACAAAGAAATTGCGGCGGCTCGTCTAAATAAATGACGAAGTCGAGAATGGATAAAGGGAGGGGTGAGGGGCTGTAGGGGCTGTAGGGGTAGCTGGGACTAGGGGTTGCAGTGCTGTTATAGCAGGCGGACTAGGCATTAAAAGCATTTCTTTGAAAAGCGCGACGCAGTCTCCAAGATTCAACAGTTGCGAGCTATTACGCTTGATTGAGTTTTACCTCAGAGTACACTGGGAGAAAAGCGGGCTTCATTTTGATTGCCTTAAATTATAGATGAACCAGCATGACTTTGTGTACTTTCCGCAATGTTAGGCTTATGGACAATTTAACTGGAACTTAGCTTTAACTTAGCTTTAACTAAAGAAAAATCGTTAAGAAAAAATTAGTTTTAAAGACAAGAGCTTTAAGAAAATTGGAATTCCATTCAAAAAGAATAACAGCTTTCTACTCAGCTTTAGAAATTTTAACTAAAATCTTTACTTTCAATCCCAGACGTTATTGTACCCAACTTTTTCTTTGAGTGCATTCGCCGGCTGCCCCTCGATTCCATTGCCTGGCAGCAAATGCTTTGGACAGCAAAATAAAAATATATGTTAAATTAATCAAAATGTAAGGCTGGAGGCCTATGGCAACCGGAAAAAACGGCAAAAATAAAGAGAAGCTGGCCCCGAAATTAAGCTAATAAATTCACAAAAATGAGTTCGACGCTTAATTTGCCATAAGCATTTTTCATTTTATTTCGCGGCTCCTGATAAACTCCGCCTAAGCCACAGGAAAGCCAAAAAATGGTTCAAACAAAAGCCAACACATAAAATAAGCAAACACCAAAATAAGGAATACAAAAAAAAGAATAAGAAGCAAGTTAGAAAACCTTGGTCGAATGTACTCGACTTACAGATACCCTTATCTATTAAAATATTTAGAAATAATGGGAGGGATATCCCAAATCCTAAGTATAGAAGATTTGTATCTCCTTTAGCCATATATATATATATATACATATATATATATATAGAAAATTTAAGGACGCCAGCTCTAATGATGTACAGGATATGCTTGAAAAACTAAAACGGTTTATCGATTATCGATTATCGAAATAAAACTCGATATGTAGGAGCTGAGATCGACGCGTTCGTACATACGGACAGACGGATAGAGTTCAAATGTATCCTGATCAATATTATATTTACTTTTTGGAATCAGCCACGCCTCCTTCTCTCGATTGCACTCAGATTCACAAAAACAATATACCCTGCTTGCCCATTTAATGGGTTCAGGGTATTAAAGAAAAAAGAATAAACAAGAAATGGAAACAAGTGCAGAAACTGGACGCAGGAAGCGGAAGAAGGAAACTCGAAAACATGGCTGTGAAATGTCTTTAATGAAGAGAGCGCCGACTGTTGACTTGGAGATGCTTTCGGAGGTTGCTTTGCTTAGTTATTAATACGCACACAAATGAATGCCATTCGAATATCTAAAGTTTCCTTGTCGGCACACTGAGCGAAATATCCGTAAATTCATTAAATAATTTGGCAATGATGAAAACAAAAATCCTATGAAAACAAAAATCTTCTTTTAAGTTTTTCTTGATATTGTAAAATTTGAGATCTAGAAACGGTCGATGGGAATGATTTGCCACTAGTTTCCTATTAGCATACATGAAATTTGTATTTATTTTAAATCATTTTAAACTTAGGAGCTCAAATATTGCTGATTTGCTATGAACTACGACAGCATATTGAAAATTTTCCATATTCATCACATTAGTATATTTTATAAGGTATATTCTACTCCCTTTTTTTAGTTACATAACTTAATCTTAGGCAAGCTTTAACTAAGATCCATCAGCTCAACTCTGAAGAATAATTTTTGAACAGGCAAACAGAGGCAAACTTTAGCTAAGTTATAAATTATCCAAACTTCTTCTTAATCCTTTACAATTGACCCGCTTCTGAATAAGAGATATACCCTTCCTTTTTGCATGTACACCCTACCTATTTATAGCTTTGTAAATTAAGAAAGTGTGGCCGCAGATAATTTACATAAAGTGGAAATATTTTGCCTACGCCTTGTAAAGCGCCACTTAATTGCCCCACTCTCTTTCTCTCACTCATTCTCTTCTCCTTTCTCTCTCTTTCGCATCTGCAGACTCGACTTCCGGCCGGGACGCGGCATTTACGATCTGCAAATTAAGAACACCTCCTACAACCGGGACAACGGACGCTTCGAGTGCCGCATCAAGGCCAAAGGCACCGGCGCCGATGTGCATCAGGAGTTTTACAACGTAACGGTACTTACGGCGCCCCATCCCCCGATGGTGACGCCCGGAAACATTGCGGTTGCCACCGAGGAAAAGCCCCTGGAGCTCACCTGCAGCAGCATTGGCGGCTCACCTGATCCGATGATAACGTAAGAGCATCTCATAAATTAAAATTCATATTCCCTTTCATTATTTTTGGAAGAGGGTATATGGCAAAAGGGGGATAAGCAGTCGGTCGTGCCGCATGTGACAGTTTAAGCGTATTCCATTTGGGGAGTTTTGGCTTCTTAATATGTGATTGAAGATAGATAAAAGTCTCTGTAGGCATGTTCTACTGTCAGCATCAGAAGCAGTCAAGGTAAATTCTAGATTATTGTTAGCACTGTTACAGTAGCAGTAATCATAGCAGACAATAACAATAACAGTTCCATTAACAGTAGCAGTAACAGCCGCAGTAGAAGTTAAACTAATCATTGCAGTAACAGACGCAGTAACAGTTACAGTAAACAGTAATAATAACAGGAACAATAACAGTTGCAATAACAGTAGCAGCAACAATTTTAATTTACTTTACAATCACAGTTGCAGTGAAAGTCGAAGTATTACTTGCATTATCCCTTTCACAATAGCCTGCAGAATAGCCTCTAGTATTACCTGCAGTATTACCCACAGTAACAAAATGGAATGTGCACACACAAAATCTGCTTTCAATCAGATCAAATATCCTTCCAAAAAGGCTTTCGAGTATAGCTTAAACTGATTTTGCTTTACCCCCTTTTGAAGGCCGAAAGCGTGTTTCAACTTCGGCTTACCGAAATATTTTTTACATCTGGTTTTTCTTTTGGAATACGTTTTTTGTCACATGTATTTTGGGGCTCGCAGCTGTCGTCGACGCCGTCGCCGACGTCGCTGTCGCCGTTGTGGTCAGCGACAGTTTAAGCACATCCGGCGGCAAGTAAATCACTTAACTGCTCGCCTCCATTAATAATCCCAGCTCCCATTTTTTTGCTTGCCACAACTCACACGCCGTCTCGCTCTCTCGTTGCAGCTGGTTCCGGGAGGGCAGCAAAGTACCGTTGCAGTCGTACGCCCTGAAGGGCGGCTCCAAGAACCACTACACCAATGCGACCCTGCAGATACTGCCCCGAAGGGCCGACGACGGTGCCAAATACATCTGCGTCGTCTGGAATCGTGCCATGCCCGAGGGCCACACGCTGGAGACGAGCGTCACCCTGAACGTCAACTGTGAGTAGAGGGGCTGAGAGGGGCTGAGAGGGGCTGCGAGGGGCTGAAAGGGGAGTGCCACGACTCAAGAACTACGAAATGGAGCCAAAAAACGTGAATAGAACGAACTGCCTGCCATAGACCCCGAAATTTATGACCTGTCCCGCGATTCGGAGTGTATTTCCTTTACTTTTTTCTGCGGTTCCCACGATTTTATTGTGGGTTTTGCTATGAAGTGCAGCACATTTACGTTGCCGGATGATATATGAGACAGACTTAAGAACTAGTTCATAATATGCGAACAGCTTGCAATTTGTCTAAGTTTTAGGAGAATTATAAAGAGGCTTAAAATATATATATATAGAAATGTGTATTTAGATTTAGCCTAGCTTAGAAGGAATGTTAAGGTATTTGTTTTGGAACAGATTGAAGTTTGTCTATGTTTTGAGAGAAGTATCTAGAATTATATATAGGCGTACAAGATATATAGATATATATTTTGTTCCTTTCTCTCTCTCCATCTCCCTCTCCCTCTCTCTTCTGTTACGCTTAAGTTTCAGCTGACTTAACTTCATTTTACGCTTAAGAAAGCATTCAAAGTGCGTCTCATTGCACTTTCTCCTATTTCCACATCCCATTCTCATTCTCTTTTAGCGATTTCCTTTTGCGTGTTTCGCTTGTTGTTGCCTTCTGTCAGTTTTTGTAATTAAATGCTGCAGTTTGTTGAACAAATGTTGCCTGTCCAGTTGTCGCATGATCAACGTGACCCAAAAGCCGCGCACATGACAGACCCATAAAGTGTCTGCCACACACACATGGACACACATGGAGACACATGGACACACATGGACACACACACATGCACAGAGTTGATTGTTAGTTATTGGCTTGCAGAGCGCAACAAAAGCTGCTCCTGCGGCAACGAAGGAGTCTCAAGTCTCAAGCTGTTATATTAGCTGACAAGTCTTTAGGGTGTGCATGTGTGCGCGCGTATGTGTGTGTGTCTCTTGGCAACCGGTTTAACCGATTTACCATTTCAGCATTATTAAATTTGATGCCGCGCTGTCCACGCTGCGTATGCGCAATAAACTTGTCACGTTAGTTGCATTTAATAAAAATCACTAAAAGTGACAACAAATGAAATCTGCATAAAATTTATGCAATCAGTTAGGATTTCTGCCAGTGTGTGTATGAGTGTGTGTGTTAGTGTGTGTGTGTAGGCTGTGGTCTGTGGAGCGCGAAAATATATTCATGGGAAAACATAAATTGCAGTCATTTTTATGCTACACGCCGGATTTGTAGACGCAAGAGTAGACAAAACAACAACAGCAACACGCACACGTGAATGTGTGTGCTTGTATGTGTGTGCTTGTATGTGTGTGTGTGTATGTGTCACTTGCAGCACTCTTGTAACGTCAGCGTAACAAATATTTATGGTCCTTGCTATTTGGCACAGCCACGAAACCAGAAGCCAAAACAACTTCCCAAGAAAAGGCGAACAGAAGCCCAAATACGAAAAAAGACTTCACTCACACCCCACACTGAATGCTCTTTATATATGGGGATTATATAATCACAAATTATATAGTTTTACGTATGCCAATGCAGGCTCAATGCTAACGTAACAGTAGTTCTTATGGAACTTATGCTTATTCTCCCTGTGCAAATGATAATTCAAGAAAAGGTAATAATAATGAAAATGATAATGATAATGATAATGATAATGATAGTGATAATGATAATGATAATGATAATGATAATGATAATGATAATGATAATGATAATGATAATGATAATAATAAGGATAATGATAATGATAATGATAATGATAATGATAATGATAATGATAATGATAATGATAATGATAATGATAATGATAATGATAATGATAATGATAATGATAATGATAATGATAATGATAATGATAATGATAATGATAATGATAATGATAATGATAATGATAATGATAATCATAATTATAATCATAATCATAATCATAATCATAATCATAATCATAATCATAATAATTATGACAACAAGATATCTATAAAACCAAAAACATAAACAACTCGGTATTCCGATATATGTATGTTAGTTCTGAACTTATCCCATGCCAAGCGCCACAAATAACGGAATTATTACAATAGAAATTAGACAGAATTAGAAAAGCTGACAGCTTAAGACTTCTAAGTCCACAAAATTATGCAAATTGAACAAACTGTGAGAATAATCCGTGGAGATGTTGCAAACTTAATGACAAATTTGAAAGCACATTTAAGCGGCATAAAAAGGTATTAGAGAAAGCTAGTTAAGGCCTTGGCTCCTAACTCTCTCGCCGCTACGTTTATAAAGTAGACACAAGACAGACAAAACGACAGAACAAGAATAAATGACAAGAAGCAAATGGAATATGAGAAAACGAAGCAGACAACCGAATGGGAATTTAAGCTGAAGGCCAAGTTAGGACTGAAAGCAAATCGTCTTGTTAGACAGACTTACAACGGGCACAAATATTACTGTATGCGAGTGTATGTGTGTGTATGTGTGGGCGTTGGCGCAATTTCGGGTTTAGTATTTATGATGCTCATTTAAAATCCATTAGCAGCATGGGCCACAGCAGCAGCAAAAGCAGCAGCAGCAAATAAAGGCATAGAACCTAGAACACACACATACATATATAGCATTGGGCATAATGTGTGTTTGGGCCACGGGCCAAAGTCAAAAGTGCCTCGAAGGTACATTTAGCTAGAGGCCAAATGTGTTTTGTGCCGGCCACAATGAGTGGCCCGCCGCTGGGCCTTGGACAAGCGAGGGACCACAACCTGGCCAAGACGTTTAACAACAATTGAATTTAGAGCGCAGCTCATCATTCTGGACAGGCAACGGACCACATGCCACAGTTTGGGAAGCACTGGTGCGAGAAAGGATTAAAATAGAAAAGATTAAGAGCTAAAGAGCTGGTCAAGTCAATTGTTTGCGTGCTGAGTGCTGAATTAAGCTGATGAAATACATAAATACATAAATATAAAATAAAAAACAACTCAAAGCAGTGAATTATATAACTGTTATATAAATGCCTTTCTTAAATTGATATTAAAGCAACAAAATAGAATAATAATAAGAAAAAGCTTGTCAAGTCAATTGCTTGAGTGCAGAATTAAGCTGATGAAATACAAAAATATAAAGTAAAAAACAATTTAAGGCAGTACAAAGTCTAGCGAATTATATAACTGTTATACAACTGTTTCTCTTAAATAAATATTCAAGTAAAGGAATTGCACTTCAATTAACTTTATGCAAAAGTGTCACACATTTGAACTCTATTTAATAAGAAACGAGAGCCACAAAGCCAAAGTCTTTAGCAAAGCCGCACTTAAGCACAGTTTTGGAGTCACACCCACACAGTTGGGCAAGCACTGTGGGAGTGAAGCTGGATATGAATGTATTTGGCAAGCAAAGACGACGTTGTCTGATGTCTAATGCTTGACTGTGATTGTGATGGATAAGCAATTGCCAATATTGGACACACAAACAGAGACAGCTACACATATGCTCTCTCCCTCGCACCGCACAGACACAGCACACACACAAACACACACACAGCTGTGCCAAAACGTGCTGACAAATGGCAGAGCAATTTTTAATTGAAAATGTTTGCATGGATTCTTGCCAATGTGTTGCGAGGCATGTGAAACCGGGTAGTCCCAACCCCCAACTCTCGTCCCTCAGCACTCATCCCTCTCGGGCTGTTGCTGTTGATCTTTGTGTGCATTGCGTGTTGTGCCTGCATTTGATTGATTTATGCGCTAGCAAAGCCGCTGCTAAAAAAAAAAAAAACACTAGAATACAAAACAAGCAGCAAAGCAAACTGAACAAATCTTCAAAAAAACATATTCGCTGCCATTCAAAAAATAAACTCCCAATGCGTCATGTTGGCAGCGTCAACGGTCGCCGAGTTCCGGGCTTCGATTTCTGAGTGTTGAGTGTTTTATAACGTGCGAAAATCAACTGAAATGAAATTATTAACATTTTTGACAAGCGTCCTGCCGCATATTCGCCAGCGAACCAGAAAGTGTTGCATACTTTTGAGCGCACGGCAAAATTAGCTGGAAATCTAGCAGCCGGGCGACAAATTGCGCATACGCAACGTGGCCACGCATAGCCAACACAATTAGAGACAAACAACAACAGCTTGGAGAAGGTGGAAGTGTTCAGTTTTAGGCTAGCTAACAATTAAATACCCTAGCAAAGTGACGGGAGCGAAACAAAACCAAATGATTTTCTCTTGAAATTAGATCAAACATTTGAGGAGGAAAGATAAAAGCGAAGCTCAAATAAATTGGCTTGCCTAGAATAAATCTACTAAAATTTTAATTTAAAGCAAAGCAAAATTATTTGCAGCTGTAAGGAGAGAAAGCAAACATTTATATATGTAAAAAGGGAAACTTTAGCTGAAATAAATATGTTAGTTATTAAAACGTACGATAAACATGCATAAATAAGACTTGCACAAACAAAACTGATTTCAATTTAGGCTAGTTAAGTGGAGATGGCGCAGATAGACGAACATGACTGAAGGCAACTGCATAAATATATGCGCGTATTTATATAAGTATGTATATCTTACTCTCCAGCAAGCGTTACACAATGCATAACAAAATAATAATACCCCTTTGGCAAAACTATAACTGGAGCTTGAAAACAACAACAGCAGCAACAACTACAGCAAATAGTAAAAGCGACGCGTGGCATAGTTTTTGGTGGCAGGCACGTGCGAGGCACGTTTTCACATATTTTCAGTTGCCGCCAAAGCGAGTTGTACTAGAAATTCAAATATGCATGTGGGTGTGTGTGTGTGTGTGCGTGAGTGTGTGTTGTTGTTGTTGTTGTTGTCGTGGGTGTGATTGCCTGTGCAACGCGCGTGACTTTTATTCGGTTGCATGCAACGCACGTAATAAAGCCCGCCTCCATTCGCCGCATGCCACGCGCTGACGCACGAGTCCTTGGCCAAAAAGTCGCTGGCGACGAAGACAAACAGGACTCATGTGTCGTGGCCTGCTGAAGTGGAAAGCAAAGCCGTTGAAAAGACATTTCAATTTGAATGGGAGGCAACTAAAACAAAAAGCGAAAGAAATGCCGCTTCCGGTGGCATCCACTCAGGTGGCATGCAAATGCGAGTCGTGGCAGCAGCAGTAGCAGCAACTCTGACAATAATGCGCATTAGCGTGAAATTTCTTGGCACAAATGCGAATGCAGCAGCACCAAAATGCAAGCAAATCCCATTTGTGTTTCCTGGTCAAACATTTGCATAAAGCGCTTTGATTCTATTTCAAGTGCACCTCGATCCAGTTATCGATTAATTATCGATAGCACAATTATATTATCAATACATTTATATATTCGTTAGTTGATAGAGAATTGAAAGCTGAAGAGGTGAAAATTAATTGACTTTTATGAAGCATTCACTTTTAGCCAATTAATATCGATAACAAAGTTTTCTCACATTCTTAAAGTTCTATTTAAGGCTTAAAGTTCATTGAATTTAATCTAAATATCGGATGAAATTTGCAGCTGCTGCCATTTAGAGAAACGCTTTCCTCTAGAGTCGTGTGTAACATGATTTATCGATTACTCGCTTATCGGTGTCAGATCGAACCGATTTAGATATATCAACAAAGCAAGTGACAGCTGGAAAATTTTGTGTGCTGTGATTGAATAATTGATGCCACTGTACAACAAACAGAACGACACCTTGACTAACAACATTTTTTGGCTTTCATCCTTGAGGCAGCTAAACTATAACAACAACAACAATAGCAAAAACAACAACAAGGACTCGTCGTGTTATTGCTTGCCAATATCTGAGGCTGGCTGTGTGGGAGCCTGGAGCCTGGAGCCTGAAGCTGGGAGCCAGCAGCCTGGCTCTGTGGCTTGTCCTTTTTGATTATGCCGTTGCCAAAGGCAAAAGGCAAAGTGCCAAAAAAGCAAAGGACCAAAACAACGAGATGAAGGAGACGAAGGAGACATCCAGCTGGCCGTGGGGACCGATACAGAGACGTGCTAATGCCGCACACAATTGCAATTAGTGTCAGTGTTTCGGTGTTTCGGTGTTTCGGGGTTTCGGTGTTGGCCAGGCCAACCTGCATGCCAGCACATTTGCATGGCCGGCAGCAAAGCAATGACTGAACTTTTCCGACTTTAAGATTTGACAGCGCTTTCTCCACACTTTCCTTAAGCTCAGCATAGTTTTTCTTTGCTTCTAAATGATCTCTTTTGCAACTTTGTTTGCACCTTTGGCTGAAATTTCAGCTGCTCACTTTAAGCCAAATTATCTGCTATAAAACTTTAGTAAAATGTTTTTCTTTACTGCAGAAGTGAGGGGTTGAGGGTTGGGGGTTGGGGGTTGGGTACTTAACTGCTTTTGCGACAAAGCAAATTAATTGCTGCCCACTTTCAATTAACTTCCAGCCACCCACACAGCAACCAACTCTTTGTGTGTGTGTGTGCAACCGCAAGTGTCGAATAAAAGTTTTGTTGTAGCTGCAGCTGTTGCTGCAGTTGCCGCAGCTGCTGCAGATGTTGTTATTGTTGTTGCTGCAACTGTTACAACGCAAAGCCAATTCAATTAATTTCAATGGCCATACATATGACACCTATGGACCAATGCACACGAGTGCAATTCACAGCGAGTCGCAGCCCAAAAAAGTAGGCAACACTTTTTATAAGCATTGCAAGCGAACGATAAACATTCGCAAAAAGCGGACCCTGCGATAAAGGAGCGTGGGTAGGGCTAGCGGGGCGTGTCACCGGGGCCAGCAGCCAAAAGGTTGCTGACAATTGGGCAAAAAAATACAGTAAAGTCGAATGAGTGACAGCTTTGAGAGCTCACATACGAGCCAATGGGAACTGTAGATACATATATATTTATATATATATGTAGATTTATATATTTATAGATAAACTTATGCCTGTGAGCAAGGTCTTTAACAGCTGAATTCCTTAAGAATATAAAAGACATTTAAAAGCTTCAGCTAAAGTCGACTTAAAAGTTAATTAAGAGATATAAAAGCGGAGAAATATCGAGTAAGAAAACTCAACAAATCCTGTCTACCCGTTTGCAATCTATTATCTATATCACATATGCTATGAAAATGTTGAAGCTTTTATTTATAATAAGCCAAGTTTTGAACTTTAAGTCCAAATCCTTTCTCTATAAACGAAAGCTATTTAAAAGTTGCTTTCGACGCAAATATTGCTCAAAACTGACAAAATACGACATTATTCTTATTTAATCTTTACTATTTGATGTATTAAATATTTAAGTGGTATATTAAACAACAGTTTTAAATATCTGGCAGCTTAAGAAGATCCGCAGAGCAGTTCATCAGCTGCCACTCGCAGCGAGAGAAGCTTAATCCAAGCATTTAAGCAGATGCAATGAAATAATATTTCAATATTTATTCTGCTCTTTGACTGTGACACAATCGAAGGGGTGCATATAAATACATCTATATTTGAGTGTGTGGGTGCGTGTGTGTATGTGTGTGTGTGTGTCGGCAGGTGTTGCAAGCACGCGCAGCGGAAGTCACGTGACGTGTTGTGTGACACGTACGCGACGGCAGCAGCTGCGAGTCTGCTGTTTGTTGTTGTTGATGTTGTTGTTATTGTTGTTGTTGTTGCTGCTTTTCAATTTGGCCAAGAAGATGATGCCAGGCAGCCCGATAGGCAGGTAGGCAGGTAGGCAGATAGACAGGCAGGTAGGAAGGAAGCGCAGGCAGCTTTAAGCAAATGCAAACGCAACTCATTAAAATAACTCGCTGCAAGTTCTCTGATACATCCTGCTTTCAGCTTTCACCAGCAGCAGCAGCAACAACAACAACAACAACCCGTCTCGGCCCAGTTCCGGGTTAAATAATTTAATTTGGCTGCAAAATGGCCAACGGGCATAAGTTGGGACCACGCGGCGTATGAGCAATGCGCAGTTTTATTTAACGCCGGCTGGCCGGAAGCCAGGACCTCGTTTTGGGTCGTGTAACAAGGCTCGCACGGGTGAAGCAGGTGTGGCAGGTACTGCCACTGGTGGAAGGGGCACGGTGTGTTGAATGGGGAGGGGGAGGCAGCACCTGGTGTGTGCAGTTGGGATCGCAGGTGCAGGCGACGCATATTTCATGCCACTAATGTAGCCAGTCATAAAATCACAATGCAAAAAGGGGGACGGCCAAAGAGGGCGTGGCAACATGCATGTGAACATTCAGGTGTGCAACTGGCATCGCAATGCGGAGCTGCCAACTTGTTAAAACTTCTGGGTTAGCGAGGCAAAGCATACAAAAAATATTTGATATTTAGCAAGCTGCAAAACGAGCTTAAAAAACTGATTAAAAAACATAACGAGAATTTTAATCAGAAAAAAAAAAACGGAATTTAATTGCATGTTAAACCCGAATAACTTGATGAAGGCATGTTGAAATTTACAGGTAAAGAAGAGTAACGAATCTTGATTAGCTAGATAAATATATATATATATATATATATATATATTTTACGCTACATTTGTTGGAAGAGTTCGTTTTATATTGAACATTAAAATATTAGATTCGATTAATCAAAGAAATGAGGTGCAAGCTACAGTTAAAAAAGAGTTCAGAGGAGGTATAAGGAATATATTAATATATTAAATAAGATTAATCCAAGGATTAAGGCCAACATTTCATTTGCTTTCAAGCTGAGTTATATTTTTGTTCAACAACATTTAAAATTTTTCTTATGGTATAAAAATTCATTTAATAAAGTGCTTTGTTAATAAAGAATTGCTTTAAGAAAAATTCTTCTTTCTTTAAATTTATGCTGTAAGGCTTAATCTGGCCTTTAAAATGTATATATATTTTCTGAAAAAAAATTCAACAATATTTATTACGAAGACTTCCTTACTTAGTATTTCAATAAATAAATGTTTGATCAGAAATTTGATATATAATTTATATATTATGCATTTTTGTTATCCCCCTGAAATAATCCGAGTTTAGACCAAAACACCTTCGAAGGGGCCGCCTCTTGAGCTGCTCGAGAAAGGTGTCAGAATCGTGATACCTTCAACAGGGACGCATAAATAAAATAGCATAAGAAAATTTAATAAAATAAAAAGTGGGGAAAATGAAAAATTGCGCTGCGAACTTCATGGCGAATGTCAGCACCTTTTTTCCCTGTGGTTGGGGACTGGGAAATGGAGGAAAGGAGCGAAAGCGGGGCTGGTGGCTAGATGGGCGTGGCAGCAACACCCGTCAGCGTGAAAGTGCATGGCTGGCTGGGCATGAAAATGCCGAAGGGGTTGCCAAGCGAGGGGTGGGGAATGGGAAGAAGGTGGGCTTGGAGTAGAGTTGGGCATGTGTTGAAATGCAAAACGGGAATTTTTTATACACTTTTTTGCTCCATGTGTGTGCGACTGTGTGTGTGCGTGCGTGTGTGTGTCCGCTGACAAGCGTTGCTCATTAAATTTTATTTTATAATTACACACACCAAAACACACAGCACACGCACACACACACACACGCACTCACATAGGGGCGAGCTTTAATGTGTTTGCTGCCTCGTAATTGGGTCCCGAGCCTCGTTTTTAGGCGCTCGATTTGGGGCTTAGAACATTTTTGTGCGGCATTTGCGGCACAGCAGCAACAGCAACAACAGCAACAGCAACAACAACAACAACATCAACAAAAACAATGCACAACAATAGGCATTTAAGCATTTGGTCAGTCGGTGATTAAACTAAAGTGTTTCAAAGTTAATTGGCACTCAAACAGCAACAGCAACAGCAACAACAACACCAACAACAACAACAGCAAAAACAGCAACAAGAATAACAACAGTTAAGACCTGTTAGCCTTACGCTTGACTAACCAGCCAAGTGGCCAACAACTAGTCCGAAAACCGATTCGAGGCGAACAACAACTAACGGTTCAGCAATTGCCCAGTTAGACCAAATGTCCCAGCCGCACAGTGGTGCCAAATTGGCCAAATGCATCCCATTTTAATTAAATATTTAATTCGTTTTCAGAATTATTTCTTTTTTATTTATATTTATTTAAAAATTAACTTACTTAAATTTAACTTAGGATCTATTCATCAGAAATGAACTTATATAGTTTTTATACCCATTGAAAATGGGTAAACAGGGTATAAAATTTTTGTACAAATTCATGGATCACGCAGAAGGAGGCGTGGCAGATCAAACCAAATTCGTCATCAAGATCAACAGCCCAGTCTATTGAGACCTGTCCTTCTGTCTGTTAATAAAAGCTAAAATTTGATATCTAGGCTTTCCGATATTCTTTTCGATAAGCGATAATTGTTTTCGTAAGCTTGCTATCCATAACTCGTTAATGTTTTGGAGCATATCTCGTACATCTTGAGAGCTCCAGTCATCCAACTTACTATTTGTACAAGGCGACACGCATTTTCATCGCATTACAATGGGCATGCAACCACTGTGCAGCTGCTGTGTGGGCCAATGCACTTGAACAATGTAATAGGCAATAGCTGGCCATTTTGCTAGTTGTTGCGGCTGTTATACCTTAAATTGGTATTATTTAAAAATGTCGAAGGGTCACGCTCCTCGTCAATGTGCATGTCCTGCCAGCCAGGATCGAGAGCAGGAGCGGGAGCGGGAGCAGGAGCAGGAGCTGCCTGGTCGTGTAATTGAAAATGGTTATTGGCAAGTTAATGGCCCATTCAACCGACGAACCAAACCTGGCTCCTTAATTGACTATTTGTATGCTGACCCCAGAGTCTTGGCCCAACAATAAACCCCCTCTCTCTCCATCTCTCTTGCAGACTATCCGCGTGTGGAGGTTGGACCGCAGAACCCGCTGCGCATCGAGCGCGATCACATTGCGAAGCTCGATTGCCGGGTGGACGCCAAGCCGATGGTCAGCAACGTCCGTTGGTCCCGGAACGGGCAGTACGTGAGTGCCACGCCCAGCCACACGATCTACCGGGTCAGCCGCCACCACGCCGGGAAGTACACGTGCAGCGCGGACAACGGACTGGGCAAGACCGGCGAGAAGGACATCATATTGGACGTGCTCTACGCACCGGTTGTGACCATCGAGTCGAAGACCCACGAGGCGGAGGAGGGCGAGACGGTGCTCGTCCGCTGCAACGTGACGGCCAATCCCCCGCCGATAGCCGTCGAGTGGCTGAAGGAGGGCGCTCCGGACTTCCGCTATTCCGGCGAGCTGCTGACCCTCGTCTCGGTGCGGGCGGAGTACGCCGGCAACTACATCTGCCGCTCGGTCAACCTGATGCAGCCCTTCGGCGTGAAGCCGATCGAGGGAGTGGGCAACTCCACAGTGGCTCTGCTGGTGCGCCATCGTCCCGGCCAGGCTTACATCACGCCCAACAAGCCGGTGGTGCACGTGGGCAACGGCGTAACGCTCAGCTGCTCGGCCAATCCGCCCGGCTGGCCGGTGCCGCAGTACCGATGGTTCCGCGACGTGGAGGGCGACCTGAGCAACACTCAAAAGATCCTCGCCCAGGGCCCGCAGTACTCCATACCGAAGGCCCACCTGGGAAGCGAGGGCCGCTACCACTGCCATGCGGTGAACGAGCTGGGCATCGGCAAGATAGCCACCATTGTGCTGGAGGTCCATCAGCCTCCGCAGTTTCTGGCCAAGCTGCAGCAGCACATGACTCGACGGGTGGGGGACGTGGACTTCGCGATCACCTGCAGTGCGAAGGCGAAGCCGAAGCCGCACATCCGCTGGATTAAGGACGGCACCGAGATCCTGCCCACGCGCCGGCTCTACGAGATTCGGACCACGCCCAACGAGGAGCGAGACGGCGTGGTGACCGTCCAAAGCATTCTCCGGTTCCGCGGCAAGGCCCGTCCCAATGGCAATCAGCTGCTGCCCGGGGATCGGGGACTGTTCACCTGCCTGTACGAGAACGACGTGAACTCGGCGAACTCCTCGATGCACCTGCGCATCGAGCACGAGCCCATTGTCCTGCACCAGTACAACAAGGTCGCCTACGACGTGGGCGAGTCCGCGGAGGTGGTCTGCAAGGTGCAGGCGTACCCCAAGCCGGAGTTCAAGTGGCTGTTCAGCAGCAATCCCTCGCCCCTCTCCATGTCCTCCGACGGCCACTACGAGATCAGCACGCGCATGGAGAGCAACGACATCTACAGATCGATCCTCCGCATCGCCCATCTGCAGCACTCGGACTACGGCGAGTACACCTGCCGGGCCGACAATCGGCTGGACACGATCCGCACCCAGATCCGACTGCAGCCGAAGGGCGCGCCGGAGCGACCCAACGCCCTCAAGGTCCTGGAGGTGGCCCACAACTACGCGGTGCTCAACTGGCAGCCCGGCTTCAACGGCGGACTGAGCAACACCAAGTACTTGGTGAGCTATCGGCGCGTGGCCACGCCTCGGGAGCAGCTGCTGTCGGACTGCTCGGGCGGGGCTTTCACCTCGAGCTACCAGGTGAGCAGCTCCCCATCGCAGGCGGGCGGGCACGAGTCGATCGAGTTCAACTGCTTCCACGAGAATCCCTGCAAGCTGGCGCCGCTGGATCAGCACCAGAGCTACATGTTCAAGGTCTACGCGCTGAACTCGAAGGGCAACTCGAGCTACTCGAACGAGGTGCTGGCCACCACGAAGGTGAGCAAGATCCCGCCGCCGCTCCACGTCAGCTACGATCCCAACTCCCATGTGCTGGGCATCAACGTGGCCGCCACCTGCCTCTCCCTCATCGCCGTCGTCGAGTCGCTGGTCACCCGCGATGCCACCGTTCCCATGTGGGAGATCGTCGAGACCCTCACTCTGCTCCCGTCCGGCAGTGAGACCACCTTCAAGGAGGCCGTCATCAACCACATCGCCCGCACCGCGCACTACACCACGGCCACCACCTCCGGCCGCAGTCTGAGTCCCGGCCACGGGCAGCTCGGCGAGGATCGCACCATGGCGCTGGCGGAGACCGCGGGTCCGGGTCCGGTGGTGAGGGTCAAGCTGTGTCTGCTGGCCAACCACGAGCACTGCGGCGCCTACGCCAATGCGGAAAGTGAGTACTCGGAACTAGTTCATGAACAGGCCAGTAATGTGAATAAAAGGGGGTAGTACAGATTCTGAATCTAACTAAATAGTCTGAATAGGGGAAAGAAAGTACTTGGAACTAGTTCATGAACAAGTCAGTAGTAATATGAACAAAAGGGGGGAGGACAGCATCTTAATCTAACTAGTCTGAGTAGTGAAAAGAAAGAACTTGGAACTAGTTCACGAACAAGTCAATAATGCGAATAAAAGGGGGTAGTATAGATTCTGAATCTAACTAGTCTGAATAGGGGAAAGTAAGTACTTGGAACTAGTTCATGAACAAGTCAGTAGTAATATGAACAAAAGGGGGGAGGACAGCATCTTAATCTAACTAGTCTGAGTAGTGAAAAGAAAGAACTTGGAACTAGTTCACGAACAAGTCAGTAATGTGAATAAAAGGGGCTAGTACAGAATCAGATTCTAACTGAATAGCGAACCAGTTCAAGAACAACTGAGTAATATGAATGTACGGGGGTAATGCAGAATCTTCTCCGAAACTAGTTTAATTCCTAAAACTAACTTGGCTTCATATATATATACATATATATATAGTTTTAATTTTCGGAAATGAATTTCTACTTATATAAATATATATAATTAAGTATATACAGTAATGTAGTAAAGAATCTTAACTAATTAATTTCCAAAAGCCAATCTCTTTTACGTAGACATCGAACTAGTCTGATTAAAAGAAAGTATATATTTGGAACTAGTTCACGAACAAGTCAGTAATTGGAATGAACGGGGTAATGCAGCAACCGAATCCGTAGCTAATTCTTTTTACATATAACTGAACTGGAGTAGGGATATATAGTCGTAATCCGTAACTAGTTCAGCTTAAAGACTCTTTTGAACTCTTTTGCATGCATATTGAACTGAATAGTTACTGACCCAGCTCGGTTTCTGGAACTAGTTCTCTTCATGCAAAACTGTCCCCATTCTATTTGCAAATGTAATAAATCTTTAACCCCCTCTTCTCTTTCTCTCTCTCTCTTTTTCTCTCTCTCTCTCTCCTTTGCTCTCCCTCTGTTTGCAGTCGGCAAGGCGTACATGCCACACAGCTCGTCCTTGACGACCTCCACTTGGGTGGCCATCATCATAGCCGGGGTTTCGTTTGTCCTGTTGGTGGCGCTGCTGTACGGCTTCTGTCGCTGCCGGCGGACGCACGCGGCAAAGAAGGAGGCGGCAGCGACTGGCACAGCGACGCCCACCAGCGGCAACGGCGCCAAGGACTACGACGTGGATGCCACATGCGGCACTCTGGTGGCTGCAACAGGAGACGCCCAACAGGCGCCCCCGCCCCCTCCTCCCTACTACCCCACCGGCAGCCTCGACAGCAAGCAGCTGGATGGAGGCATGGAGCTAACACTAACGGCCCTCCACGATCCCGACGAGCAGCTAAACATGCAGCAGGGCGAGATGCAGCAGCAGCAGTTGCAGCAGCAGCAGCAGCAGCAGCCATATCAGACGCAGCCCAAATGCCAGGCTCAAGGACTCTACCAGCAGCAGCCGCATCCGAATGGCTATGGATATCATGTGGCAAGTGCCATCGGCATCGATGGCGACAGCTATCAAGTGCTGCCGTCCTCCACCGGACATCATGGCGAGTGTAAGTAGGCAGCTCTAACGGGACTCCAAGCGGGCGACTGTAAAAGGGGGGGCGTGGCCGACGGCTTCTTCATTAAGCGTTGCAATTTTTGGAGGCTGTGCGCAGATTTATGGCGGCCATTTTGACGCCTCTTCTTGCTGTCTTTTTTGGCCGTAATTGCATTTCATGTCAATCTCCCCTCTCCCCCTCACTCCCTCTCTCTCCCTTATCATGCAAATGTATGCAGGATGAGGCAGAGCCTTGGCAACCAAATGACATCATCTGCCAACTATCCGATTCGCCTGTCCACTGAGTCCAATATGTCCTTTGTTTCTCTCTACAAATGTGTGTGTGGATGTGTGTGTGTGCACTGCATTTCGGCGTAATTCCAATTAAGTGAGAATTAAGCCGTTAGCCGTTTCTTTTGTGCCGCCTCCACGAAGTTTTTAATTGGCTGCAAGCCAGTCCTCAGCATCCTTCGCATCGGAATCGCAACTCATAAAACTGTTGCCCCAAGTGGCTGCCACTTGAGATGTCCTTCAAGCGAGTCCTGCGACAATTAAAAACTAAATGAAACAACACTTGGAAATCAGAGCAATCAAAAACGAGATCAAAGCCAAATCTGAGGGATTAAACAACAAGCAAATAACAGATACTAACTAGTCTTCTTTAATCCCTCTCTCCCTCCCTATCTCTCTCTCTCCCTATATATATAAGAATACTCCAAATAAATTAAAGTGACGGAAATAAAGCTGAGCATAATCTGACAAAGAGCCGCACATGAGATGGAATCCAGAGCTGCAACCGAAGAAATTCGATTGCGAGAAAGATTTCCGGAATTAAAGATTTTGCCTTAATTTAAAAGCAGAAACAAATTGAAGATAAACTAAAACAAAGACAGACTGAAAGCTAAAAGAAAACAGTTATATTTCTAAGGATTATTCGTATTTATTGGTTAAGTCCTATAAAAAATGACGAGCAAGAGAGAAAACTCTAGTCGAGTGGACTAGACTAGTATTAAAAAATCTGGAATATCCAAATTCCAAATAATCTCGATATGCGCGTGCTACAGAAGAACCTAGATATAAGGTTACAAGTCTCTAGCTTATATAGATGCTGAGATCGACGCGTTCATACATTTGGAAAGACGGACAGACAATCAGGGATAGCTTCAGATATAAAAAAATGTCTATTAAGAAACAGCTAAGAAGCAAGTAAGCCTTAAAAAAAGAAAAACGGAAGAGAAGTCACGACTGTCAGCTAAAGAAAAGGACTAAGTTAATGGCTTCAGATATTCCTATTCGAAATTCCAAATTTGATAATACCTAGCAAATATTGCAGAAAATATTTTAGTTCTCCACTTGCTTTTCTGCTACAACAAATGGATATTTAAACAGAATTTGCAGAAATTATTACTGAAACATTTAGCCAAATTAAGGATAATTACACAGTTTTTCTTTGTGCTTGCAACAAGTGTTATACGAGAGGTTTTTCTTTCGCAATGAAAAAGCCGTTAAGCGGCAGCCACATGCGTTTACCAACACCGAAGGTCACAGTTGCAAAATGTGCTTAAAGAGTCTTAAACAGTTTTTAATTATATTGCAAGAGCATAATGCATAATGCTGGCATAACTAGGGTAAATGCTTTTTATATAAGCGCTTGCGAAGTTCTCGGTTTTTATTTATTTTCATAATTTACTATTTGTACAGTGAAGCAGAAGGCCCCCAGACGGACCGACAGACGGACAGACAGACAGACAGACAGGCAGTCGGACAGACAGAAGAGAACGACAGGTGCGCGCCAGACCCAGAGCCAGAGAAATGTTTTGATAGTTTTTTTTCTAGAAATTGTAAAAGTTTTTGCGCTCGTATGAAAAGGCAACATGCTACCAAAAGGCAGACACCCTCTCTTCTCTAGACAGCCAAACCGCCTACCCAGACACCCTATTGCTATACCTCTTTACAGGGAGTACCTACCTCCTCTTCCCCTAGACACTCCATATTCCTCTTCTCCTAGGCAACCCAACCTCCAATTCTTCTCCTAGGCAACTAAACCTCCTACCCAGACACCCTATTCCTATCCATCTTTACATAGACAACCCTCCTTTGCCTCCCCTCCACATTCTCTTGTTCTAGATAGCCCCACCTCAACTCTTCTTCTATACACCCTACCCACTGACTTTTCTCCTACACACCCTACCCATTGACTTTTCTCCCATACCAGCCAGATACCCTATTCCTACCGCTCTTCACAGGGTCTACCTCCTCCCCATTCCCTAGACATCCTTTCTCTTCTCATTGATATCTTACTTCTTCTACTACCTTTTCCTCCAGTCATCCTCTCATCCCATTTTCCTTTTCAGTTAGATATCCCACCTTCGTACTCGGCCGTTAACTACCCTGCTCTTTCTCCTCTCTTGGACATCCTGCCCACCTTCTCTCCCCCTCTCCCCCCTTTCCTTCAAGTTTTGACCAAAAAATGTGCACCACAGAATCCAGCTTAATTGTATGTGTGTGTGTGGCCTTTGGTTGCATTTTTTGTCGCTGCTTTCATTAGGAAACCGTCGCACAAACTTTTCCTGCATATTCGCTCAGCCATTGAAAGCGAGCGTATTAGCTTTGTGCCTTGTCCAGCGCCGCATTGAAGGAAATGTCTCAGACTTGGGCTTGTGTTAAATTAAATTTGCTTTTGTAACTGCGAGCAAGTATCGCGCAGTCGGCTACAGGCCGACTGCAAGTTTTGACTCTTTTTTAATGCGCGTCGCCAACGTCAACTTAATTACTGTTTCTTTGCCACCCCCACAAAAAACGAACCGGAAACCGAACGAAACTGGCGACACACACAAAACGACGTGTGATGCACACCCCTCTTTCCCTCTCCCTCGCTCTCTGGTTGTGTGCGTGTGTGTCTGGGTGTGTCGCGGTGTGTGTGTGTGTGGTCCATGCGGTTGCAACCAAAGCAGGACCACTTGAGGCGAGCTCCCTTCCAGCTGCAGCACGCGCCGCCAAACTAACGAAACAGCCCACCACCAGCACCACCAACAACACCAACAACACCACCAACAACAACAACAGCAACAACAGCAACAACAGCAACATCAACAGCAAGAACACCTTGAAGCGGGGCAGCCAGGTGAGGGGCCAGCAGGTGACCGCAGCTACGGCTGCAACCACCACGGCGCTGGCAACGACAATTACAACAACATCGCGCAATGCGAAGACCGCAACAACAACAACAACGCTCGCCATCACAGGTAACAGAAGAAAAAGAAGAAGAGCAGCGGCTGGCTGCGGGATTAGAACCGCGAGCGGCAACTCGAGTTGCACCACCGCACGCTTCGGCCTTGCACCACAAACTGCACACACGGCGCCAATAACTAACTGTTTAACAGCTTGCACCATGCAAACTTGCCACTTGCCACTTGCCACTTGCCACTTGCCACATGCTACTTGCCACACGCCACTTGCAACGCACGCTCTCTTTACGCACACATGCACCGATTGCTCCACTCCAACTTCTTCTTCTTCTTGCATTCCATACTTCATTTATCAACACTTTTATGCACCTTAAACGCTTTGCAACACTGTTAATAAATTAAGATTTGATTAGGGCGAAATATTTGTTGAAACATAATTTTAAAAATCTGCTGGAAAACTGTTGATTGAAAATCACATTGAAAGCATAAACGAAAAAAAAAATATAAAAAAATTTTAGTTTTTCAAAATTAAGTAGTTGAAAAGTTTTCACAATCCACTCCCTAGAGCGGAATTTAAGCGGAATATAAATATATTGCAAGTAATATTTTACAAATTCGAAATTGGAAAGCCCATGAAAAGCGAAAGTAGTCACAAATTGTAATTAAAGGAAAATGCGCTAAAACCGGGCTGGGGCCAGTTTGTAGGGTATGCGATAGATACTCCGAAACATAGCATAAGCTTTTCGTTAAGTGTCTTTTCCCCTGACATTTTTTGGACAATAAGCATAAAAGTTCCAAAAAAAAAACAAATACACGAACATACACATACAAAAGGCTGAAACACAATTCGGAGCTAGGAACATTTTTTTGGAATCCAAATCTAAACCTTTTTAGCCACAATTTTTACACGCCGTTTTTGTAATGTTCTTGCTTAAGTCGCCGGCCATTCGAGTTGGGCTAATACCGGTGCGTAGCAATCCGTTGCAACCAAGTCGCAGCCACTTCTTCAAATGGCCAAACAAAACACTCGCCGTCGCCCAGCAGGTGCAGGTGGCGAAGCCGACGGCCAGGGAGAAGTCGGTGGACACCAATCCGCTGAAGCAGCAGCCGGCCATCGAGGAGATCAGCAATGAGCCGAAGCTGGCCAAGATGAAGCCGGTGCCGCCGCCGAGCATCAACATCAAGGACCAGCGGGACAAGTGGATGGCCAAGGTCTCGCCCCAAATGAACCGGAACAAGCGCAAGGGCAGCGGCTCGGAGCCGCTCGGCAAGTTCGGCCAGCCGCCGCCGCCGCCGAATCCGCCTCCAGGCGCTGGGATGGGCCACCAGTGGAATGAGCAGCCGCATCTCAGCATGGAGGCCGATAGCCAGCACTTCGGCATGCCCAAGCAGTTCCAGCAGCCGGCCTGGCAGCAGCAGCAGCTGCAGCAGCAGAAGTCGCACCCGCTGCAGCAGAAGAGGCAGCAGCCCGGCGAGGATCAAGGCAAGGGCTCGGCGGAGCGCAGCTCGTGGATGAATCGGATGCACAGCTCGCAGCAGACGAAGCAGGCGCAGTGGCTGAAGGAGATGCAGGCCAAGCAGCAGGCTGGGCGGGACATGCAGCAGCAGAAGATGCAGCAGATCAAGCTCGCCCTGCCGCAGAAGCCGCAGGGCAACATGTCGGCCACTGCGGCTGCCACCGCGCCGCCGCCGGAGCCGCCGGCCGAGGAGCTGCCGCCGGAGCCGAAGTCCCCGGAGCGCTTGGCCTATCTGGACGCAGTGAAGCAGCTGAACGCCTACCAGATCCACGAGCCAACCGCCGGCCGGGCGCAGTCGAAGACGAGCAGCCGGAACGACAAGACGGAGCCGAACATCGAGCACACGCTGCAGTGCCTCAGCCAGACGGGCTTCGATCCGAGCCACCTGGAGGACATACCCGTGATCCAGGTGGCCGGGACCAAGGGTCGCGGCTCCACCTGCCTGCTCGTGGAGGCCATTCTGCGCGCGCACGGCGTCAAGACGGGCGTCCTCTGTGCGCCGCACCTCTTCTTCACCAACGAGCGCATCCGGATCGACGGCTACCCGCTGCCCGAGGAGCAGTTCACCCAGCTGTTCGGGCAGCTGCACCAGAAGCTGATGGCCATGCAGCCGCCGCCTAGCTACACGAAGCTCCTGACCGTAATGGCATTCCATGCTTTCCGGAATGCCGGCGTCGACGTAGCCATTGTGGAGGTGGGCAGCGGCTGTGCCAGCGACTGCACCAACATAACGGCACACGCGCGGACCATCGGGATCAGCACCCTAGGCTGGGAGCAGAGCTTCAGCCTGAGCAACTCGATGCGGGACATCGCCTGGGCCAAGGCCGCCATCATGAAGCCCGAGGCCAGCGTCTACACCAGCGCCAACCAGACGGAGTGCTGCGAAGTGCTCAGCCAGCGGGCCAAGCAGGTGGGCATCCAGCTGCACCGGGTGCCCACCTATCCGGCCTACCTGGAGGCCAACGCCGGCTGCAAGCAGCTCCTCACCGGCGCCAACTACTCGGTGAAGCTGAACGGCTCGCTGGCCATTCAGCTGGCCTACGACTTTCTCCGGCGCCACAATCCGGAGTACGTCGTGGGCGTCGAGCACAACTGCGTCCAGCTGACCCCGGGCGCCACCCGGGGCCTGGAGATGTTCGAGCAGCGCGGCCAGTTCGAGGTGATGAAGTACGACATATTCAATGTGTACCTCGACAGCGCGGACACCCTGGAGAGCATGATGATGTGCCGGGAATGGTTCTACGGCCGCACCCGGAGCAGTCGCTCGCCCAAGATTCTGCTCTTCAGCAAGGTGAACGAGTTCAATGCCAAGGATCTGCTCACCATACTGCGTCACAACATGCGCTTCGAGGAGGCCGGCTTTGTGCCCAGTCCGAGCTACTTCGAGGGCGAGTCCATCGAGGAGCAGGAGGAGGGCCAGGACAAGCAGACCCAGGACGCGATCGCCTGGCACAGCATGGAGGAGCTGCAGCGGGCTCGTCGCAATGCCAGCAACTGGCGTTCTCTCTGCGAGGAGAACGGCACCAGGGACAACTCCTCCATGTCCATTTCGATAGCCGCCTTCTTCGATCACCTGAAGGAGAAGTACGGCAAGCAGCGGTACGGCATGCGCAACGAACTGGATGTACTTGTCACCGGGTCCCGGGAGCTGGTGGCGGGCACCATTCAGGTGCTGCAGAAACTGAAGGACAAGGAATTCGGCAAATGGCACAAATGACACGACAACAACTACAACTACAACTACAACTACAACTACCACAACAACAACTATCGACACTGTTCCAAAACACGCTCCTAACAATCAGATTGTAAAACCTTCTCGGTTTCTCGTTTTGTTATCGTTAATATATATCTATTATACGTGTGTCTATATATATGCTTCAAATTTCTAGTTACTGTTTTCCGTCTCGCAAAAATTGAATAAACAAACGCCCGCGTTGTAGGCTGTCTGCTAAGTTCGACTGTTGTGTTTAACCTGCGGCTAAACATTTGCCAGCTACGTGTGTGAACTGAGTTTCGAAGGTTATTTGTGAGTCGCATCTGTAAGATGCTTAACCAAGAATATAAATGTCCAAAGAATTTACCTTGATATAGTTTGCTTTGCTATGGTAATTATGCTCAGGATAAATATTTGCCATGGACATCAATGAAATAAGATTTGAGTTACTGATTTAAAGGATTTACCTTGTCTGCCTTTTTTTTTTAATTACACTATGTCCTATATATATTAAATTTTTAATCCTCAAGATAAATATTTGACATCCACATCTCCTGCTTATCCATCTACCAGCTTCGTCTTTCATACATATATTTGACAGCTGCATCTTTAGAGCACCTGTCTTGTAATAATGGTAGATGTATTTATTTTATTTATTCTCTTGATAAATATTTGTCAGAAATAATCAGTTGGACATCTTTATTTGCATAGTAATTGATATAGACATGCACTACGTATACTTTATGAGTTCAAGAGGACTTTCAAATATATCTTCAAGATATTTTTTTTTTTTTTTGACTCACAATTGTAGCTCTCTAACTCGCACAATGCTTGCTCCATAAGTAAAATGCACAAATTTAAAAGCACATTTTAAAGTTTATCATCTAAGTGTTAAATATTTGAGAGTCGCTCGAGTCGAGTGGAGTAACTCTATCCAGTGTGGTTGTCCGTCGGCCTTGGATTCAATTATGCAAATGTCGGGTATATCAAAAGCAGCCCCACTTCGTAATCCAAGTCGGAGGCGTCCAGCTGTCCGGCTGTCGGGCTGTCCGGCTGGCCAGGTGGAAGTCCCAGCTTGATGAGCATGACGAGGCGCCTTTCGTATATCCAATTAGCAATTGTGACTTTCATCTTTTCGTCTTGCACACACACACATACACACACACACACATTTGAAGAGGCAATCCTTTAACTTGCGCAACCTTGTTGCAGGGTCGAACAACATGCCAGGCGGCAGCCAGGAGAACAACTACAGCAACGCACGCGACTTGTCGCAAGATGCTTTGTGGCGCCTCCAATTGGCCGCCGCTCAGAGCCAGCAAATTTACGTGGAGCAGCGCCCGCCGTCGGCCTTCAGCGGCCTCGTCGACAACTACGGCGGCTATCCGCACATCAACACCGTCACAAGCTCCCTCAGTCAGCAGAGCTTCGGCCAGCAGCAACAGCAGCAGCAGATGCAACAACAGCAGCAGCAGCAGCCTTTGACGCCGCACGAAATGTTGCAAGCGGCGCAGCGGTACGGAACGCTGCGCAAGTCAAAGCAGCCGCCGCTGCCGCCGCAGCGCAAAGATCAGCAACAGCAGCAGCAGCAATTGCAGATGCAGCAGCAACAATTGCAACAGCAGCAGCAACTGGGTGAGTGTTGAACGTTTGTCTTGGCTGCTCAGCAGCTAAAATGAATGGCTCGGAAATCAGTTTGATTGATGCTGCAACTAAGTGTTGCAAGCCAGCAAGAGAAAGTAGAATACAGAGTGGGTGAGAGGGAGAGAGAGAGAGAGAGAGAGAGAGTAGGGATTGTGGCACACTTATAAATAAAATGGATTTGCATGCAGCTTCCAGCCACGAGGATGTCCACAATTTGCATCTGAATCCTTTTATGCCGGAGCAGCAGGACTCAGACACAGCTTGTAAGCAAACACGCACACCCACACACACACACACACACACACACACACATACACTTACACAAATAAATAGATAAATGCACATAAAATAGTCAGCTGCTGTATCCCGTTAGACTCGTTGCACCCTTTGGTGTCGCCTCCCACTTCCTCTCCCCCACCTTCAAAAACAACAAATCGCTTGCAGCGACAACTATTGCAAGCGTCCCTCCCCCTCTCTTTCCCACACTGGAGACATAGTGGTACAAAAATACTAACTGAAATACAAGCAAGCGAGTAAACAAGGCGGGTATGCCTAACCAGCAGATACCCTCTACTGATCAGAAGTCTTTGTAGATTATACCCTCTACTAATCATGACGTTATTGCCTTTTTTGCTCAACACATAAATAAAAACATGTCGTAAGTTTATCGAAGCTGGCTATCGATAACTATTGATTTTTGTGTAAGCAATTAGATTTGATTAATCAAGAAATTTCAATTTGAATTGAATATGATCGAGGCCCTATTTACAATGATCGATCTATAAAAGTCCGTCCTTTCTTGCTGTCTAATGCATAGCTGGCCACAAATTCAAAAAACCCTTTCACTGATTGAAAATGTGTGCAGGGTATTTAAAGAAAACACCGATAAAAATACGTCGAAGAAAAAAATGGCCCAAACAAACTGCCAAAGCAAACGAAAAAAGAAAAACGAAAACCAAAATAAAAAGAAAAATGAAAAATGAAAAGCGAAAAGCGAAAAAAATGTAAAATGTAAAATGCAGCAGCACAAAATATTTTAGAAAATCAAAATCAAACAACGCTTCGAGCGAGAAGGGAGAAGCGAAGTGAATCACTGAACGGAATGCAGCGCCACATGCCCCATAAAAAAAACGTGTGTGGCAGGAAGGGAGAAGGATACGCAACAAGCAGCAGGCAGCAGGCAGCAATTCCATAGCAAAGTTCTTCAACAATGGGAAAAGCTGCGTAAAAAGCGGATGAAAATCAATTCTTAGCCAGAGGCTATTTTCTTATATAGAACTCGATTTACCGTTGATTCGTTTAGTTTGCTTTATTTGAGTTTTTTCATCAGTCATCAATCGAACTTTATCGAACAGCAGGTGAAGGCTTTCAATGTATGGAGAGCTTTACTTAAACCAGATGAATCAGCGTAGGGTATCTAAACATAACCATTTATTTATGTAGATATTGTATAACATTTAATTTATGGTACAATAAATTAATTAATCTATTGAATTATAATTGAATTTCAAGTTTCATTACATCTAATCTGTGTGCAAAAGCTGTGCATTAAACGCAAATTCATATGAGAATTGCATTTGCCTGTATAAAATTTCTATCCTTAATAAATTTGTAATA
Source organism: Drosophila pseudotalamancana (assembly GCA_037075185.1). Classification (NCBI taxonomy): domain Eukaryota; kingdom Metazoa; phylum Arthropoda; class Insecta; order Diptera; family Drosophilidae; genus Drosophila; species Drosophila pseudotalamancana. The sequence continues at coordinate 202,860 of JBAMCK010001078.1, read as the reverse complement.
TACAAAGCTTTAATGAGCTTTCGCCTAAAAGGTGACATAGATTCCTTAAATTAATTTACTAATGTGGAGAATATTTCCAAAACTTCAGCACAAATGTTTTACCATAATCCCCAAGCTCTAAGCTTAACTAATTGTATCTCCAAATTATTTCAACTATCATCAACATGTTTTTAGAGAACCAACCTAACTAACCACAATAGATTTCGGATGTTGTTAAAAAGCTCACAAAGAGCTTAAAAAGTGCTCCAATAATTTTTCAGTTTTTACCACTGCAAGCCGCAAAAACTGTGAAACCCATAAAAAAAAAACAAATGCTCCGTATAAAAAGCATTTTGATTGGGCTGCTTATGTATGCACACACACACACACAAGTAGTTCAGTTGTACTCTGATACCCTGTAAACAAGTAATAATTGTGTTAGGCAGTTGACTCAACGAACGCAGAGACTAAAGAGAACTAGAATTCAAATTTGGTATGTGTGTACAATTGTAGGTGTAATAAAAGTATGTTTGATATGAAATCGTTTTCTTATATATACATGATTACAATAATATATATTAATTATTAAATATGAATATTATTTGAATATATTTGGATGTTTGGTAAGTGTTTTTCGAGACTGGTTTGTGTGTTGCTACGAGAATCTCTCTGTGGCAACTTCTAAGCAGAAAACCGGGTTAAATATAGCAGCAGACCCAAGGAACTCAGAGATCTGAAGAGTTAGAGAGCTGAAATTCGGTTTGAGGACTATTTGATATAAGAATCTAAATTTTATCAGCTATTCTCAGCGATATATTATAAAAGGAAAAAACTAGTAATAGCAATAGAATTAAATAACTCAAATACTAGAAGAGTTAGGAGCAAGAATTTTTGAATGTGGGTTATAAAGCAATAGATATATCAATATAAATCTAATATTTAGACTATGAAACTGGCTTATACTCCAGGATATCTCTGAGTCGAGTTACAAAGTGAGCTCCAGCTGGCATTTGTGTTCTTCTGGGGTTGCACTAAACGCTGCTTCAATTAGGTAGACAAAAGGCGGCAACAGGAGTTGAAGGCCGAAGGCGAAATCAGATGCTGAAGCTATTGCCAATTGTTTGGCTCTTGGCCATTCATATTTAGCCCGCTGCTGCATTATTAACTGCTTGCAATCCGCTTAGCTCCATTGCGAAAACATTTCAATTAAAACAAAGCAGTGGCAGCTGCAGCTGCAGCTGCAGCTGTGGCACGCCACAGAATGTGGCCACAGTCAACAAAAACGGGGCAATAAGAAAGAAGCCAAAGAAGAAGCACAAGTCGAGCAAATGCAAGAAACTTAAATTGAGAAATTGATTGGCTTCGGCCTTCGCAGCTACTAGTAACGGGACAATTTAAATTCCTACTACTACTATAACGAGAGAGGGAGAGAGAGATACAGAGATATGCTAAGAGTACGGGAGAGTTATTAACTTTACTTCGGTTTATATAGGGTACACTTATGAATCTTTTTCTTAAATTACAAACTTAATTTTCTTTTGTTTTCCAATCAGTTCAAGTTTTATCTTTATCAAGGAATGTTATAAAAATGGCTTGACTTAAGTAAGAATTCAGAATATCCACATTTATATTTTTATCCCTTTTACCTATATTTATATACTTTAAAGTATTACAGTTAGTTTGAATTTATAGAATAGCTATATATAAATACCTCCAAGCATAAGCGATTAAACAAATTACATTAGTTTTTTTTTTTTGAATAAGTGAGCTCTTAAGATTTCCAGATTATGGACCATCAATGGAATCTTCAAAAGTAGAAAACTTAAAGACTTTCTCGACAGATTATATATTTTCTCTCTATGCAAATTAATGATGATTAATGAGTAAAACAGTAATTATTAGTAAAGCTAACATAACAAACACTTATCGTACATAACATCCACTCACTCATAGAGCATCTGCTAGTCGTCTACTCTCCACCAACAAAATTTATGTTATGCAGTTTATTTTGCTCACTTGTATTTCCGCTTCTTTTTGCGTTTATGCTTTTAGCATTTCAACAATAACAACTGCAACAACAACAACAATAACAATAAGCATAACAACAAAAACGACAACAACAACAACAACAATAGAAATAACAAATAGCAAGAAGAACAATAAAAGTAAACTCGAGCTGCAAGTGGAACTCGACAGTCGACAATCGGAGTTGCAAGTAGAAAAGTTGTTCTTGTTGTTGTTGTTGTTGTTGGTCGTCGTTGCGCATCTTTTGACGTAGCTGGCGAAAATATTTCGCCATTGTTTGATGCAATTTTTCGAGTTGGTGGTTCGAAAGGGAGAAGGAGGTGGAGAGAGGGGAGCGGGGGTAGCCTTTGCTATTGGTAAACTCTAAAGCGGCAGCTGAGAGGAGAATGAGAGAGAGGGGAGCCTTTGCTATGGGCAAGGGAGGGCTTAGCCTGCTCCACTGGAAGTCGAAAGAGGGTGAGGGGAAGTGCGGAAGCCTAAGTATGCTTTGCTTTTGAGCTCTCGATCTGCGCAATTCAATTGCCGCATTTGCGGCGAAGGTTGCGCGCAATCAGAGGCGAAAGCCATGCCAAACATCTCAGTCGCCGTTTGTCTCCCTTCCCCACGCACTGCCGCTATCGCGCTATCTCCTTCTCTATACAATCGCCGTTGTTCAAGCACATTCCGCGCTTCGCTTTGGCCTTAGTTTTGGTTTAGCTTTTTCTTAAAGTCCGCTGACTGCAATTTCAGTTTGTTTTTTTTTATTTCAAAGACAGCTTTAAACGCTTTCTCAAATCTTGAATACCCTGTAGCACAGAGTTACACTCGGCACTGAGATTTTAGTATACTTAATTTTATTTAATTTATGCTCTATTTTCTTCGTTTCCGTTGCGCATAATAATCACAATTTACATATACCCTGTAATATTGAATTTTAATAATGTCTTGAGAACATCTGTGAAAGCGAATGAAGCAGAAATTATGTGCAATGAAAACAATCAGGCTTTCAGGCCTCACTTCTAACTCAGTCACTCAGTCAATCAATCAAACAAGATATACATTTTTTTATATATGAATATGCCCTATAAAGGACATTTTCAAAATGTCTTAAGAACTCTGTGACAGCAAATGAAGCAGAAACCAGCTTATTATTCACACATCAGTCAATCAATCAATCAATCAAGAGAAACAGTATCAATCAAGCACGAATAAATAAGCATTACAATTCAATAAATGAATACACACGCCTCTCTTCCTCGTAGAGGGCAACTGCTAGTCGGGCATACCCCACCTGAAGGCCTGCGGCAATACAAATTTAACAATTCGAAGCATATTAACCGCATCAATTTCCCAGCTGAACAACAGCCGCACAGCAGATCATTAAACATGCAGAGGGGCAATAAAGAGGGAATGAGAGAGGGCGAGAGAGGAGAGAGCGAGGGAGAGAGGTAGAGGCCATAAGATATGCACATATAAAGAGCTATGCCGAGAGGTCGCAATTATTTATGCCGAGGCGGCAACAACTTTTGACAAATTTTTTGGCAAAACATTTTGCGTAATAAATTTATTTTAATTACAACGCCAAAAGTGGAAGCTGCTGTGTGTGTGTGAGTGTGTGTGTGGGCGGAAGGCGTGGCTGTGTTGCCATAATGAATGCGCTTCAATTAAATGAAATATTCATGGGCATAAATGCGAGAGAGAGCGAGAGAGAGAGAGAGGGACAGAGACAGACGGAAAGCGAGTGTGTGTGAGAGAGAGAGAGAGAGGTAAACAGCGAATGGAGCGTAAAGCCCAAAGCCTGGAAGCCTCGAAGCCTGCAGCGTGGAGCCTGGCAGCCTGCTCCGGAATACCTGCGGCCAAGCAATGTTTTATGAGCCAGCAGCCAGCAGCCAGCAGCCGGCGACGGCTTCACGAATGGCGCCCTAAAAAGGGGGCGTGGCATATAAACAACAACACCTACGAAAACAGAAATACAAGTGGGAAAAATCGAAGGCAAACATAAGCAAAATCTGTGCTACTCTCTCTCCTGCTTCATAAAGAAGAGTATGCCAGAATTTATCACGGAATAGTTCGGTATGGTATAGGAAGGTACTATATAATGTGGTATGCAAAAGAATGGTATATAGGATTATAATTGAAAAGAAAAGTTGAGTACAATTGGTTTGATAGCTAATCTATAGTGTGCTATAGTGCATAATAGGTACCATATTTTATAGTTAAGTATACAAGGGAAGGGATGGAAATGGTTTATAGGATAGGGTAGGATATGGCACAGTCTGATATGATTTAGTTTAGTATAAATCTTAACAAAGAAGTATAAGGCAAAGTGAGATAATATCGGATAGCATAGTAGCACAGTATGGTATATTAGCATATTATGGAATAGTATGTATATCGTAGGGTATGTAGAAAAGAATACAATTTCATGCTTAGATGAGTGGGATATATTGAAATATAATATCTTACATATAAAACAGGTGAAGAGAATAGAATAGTATAGCAGAGATCTTCATTTCTTCATTAACAATGGCATAGCATAGCTGAAATACCCAACTATAAAGGCAGGGTGTCGAATGTAACCCCAAATGGAGCTCGCTTTAGGCCCCCTTTGGAGCTTGTTAATTATGGCAGAGCCAAACTGAACGCTTTCCGGCGGTTTTGCAGCGGGAAACTGCGAAAGCCGGACATCGGTTCTATGCATCATTCAAACAATTTACCAATTTCGCTTTGTCTTTTGTGCAGTGTGTGTGTGTGTGAGAGTGTATGTGTGTGTATGTATGTGTGTGTGTGTATGTGTAATGTTGACTGACCTCTCATAAAATGTTTATTAGGTAATGAAACAGAACAACAAGCGCTTCGCCAATAAATTTCGAGGGGAAACCTTTTGCACTTTGAACCCGTTTTCATTCGCGTTGTTTGCTCTGAACTTCACCCAAAGAAAATGGAAAATGAAAATGGAAAACTGTTAATTGGGTTTTTGATGTGGAAACACTTTTGGGGCTGCAACAATCGGCTGAATATCAATTGTGAGTCAAAGGCAAGCGATAACTGTTCAATTTGCAATAGTGTGGCAACGCTTTCTAACACTTTAAATCATCAATAATACTTTCGAATTACCTTTAACTAATCTATCTCGGGAACTTTAAGGCCTGGAGTAATAAACTTTGAGTTGTGTGTTCGACTCGCTTATGTTAATCAACTCTGTCAGCTTTCAAATGCCACAATTTTAAGCTTTAAATACTCGTGAGATACACACAAATCCGCAATATATTACCCATTAAAGAAAGCCTTCACAGCTATATATATATATATGTATGTATATATCTAAACTGATCAATCGCCACAACTCAAATCTGGTGCTAAACGCATTTGGCAAACAAATTCACGAAACGTTGAAAAATTCTCAAAGCGTGCGCACAAAAGTATGCAAAAGTTTTTTTTCTATTATTGTGCAGGGGCGTTTGAAGGCGTGGCACAGCCGCAGGCGACGATTTGCACTTCCACTTGACTTCAAGTGCGGATAGAAGAGGGTGGGGTGGGGGAGGGGTAACTGTCACGTTGTGAAGTGTGCGCGTGGCAAAGGCAGAAAATGTATTTATGCAAAAGTTGCAATTGTCAGCGCTGCTGCAAAGTGCAAAAGTGTTGCGCGAAATCAACAAGAAGCATTCACACACACACACACACACATTAATATAGATACTGAACACAAAAAGTTTGTCTAGTTTATGCGTAGCTTTTCGTAAAATGCGTTTTAATCAAAATAATTTTAAATCAAAGCAAATTTCTCCTTCAATATGTGAACATTTTATTTATATTAATTGAGCGTAAAGCACAATTTTCTATCCGAATTTTCATCTTAATATTAAGAGAATAGCTTAAAGGGTAAAACATTGAGATCGAGAGAGAAGCTTTAAGATTAAAGCCTTGATCTGCAGTTAGAAACAGTAACGTATTCCTTCAGTCGACTAGTAGATACCCTTACTTCTTGCAGTGATGCTATCTAACTCCTAAAGATCAGAAGTATCCAATATGTGTTTTTCCTTGTTTTCCCTTCCCTTGTTTTTCCATAAGGCGGAAGGACAGATAAGACGGAGTTCGACACGCCTCCTTCTGCCAGTCGCATACATTTTCTTAAAAACGCTATACCCTGCTTACCCATTAATTTGGAGAGAGGGTATAAAAACTACGCATGAACCCGAATACAAACGAATTCTCAGGAGCACCGCAAAACTTGACAAGAATTGACTTTTCAAATATCCCAATACACAACCACACGCACACACACACGCACACACACAGACATTTAAATAGCGAGTATTGTAGTTGGGTATAGGGAGAAGCAGAGCTCAGGCTTACATAGCTGACACACATACACACACACACTTATAGAGAGTGAGTGCTGTGGAGGAGAGTTGAGAACTCACCTAGCTGAATGTTTTGGCATTTGAATTGAGTTGCCTGCATTTTTGAACTGTCGCCGCGTGTTGATTATGCGCCGCAGCTTTTGTCACATAATACAAATAGATAGATATATATAAATATAAATATATATATTAATATATAGCAAAGCATAGCATAGCATAGCTGGATGATATATATTGAATGCATTGCTCGTCGACTCGCTGCGCATTCATGCCCGATGCGCTGATTGAACGCAAATGCATTTGGAGCGGCAATCCATTCAAAATATCAGTCTGTATAAATATGTACCTGTATTATATATACATGTATGCATATGTGTATCTGTGTTATATAATAAATAGTTTTTAAGCATTTCGAGAAATATTATATTTGCGTATTTGGCTCAAGTATTTATATTCAAATCGCGTGCTTAGCGAATGCATTCAAAAAGTTTCTGACCTATTTGAATTTGAAATAGACCAAACCACACATGAATATACCCTGTAAGCTGTTGATTGACTAGAATATGCTGTACTCTTAATTCGTATGTCTTATTACTTATAAATATATATATGAAGTAAATATATATATATATATATATATATATATACCTATGGCTTATTTAACTTTCTTCACAAGTCTTCAAGTTAAATCGTGTTATACATATATTTGGAAGGTAAAAAAACCCTTATAAATCTAAATCAAGCTTCACTTGAATATAAATAATATAATATATAATAGCTGGTAAGTATTATCAATAAAAGGTAACAAAAATGATTAATTACAGGATATTTAAACGGCGACTACTCTCACCTCACTCTCTCATTCTCGCTGCGCGCAAATTAAGCGAAATGAAAACATGAATTTAAAGCGCATTTTAATAGAGTTTTTAATGAATTTAAATTTCTGCACATTTTCATAAAATTTATTTGCGAGCTTAACTGAAACTAAAGCCAATCATCAAAACTGCATACCCTCTATCTGTCTCGCTCACTCTTACTTAATTTCTCTCTTTGTCTCTCTCTTTTTTTCATTGCAGCGGACATTATACAGGATTTGGCAAATTAAACTAATTGCCAGTTAAGAGACAACAAGAACAACAACAAAATGCAAAAATTTAAAATATATATTAAAAAACCATAATTTATAATAAAAAGCACGTTTTGACATTTAGCATTAAGTAAGTAAAACGAGCGCAAAATACATTAAATTCCGCACTATTTAGATGTTAAGAGGCATTATGAAAATATCCATTGCATACTTTTAGGTGTCTTCTAATCAGATAAAAAATATAAAAATACCAGAAAACGAAATCCGTTCTATATAAAAAACAAATTTCGACCAAAAACAAAGCAAAAAAAATATATGTAGACCTAGTCCGTAGTCCGCCCAAGTAAAGGCATTTAGTATAAAATTAATATGGTAAAAAATAGCAATAAAACAATAGAATACTCGAAAAATACCACACAAAATATACCAAAGAACCGTTCACCCTAGTTAAGTTTTGTATTTGTACCATACACAGAAAATAAGATAAGCAATGAATTGAAAGTATACGACATATTTAATACCCTGTACGGAATGCCCTTGCGGTGGGTGTTATTGATTTTGTGACGAGACTTGTAAGAACTTATGGAGCACTCAAGGCTTATTACCGAATGTAATTATATATCTTTTATTTGAAAGCGTTTCAGTTACTTTGCTTATATAAAACATTTGCTTAGGATCGATGGAGATATTTAAAGTTTTCCAGTTATTTAAGACAAACGGTCTTCACTTCTTAGTATACACTCTAGTTAATTAAATATTAATGTCAATTGAAAAGCTAAACGAACTCAAACTGAAGTATTCTTCCGACTTTCTCCATAGAAACTTCCTGGAACTTAGGCTCATCGAATAAGCAATATCTAAAGTAAGGTTGGGGATCTTAACCGTTGTTCTCGGGACTGACAGAGTTGGCGCTCTGTCGACCGAGAGAATCAACTTCAATGCTTAACGAAATTCATCAATTGCTTCTTCTGCCTTTCTCCATGAAAACTTCTTGACTTGTATCCTCAGCAAACAAGCGAGATCTATAAATTCTTTATGAATGAAAATCTATTTTACATATCGAAAAGTGTTCCCTTTTAAAAATCCTTCCACCAACTTTCGATATTAATCATTTCAGCCAATTAGCGATTTGATTATCGCTTGATTTACAATCTTTATCCGCATATAAATATGTGAACCTTTTAATTATAAAATGTGGCCAAAATTGAGCCGTCGACAAAACGCAAAAAGCCAGAAAATTGGGATTTGAATTCGTTGTAAAACCGAAAGCCAAACATAAACACACAAAAAAGCCAACTTTGAGGTTAGAATTGCGCGAAAATCTACGCAAATATACAAAAATTGTGCGGTCAATAAACAAAATGTTGCTTAAATTAAATAAACAGTTATTGCACATGCAACCAGCAACAAAATCGCATTTTAATTGCATTCACAACAATATGTGCAACTAAATAATTAGCTTTGAGCTTCAAGCCGCATCCAAAATACTCTACAAAAATTGAAAACGGATCTTGAAGAATGAAGAGGCTTGAAAAGCTGTTCAAATTTATTTAAGATTAAGTTTATGGCGGATTTTCTACTGATTTGAAATTTCAGTTAGCTAGAATTGATTTAGCAATAATTGTAATACATGTGAAAATGTATCGAATGCTAGAATTGAAAATATTTTAGTTCTGTTTATCGATAAGTCTTCTATACAGCACCTTCAAGTGCTATTTTAGTTTTGCCTATCAATAAGTATTCTACTCTTGTTTATCGATAAGCTGCTTCACTTCAAGTTTCATGGCAAAATCAAAGGACCCACTGCGTAGGGTATACGCAGAACAAATAACCGAAACTATTGAAACAGCAAAGGCCACTCATTAGCCTTTGTTTGCGCATGTGTGCATCAGTGTGTGTGTGTGACAATGAAAGGATATGCAGAGGGAGGGGAAGAGGAAGTTCGCGCGGGTGAAGCGATCAACAACTAATTGCAAAGCTAATTTCAATTGTTGCATTGTCGTCGATGATAATCACGAAAATTGTAATTACAAAAATTACAAATTACAAATTACAAAAATTGCAGGCCAAGTTTTTAGCAAATGTTGCAAAATGAAATTTGCTGGCCAAAAGCGTTGACAAAATCAAAATGCGAATTTCAATTTAATTTGCCGCATTCTTGTCGGGCCTAATTGGCAAACGCGTTATTAAGTATGTAGGTCAATAAAAACCAGTCCAAACTATTCATTAAGGCTTTAAGGCAAATCAAATATTCAAATATCAATCGACATTTAAATAGACTACTTTTTCATTGCTTTCATTAAAAACCGCAAATATGAATATTCAAAAATAACACAAAATATTTCAATTTTAAGCTATATATGTATATATTTATATATTATACATATATAAATGATTACCAAGCCTAAGCAAATGCGTAAATTGACGCAATTTTAATTCCAAAAATTTTGAACATTTATTTGCATTTGACCAAAAATTGTGTGTCCCGTTTATTTTGCATTTATTGACATTTTTTGAAAAGATTTTCCTCGCTTTTCTTGTATGTAATTAAGTCCTATTTCATTTTAAACTTCACCTGTTTAAATAGGTTTTAACATAGTTTCAAATATGAAGCGATATTATGGATAATTTTAAATTTAAACTGAACTTCAAACAGAATTTGAATTTTTAACTTTTGAGTGCGAACCAATATTAATATTTTAAATAATGTTTCAAGACTCGAGGAAAAAGGCGAAACTGATTGCTTTTCATACTCTTTTAAACATATTGAGTAAGACTAGTAATATATATAAAAGGGTATTCCACTAATAGTACTTCAAATATAATCCTTAGTTTTGCAACACTGTCGAAGTTCCAAGCTTTTTTATTAAACGAATTCATGAATATTTATAACGAAATTTATTTCATATTAATTTAAAGATATTCAAATTTAATTTATGAAATTATTTATGTGTATAATTGCTATTTGATCTAAAATTCAATTAGAATTATTTGCACTTCTAATTAGAATTTATTGTTTTATGGATTATGAACCTAAAAAAGAGTCAAAGGACCTTCCCCTGCCGTAGAACCCGCCTCCACGCGATTCTAATCTCCTGCACGCATTGTTTTAAACAAATTTAAAAAGCGCACTTTTCCATTTACTCTGCCAAATAAAAAACAAACAAAAAGCAAAATAGGGAAATGCAATTTTCATGGCAAAAAAAATGGGTTGTAAAATAGAAAATATAAAACAACAACAAAAACAACTAAACAAAAAATTAGTTTTTTTTAGTTTCGCGGAAAAAAATATTTAAATATATATATATATATATATAAATATACATAGATGTAAACTATTAAAAACTATGCGCAAAATATAAACTGCGAATGGGTTTTATGCTAAAGTTGATCCAATTTGTTTTTAAGGTAAAGCAAAAAAAAAAAAGATTGAAATAAAAACTAGAAAATATAAAATAGAAAATAGAAAAAGGCATAAAATCCATTTAAATTCCACCAAAAGATAATTGAGGCATTTATTTTGATATCAAACAACTAATATAAAATAAAGTACTCAAAACAAATGCAATATAGCAAAATATATATATCAAAGTTAGCAAAAGATATCCTGTACCATACTTAAAATAACAATTATTTGAATACCAAATGTGTTTTTATTTAAAATGTAGAGCTAACACAGCTAAATTTATCTACCGATTACTTATATTGTCAGAAGCTAATTTACTTTCTCAATTCAATTCCTTGTTAGCTAGTCGACTATACCCTGCTTAACACATTTGTACAGGGTATGTGCACAAAAAAGAAAATTCCCTTCAAGCTCTGCTTTTCTCATAATCTATTAAACATAGGTAAGCATTTGAATAAATAATATTAAATTATTTAAACAGTATTTCAACATATTTATGCATAAAAAATTATTAGAAAATATAAATTAAATATTCAATGAAAATTTGCAAGTAATTATAAGTGCTTTGTATATACCAAATACAAATTATACTAAAAAATAAAAATAAAATACAAATTATTCTAGCATGGGCAACAATTAAATTGATTAATGCTTGTAAATACACAACTAAACAAACAAAATAGAAAAAAGAAAATCGAAAGGAAGAAGAAAAGCAACTGCTGGAAAATTTAAGAGTTTAGAAAGAAATTTAGAGGGAGGATATAAAACCGAATTTTATATTTTTTACTAAGCTTTTCAATACTTCTAATTTTTTTTAATTTAAATGTATATTTTGTTGAATCAATTTATTTACATTATTGTTTAAACGTTTTTTTACTTACAGTTTATTTATTTTTTAATAAAATTAAAGTTTTTTTATTTTAAAAAATGTTATCATTCATCTTTGATGCCACTAAAACTTTAAATGAAAGTAAAAAAAGTTGCTGACAACATTTAACAATATATTGATTTATTATCTCTAAAGAAACAATATTATAACCTTAGCTATAAGCAATTGCATCTAAATGTTAGCTTTAGGATTAGGAAGTAAAAATAGTAATTGCAAAAGTGAAATCAAAAATAGTCCAAGAATAAAATCGATATAAGTAAGATTTGATGTGCAATTAATTTTCTCTTTCTCTCTGTAAACTATTAAAAACAATTAACAATATAAATAAATAAAATACAACTATACTATATAAATATACATATACTACATATACAATTTGCGTAGATGTTGGTCGCCAGGCGTTCCGAGCATTTTACTTAAACTACATTTTAACTATAACTAAGCTGGTGAGCATACCCTATATATATGAATATATATATACGATATTATATGAATAAAGCAAAATGTAAAACTCTAAGAATGGAAGTTTTGTTTACGTTTTTGAGGCAGAGGGCGGCGTCAATAGAGTCGACAGAGGGTTGTCCGGCAGCCTATCCGTCCGTCGGTCCGTATGTATGAATGCCTCGATCTCAAGATCTACAAATGGGAGAGACTTGTAATTGTACATCTACGTTCTCCTATAGCAAGCGCAGATCGAGTTTATTTCGATATCGATAACTCCTTTCGTTTGCGTGTAATCGATAACACGATTTAGTTTTAAGAGCATATCTCATACATATTAACGGCTAGAACTATCAACCTTACTTTATATATTCAGTGGAAACAGTCACACGCTTTGGATATTTCAAATTTTGGGAAACTCTCCCATTTATTCGATATTGGTGATGATCTCAGCTTATCGCTGAGAACATTTTGTCATGCATGTGCATGCAGCAGCAGTGCACGGAATATAGGGTATCCCCTAGTCGAGCACACTCGACTAGACTTTTCTCACTTGTTCCTTTTCGTTTTATTGACAAACGGGGCAGTCGCCTTTTTTTCGGGGCTAAATACACAATACAACAGAGAGAAATATACAAATAAATATATATATATATATATATATCAATATATATATATATATACACACATATATATGTATATGTGTACATGAACAGAAAATGGGATGCAAGAAATGGAGTTTCCTCTCCGAAATGGCCGCCATCTGGCTGCTGCTGCTGATCTACGTGCTGCTGAGGCAGGTGAACAAGGTGTTAAACAAGATCATTTTGCGGCGGGCGGCGGCTGCGAGTCGATTGAGAGCGGCGATTGCGACGACGACGACGACGACGACGACATCGACAACATCATCGACAACGACAATTCATGGCCACAGTCCCAACGATCCACAAACGACAACCACAATAGCAACAACAACAACGACAACGAAGCGTAGAAGAAGCAAAAGAAGCCGCGCTGCCGCTGCCGCTGCTGCGGAGGCGGCTGCCCAGCAGGTAAATTGAAAACAAAAGCAACCACCGATGCAATTCTTCAATTAACAAAAAACTTCACTCTGTGTCTACGTATATGGGAGTGTGTGTGTGTCTGTGTGTGTGTGTGTGTGTGTGTGTGTGTGTGTGTGTGTGAAGCCGCAAATGGTGACATTGCGCAAATAAAAAACAATTTACGATAAACATCAAATTTCCACAAATTACCTTATATTTTACGTGAGTTGCGAAACAGATTGTAAACCACACGCAGACACAAGCAAACACACACACACATACAGGCACACACACATATACAGGCACACACACACTCTCCCGCACAGACTACAAAAAATGGCGAATAACAAAAACAGCAGCAGCGAAAAAACAAGTCACAAAATTGCACTCGAATGGCACCGACTGCGCGATACTCGCTCACAGCTAAAAAAAATCTCTATTAACTCCAAAACTATGGATTTTATTCCATTTGCCATGCTCTGATGTGTAGTCTTAGCGGGATCTGTAGAATAGGAAAATACATTGATCCATAGGTCTACATTTTATACTATAGATCTAATGCTATGGACTATATATTTATTTCCCCTTGTCGCTTGTATATATGTATATATATTTTATAGATCTGTAAAACAGGTAAAAATATGTCAAAATTGTTTTCTCTAGCTCTTTCATATACTTCATTCCCTTTGCCACGACTATAGAACCTTTTCAATTACGAAAATTCAATTCCATTGCTTCCCGCTCATAGAAACAAACCGACAGCAAGCCAATATACCCGCTTGCCAGCGCTTGGGCGGGCATTAAAACCGCGAAGCGCTGATTTTACAGCGCGTTGAGCATTCGCCTCGTTGGCCATTGTTTGCTCTCAGCGGCGCAGGGGTCGGGGGTCGGCAGTGTGTATGCGTGTGTGTGTGTGTGTGTGTGTGTGTGTGCTTTAAACGTAGCAGACACGCCTACACTTAAATTTCGAAATTTGCAATTATTTTTATTGCTCGCCATTTTCGCTTCGCTGTTTGCGCTGTGGCTTTGCCTTTTTGTCAGCCACTCGACAAAATGGCAACTGCCACAAGGGTCGAGGGTCGCAGCTCGAGGGTTGGGGGTGGAGCAGGTGATGGCTGAGCGGGGCAGAGTACGGCTCGCCACTTTGTAGTACCCATCATAAATTTGCACGGCACAACCGAAAAAAAGAAAACAAAAACAAAACAAGTATTTTTTTGTGTGACTGACAGATGCCCTGTCTTTGCACTCTGCTTCTTCTTCTGCTTGCTCCTAAATTAGAAAACTCCCATATTGTGAAATCATTTCTATTTCTGTATGCCTTGTATCCTTACTATATATATCTCATCATATCCAATCCAATCAATATAATAATAATAATAATAATAGCTGATTTTGCAAACTACTTTGTCAGTTATCCGCTATCGATATTTATCGATTTCTAACAATTACAGGGTATTTAAATGTGAGCCACGATAATGAATATAGACATTGAAATAAATACAAATGTTTGTTAAGTGCACACTTTTACATCCAGCTGTCTCTCTCACTCACTCATTCACTCACTTCCGCTCCCTTTCTCACTCTCTTATTTGTTGTTTTTTTTTTCTATGTGTGTTTAGATAATATAAATGTTTTCTCAGCGTATGTGCCTCAATTGTCCATCTCGCTCTCTCTCTCTCTCATTTTCTCTCTCTCTATCTCTCTCTAAGAGGGCAGCAAAAAATTGCCCTGTCATTCTGTTTGGCACATTCTGAAGGTCAAAGTTTTTACCATTTCTCCCTGCATAAGCCTCAACAAAGGATCTGCTCATGGGAATGGGTTTTTTTTAGGAGTTACTTACAATCCTTTTAGGGTCTAATGTGTTAATTCAAGGCTTGACCTCGACGGTTACTTTGCATAACCTCTGAAGCGGGTAACGGGGCATAATCTTGGCGAATAATTCTTCTGAGATATTAACTGAAAAGGAATGATGAGTTCTAACTGACAAAAGATATTATGATATCTTATTAAAATTGTTGATTAGTTTCGCATGTCGAAAGTTTTAAGTATGGGAAAATTTGTAGCATTTCGACTTTTTTCGTTTTTTATCTCTAAAATTTTGAATCTTCAAGCTATATTTTATCTGGCTTTTCTTTTAGGCATATCTCAATTGCCTGCCTCTCTGTTTTCGCAGCTATTTTACAGTTGGATTTAAAGTGAGAAGATTTGTTAAACTCTTACTTCTCTGTCTGCACTTCCGCTCGTACTTCCTGACCACATATGGCACAACAATAAAGAACTCGGACAACTCGACAAGCTGCTCTAAATTCTAGAAAATATGCCCTACTACTTTATGTCCCTAATAAATAAGTTCACTTGTTCAGCAGCTAAGACTATTAGCCATATATATAGTATATATATATATATTTGTATGTATATATTATGTTATCCCAGTTCGATGATCCCCGAGACGTGGGCCGCCTGGCCAGCGGGCAAGTAATTAGGCCCGACTTTGGCTTAGGCCAAGTCGCAGTTCTGGCCAAGAATAAAACGTGATAAGTGGCCGTAAAGTAGGCAACAAACAAGTGGTCAAGAGCAGTTGCCTAGCAAGGGCACAATGTAATTAGAGAGCATTAGGATTAGGCTTACAAATTTCGACCAATAACAAACGCGGCCGAAAGCCGCAGGCGAGAAAGAGACAAAGCAAGAGAGAGAGAGAGAGAGAGAGAGAAAACAAGGGAAGGGGGAGCTACGTAAACTTTTCACAAATAAATCAACTTTATGGTGCGTAACAGCAGCAGGTAAAAGGAGGTGGCGGCTGTGGTGGGGGAGGGGGAGCGGGGGTAACAAGGATCAAGTCCTCAGCGACAGCATTTAACTTGGGAGCGTTGTCAATAGCCCGCGGCCAGGTGAAATGCGTTCAGGTACCCAAAAAAAAGTCTTTAAATTATTTACGCTACAGCTGCAAACACATTCAGAGGTTCAGGTGTGTAAACAATCACACATACACACACACACACAGATACAAATTTAGATAGAGAAGCAGATGCACACAACATTTACATTTAAAGCTACAGTTACAGATGCACTGATACGGATACGAAAACAGTTACCAGATACACATTAAGATACAGATACAAATTACTTATTCAAATATTCACGTACTTATACGTCTGCCTTTACGAACATACAGATACATTTTGGGAGAGACAAGTACACACTCATTTATATAAAGATACAGATACATTTTGGTATATCGATATAAATAAATATTAAGATGCAGATACATGTTAAAGATACAGATACATTTTGAGAAACCGATATAAATAAACATTTACATACAGATAGGATGACAGATACATATTGATTTATTCAAAGGCACACGTTTGTATAAAGATTCAGATACACTTTGATATATCGTATATGTTAAGACACAGACTCTCACATTCAGATACGAAATAATGATAAAATACAAACGGTACACTTTAACGTATTTATATATAGATGCACATGCATTCAAGCAGAAGTGTTATCGATCCAAATCGAATCGATAGTCTAGTTGTATGTCCTCCATTGTCAGTTTAACGCTTTATTCTTAACATCCTTGATTCCGAAATAATAAAACAATAGTTTTTTAAACTTAATCTTTTCTTTCAAATGCTAAACAAATGGATGCCCTCTTAAAATCACGCCCTAGTTTCCTTTTCACTTCATTTTTTGCAACTCTCTTTAAGCCATTTTCTTCACGGCTTTTGCCGTTGCTATTGACGGCATTAATTGATGAGGCGTCAGCAGCAGAAGCGCATTTGCATGCACTTTTCTAAGCACGCGGAAGCAAGATGAAAAACGCTCCCCCCACTCCCCCCACTCACCCCCTGCCCACTTATGGCCAACAGATTGGCAATTGGCGAAGAGCGACGCGACTAAAACCGCAGAATCTAATTTGGCCCAAACCACCAAAGCAATTAAAGTTGCCAAACGGACGAACGGTGTGAAACACTCAAATCGAGTGTTCACGAGTGTTTCTCTGTGTGAGTGTGTTTGTGTGTGTCGGACAGTAAATACACATCAAATTTCCACGAAAATTTACCGTTGATTTACGCCTAGTTTTCCATTCGCTCAATTTGGCCATTAAATGCGACGCGTTTTATTTCATTTGCTCACAATTAAATTTCTTACCAAAAATTTTAAATGCAAACGCAAAAAACTTTTTGTTTTGAATGTGAACGACTGCATGATACTCTATCAGGGTCTCAAAAGACTTTCAACTTCTTCGCTATAGGTAGGATGACAGATAGATGGAGCTATATAGAAATAAAATAAGATAAAGATACATTTGAAGAAAATAGAGATAAACATCTAGGTACAAATTCAAGTGCAAATGCAGCTAAAGATACAAAGATACAGAGATTCAGTAGATAGAGTTTGAGATATAGATACAGACACAAATAAAGATGCAAAGATATAAAGATACATTGATACATAAGTGCATAGATACATAGATACAAAGATACATAGATACATAGATACAAAGATACAGATACAGGTACAGGTACAGAAACCCAACACCAAGTCTTAAGCTGTACGGATTACTAAAAACTAATAACCTGTACACCCCGCTTCCCATTTGTGAACAGAGTATGAAATTGTGTGTGTAATAATTTCCATTAACTGGGCTTGATGCGCTCTTCATGCCCTAAACTGCTGCAAATGCAATTGCTGCCTTGCAACCTCTGCTGTTGCACTTACCGCTGCTGCTGCAACTTGTTTCACATTGAGGCTAAAATGCGGCTGCAATGCCACAAAAGTCGAGCCACGTCCATAATTTAAAACAATTTTAAATTGCTAGTGCAATTGCGAGCTTTTCATTTCCACTTCTTTCGGCTGCAATTTTCATTTTTCAATTTTCCATTTTTTTTTTTTGCATAACTACTTTTCCGTATTTTCGAATTTTGTTTTGTGGTGCGCCGCAAAGTAGACAATGCAATTGCTTTCTTAGACTTTTTCGATTGTCGTATACCCTGTTAAGGAGTTATTCCAAATTTTGTGCGGATTATGGTTCGAAATGTTGGGAGAATATAGTAAATATAGTTGATTGTTGCCTATAAGTTAATTCACTCAGTTTTCAGAATTTGTTGTTTGTTAGATAATATATATTCTATGCCTAAAAAAAGCTTTGGACTTTCATATTTCGGGACCTTCAGTCAATCATTTTAGCCAAAATTATTTGGATTCCCATAACCTTTCATTCAGTTGGTGTCTTATTCCAACATCTCTCAATATTTACGATATTTTACTCAAGACTAACTGTTTAAATATACCTCCAGGTAATAGACAAGCTAATCTATCTGTAATATATGTAAATCAGAGTATCAAATCTTGCCCACGTCGAACAATACTCTCTATTTTTCTTCTAATAACTCCTTGCTGCACGCCATGGCGAGTCAACTTTGTAAGTGGGCGACGCCACGCCCACATTTAAACGCCCGAAGCACTGTCCAAACGCTGGTCGTCAGCTGTCGCAAGTCTCTGGAGCCCTTTCTGGCCCGTTGTTTGTTTTAACGATATTAACCGCGTGGATAGTCGACCCATTGGTCACGCCCATAACGCCCAATGCGATAAAACTAAAGAGCGAGAATGTTAGAGATGTGCAAGCGTACTTCACAGCAATTCAGTGTGCCCGTTCGTGAGTCAGTCAATCATACTAAAGCAATAGTTCGATTAAGCAGTCAATCATTAAGTACTAACTTGTCCATCAGCTGATCATTTAGTTAACCTATAAGTCAATCAGTCACCATCAGTCTGTGGATTAGTGAATAAGTCACTGAGTCAGGCATTTAGTCAGTCAGTCAATCATACTTAAGAAATATTTTGCTCATCATTTTTAAAGCTAGTTAATCAGTCAATCGTTTAGTACTTAGTTATGAAGTCAGGCAATCGTACGAAATGATCGTCAATCAGCTGTCAATCACAGTAAGTCAATTAATAAGCGTAGTTCAGACAGCTCAAACAGCATAATCATTCACTCAGTCATTCAATCGTTGACTCATTCAACGAGTTATGCAGTCCATGAGTTTTTCAATCATTGTCCAGTCTTCGCTGACTCAGTCAAACGTTTTACGCTTTTATCAATCAACATATGGAATCAAGTTCTGTGTTTCATTATTCTCAAATACCAGATATTCCTATCTGCTGTGACACATTATGATATTAATATTATATATGTATCTCCTATAGACTACGGCTCAGCGAAGCTGGACAGCGAGAAACTAAACCTCTTGCGATAGTTGAGTCACGCGTGTGTTAAACGCTCACGTTGTCATCGATAGATGTCGCAATGGCCGCCGGGCAACTAAAGCGGCATCTGTTGGCTGCACGACGAGTCACTAGCCGCTTTCGTTGTTGTTGTTATTATTGTTGCTGTTGTTATTGTTGTTGTTGCTGTTGCTGTTGTTGTTGCTGTTGTTGTCATTGTCGCTTCGCACATTGCATTTTATTGACCATAACTGACTTTGTCATCGCATAAGCCAAGCCCAACGGGACGGCCGGAGCAGGCAGTCAAAGGAAGGCGGCGGGTGGGCGTGGCTGCTGGTGGATGGGTTATCCTGCAGCGTAGACGTTGCTGCTGCTGCTACTGCTGCTGCTGCTGCTGCTGCTGCAGCTGTTTGCCTTGTTTCCTGTTGTTGCCGCATGTTGCAGCTGCTACTCATTGCTCTAGCTTTTGCTGTAGCTGTTGTTGTTGTTGCTTGTCTCATTGCTCATACGCCGCGTGGCCGCGTTTTTAGCGTAGTCATCAACAGCAACAACAACGCAGGAGTTTGCAGGCTCGTGTGCAACATTGTTGTACGCCACACCCTGTACAAATGCTAATAAATAATAAAGGGGTATAACGCAGTAGTGACAGCAAATGTAACAGACAGCTTGATGCGCAGTCGAGTTGATCGGTAAATGCTTACTGGAATATCAACTCAATCGATTTCGATGTCTTCCAAAATCGTTTAGTTTAAAAATTTCCCCTGAAACAAAAAGGTATGTGGTATCGAGTAATATAGGGTATCTGCTGGTCGAGCACTCCCATTTGTTGAACGACACAATCATTTAATAGATAACAAATTTCGATTTCCCTTTGAAAAGTAATGTAACAAATGTATCTTCCGATATTACAGGGTATCTGCTGGTCGAGCTCGCTCTGCTGTTGCGCTCGGTGCACCTGTGGGGCACGCGCGTGTTGTTGGCGAGCAGCTTAGCAGCTTTAGCTGCTTGTTGGCATTAAGCTTTGTGTGTGTTTCTGCTTCTTCTTCTTCCTCTTCCTCTGCTGCTGCTGCTGCTGCCTCTGTTGCAGCTTTGATGATTTTGTTAACTTGGCTGCCAGTTTATCGTGCGTCTTGCAATTTGTCAAACAATGTGTCAGATGGCTCGGTGCTTCCCTTGAGGCGCCTCCCAACCCCCTCCCCCACCTCCAGCGCACTCATGCAACTGCCTGCCATGTTGCACATTAATTAAATGACTTTCAACTTTTGTGGATTTTGCATGCATTTTGCATTAGCCAAATTAATATGAAAATCTCTCGGCGCTTGGCTAATTAAGCCACTTGCTTAGTTTTTGCCTCTTTTCTAATGAGCCACACTTAACTCTGCCACAACTCTTCCTCTTTCTCTTCCCCTTCCCCTTTCCCGTGGCTTATCCCAAGGGAATCCACAGGGAGAAAAAAAACTGCACGCGCAAATCGAGTCGCTTGTCTTATCAGCGCTATAAACGGCTTATCAAACGGTTAACAAACAAAAACAAAAGCAAACATAATTTTTATTCTTCATTCAATTGAGAGACTCGCAAGCCACAAAGCGAAAAAGTGCGAAAGATAAATACGAAATAGGAATTAACACTCATTAAAATGCGACAAGACAAAACGAACTGTTTGTATACCCTTTAAATATTTACTCTTAAGTCTGTTAACTGAGATTCAAGCAGCAAATTTACCTTCAATCATGCAAGTTGGAATTTTCCTACGTATTTACATCATGTAACAATCAACCATTAATATATTAGTTTTCCAGCTCTTACAGCTTAAGCAGAGTAACCATCAATCAATCAATCAATCAGTCGTTCAAAACAAACCAATGATATAGAATAAAATTTTATTATGGTAACAGATATCACTCTTCAGTCAGTCAATCAGTTAATTAATATTTATGTATACAATCCAATTCTTTAAACCTACATCGTGGTAATTTACATTTGAAACAATCTTTTATTTATAGCGCATACAAGTTTCGGTTATTCACAAGCTTTTTGTTTTTCCCCGTTTTTTTTTTTATCAATCCCGAAACGAATAATAAAAAAAGTACAATAAAGCTGACCACTGAAAAGCAAAAACAAAAGAACGCAACAACAATGCCAATCGAGAGGCAGAGATTGCGCCGTGTGCTTAAACATTTTATCGTCACTTAACCAATGAGTAAATGGAATTTTATTTTTATATTATGTACTCGTGCCTATTTGCATTTGGCACTTTTCCTTCTCCACCCACTCCCCTTTCACACCATAACACTGATAAGGTCGGGGATCAGCGAACAGTTATCAGTGCTTAAGCCTCGGGAAAGCTCATAAAAAAAGCGTTTGCGATTGTTTTATGCCTGTGTTTGTGTTTGTAAGTGAACAATGAGTCATTTAAAGCGAATATTGCTGAGCTCGAGGTGAAGTCCAAAGCTCTAAATGCTAATTAGTTGCACAATTCGGCTATACAGACCAATATTTGCGCTACTGTAGTCCCTACAAGAATTAAATGTGAATTACACTCTTAATATTATAAAATAGATTTACAAATACTTGAAAAATTATCAAAGAACTGAAACTTAACAAGTTTATCTAGTTATTTTATTTGTTAATAATAATTAAAACATTTTGTAACGAAGCGCATTCAACAAATTTAACAACACACTTAAAAATCATTCCAAAACAAACGCTCAGCTGTTATCGTCTCTCCCACTTATGCTCTTCCGTTATGCTGCTCTCACAATTTTGATTTCGCAATTCGCTGCGTTCGCTGCCATTTGCCAGCGGCTTGACTTGCTTTTTAGTGTGCCATCGATTTTTCCACTCGCCGTTTCGCCGTTTCCCAATTCTGCTGTCGCCTTCGCCTTCGCCTTAGCCGTCGCCTTACTTGTTGTCCTAGGCCAACAGCTGACCACGGCGAAAGCTCAGCTTCGGCTAGCAGTTCGGCGACGTAACGCCATAAACGAGTAGCGCTTCGTGTTGTTTACGTGATGCATTCGACACAAACGCCACGTTTCTGACAGCTGCAAGCGTTGCAGTTGCAATTAAATATATTGTGTACCGCATTTTGTTGCAATTTATTAAACAATTTCAAGTGCCTGCGATGCGAAAACGCAAACGTAAAACGCGTCGTGATAATAAAAACACAACTCAAGCATTTATGCATTTAAGCAAACCGTTACGGCAGTGAGAGTGTGCGAGAGCGAGAAAGGAAGAGAGAGAGTGAGAGTGTGAGAGCGGAAATTGAGGCTGTCACGAACTTGCCGCATTAGCACAAAGCAAAACGCAACAAAAACAACAATAAAAAGCAAAAACAATTACGAGAGAGAGACTATAAGAAGGAGCATAAGAAACAGATTTGTATAAATTGCACCGGAAGTGCGACTCAGGTTTGTAACAGTAAATGCGTGCTTATGGGTGTTTGACTGTGTGTGTGTGTGTGTGCTTTTCACTTTCGCTTTCGCTTTGCCAAATTGCACTAAATTGCGCTTTTGACACAATTAAGCTCTAGTGTTTGCGTCATTACATTCCCACGGCCACGCCCCTCGCCCCTCGCCCCTTACACCTCCTACTACCCACGCCTCTGCACATAATTGAAAACTGATTTGGACACACACACACGCTCATAAATATGCTTCTCATTATGCAGCGCACGGTGCGCGTGACTCATTGCTGCCACGCCCGCCTCCGCCCCCGCCCTCTTTTAAATTCCGTGTCCAGGACAACCAACAACAATATTTATTGCTGCCAATTAATTTTAAGCTAAAAAATTCAAGCGCACTCCGCGTCTTGCCACGCCCCTTGCCGCCCCGCCCAAGTATTTCAATTAGCCGCGGCATACAAAAGGAAAGAACCAAAAAAAATACCTGCCCGATAAAAAATATTGTTGCTAATTTGTTTTATTATTGTGATTTATGTAGAGAGAAAAAAAGAGAGAGAATGAGAGGAAAAAACTGAAAAACATCAGAGAGAAAAGAATAAAAATTAGATTCAATTAGTTCAAATTTTTTAGGCAAATATTCGAGAAAGATTCTTGAACTTTTTTAGCTCAAATTAATAGAGAAAATATTTTGGATACATTTTTCAGTTATTCTCTATATTATTTTTTATCGTAAACGCGAGTTCAATGGGGTTTATCAATTAGCGATAAAGTAATGGTAATTACTTATCAGATAGCTTTGATTTGTTATTATATATGTATAGATATACCCATATATATGTGCATATGTTCAATTGAGTGCAATGAACAGTTAGTTAGATATGATTTATTAGATTTATGACCGTGAGAAGCGCTGTTTCTGAAAAGTTAGCAGGGTATATTAGCTTTTTTCGCCTTTCAGCTAGCAAGTACTTAACATACAAATCAGTTTATCTTAACATTTCTTTCAGTACACTCGTATCTAAAATATTTTTTTGTATTTAGGTTTTAAATTTAGTATAAAATGCAATTTGAATAGAAATTTGTATTTTTCGATCATAAATATTAACTTTGACAACAACTTTGACATGTGCGGAAGAATGGTTAAGGTAAAGTCAGCAGCCTTGAAGTTCGCGTCAACTTGATATCAAGTTAACGTCAAGTACACGCTAAGCTAACGTATACTTAATAAATTTTAATGGAAGTAAATGTTAGGTAGAGGTAAAGTTAATTTTAAGAAAATTTTAAGTTGCTGTTAAACCGTGCTCAGTACAATTTGAAACCAAGTTCAAGATAAACTGATGTCTAGTTCTAGTTAAGTTCCTGTAGGGTTGGTGTCAAGTGCATGTCAAGTTAATGTATAGTTCATGTCAAGCTATTGTCTTGTTCATGGCAGAATTCGTGTCCCTAACTTTTAACTCATAGTGAGGGTCGAAAATCTCATTAAATGTGATAAAAAGGAATATTACGAAATAGTTTCGAAATTAAAAGCTTAAATGGAAGCCTTGAAATACGCTCGAACAAAAACGAAAAAGTTGTTCCTCATATTTTATTTTGAATGCGGAATTCGATTGTGATTTAATGATCATTATGGGACAGAGTTGAAAAAGTAAAAGTTCGATGTGCAGCTTGTTGCAAGTTGCCACAGCAACGGACACAACGTTGTGGCCAGTCGCCAGTCGCCAGTCGCCAGTCGCCAGTCATAATAAAAATAGTGAACCGTTGTCTATAGAAATCGAGAGAACTTTTATGTCAAGGCCTGCCCCATGCCCTGTGTCCCTTGCCACTTGCAACTTGCAGCAGTTGCAACATACCTGGGCGACTAATTCATTTCATATTTGGGCGGCAGCAAAGTTTTTAGCAGCCGAAAACAAGGAAAGAGAAAAAGAAAGGAAGAGTAGAAAATCAAACCAAACAATGATTGAAAACTTTTTTAATTGATTTCCCCAACTTTCTGGCAACCGTCTCACTTACTTTCCCTCTCTCTCCCTCCGTTGCAGCAACGGCAAGTGAAGCCAAGTGCCACTCCCAGCAAGCCAAATCCCTTGCAGCCGACGATGGGCAACGCACATGGCCAAAACCGAGCTGCCGGCTCGTTGGCCATCGAGAAGCCGTCGACGGCGACGACGACGACGGCGACGGCGACGGGCGGCCTGCTGCGACTGGCGGGGGGGGCACGCACCGCGCCAGGGTGCATGCCGCCGGTGCCGCCACTCGAGGAGAGGCGCGACTACAGCTACAACAACTACAACAACAATAACAGCAACAACAACAACACTGGCGGCGTCCACCAGCAGGCGCGCGTTTTCAGCCGCTTTGTCAAGCAGCGGCGGGAGGTTTTCCTGCAGTCCGGCGGATCGACCGCCGCCTCCCCGCTGTCGGAGTGGACTCCGCCGTCTGTGGACCGCGGACAATTGAATGGCGAACAAATGGATTTTCGTAAGTCAATTTCGAAGTTGTGCCACAAATATTATCCTTTTTTTCTATTTTTGCTTTTGACTTTTTTATTTCGTTACCTTTTGTCGCTGTCCGCAAATTTTATTTCAATTTTCCTTAAATTCCCGCTTGACGCTGCGAACCGGGCAAACCGTAACATCCGTTGTACCGGAAGGTGTATATCAGTTTTACAATCAGTTATACTCCTCTGTTATACGACCCAGCCCCAATATCTAATCGATTATCTATTATAGGAAAAGTTACCATAAATCTCATTTTTATTCCACTTAAAAACAATTTTGATAACCGACTAATTAATTGTTGAATATTTATAAGTGTTTTATTTATCTTATTATTCATTATGTTTCACTACTATTATTATTATCATAATCATTAAAAACTATTAAGATTAAATAGTGTTACAATCAGTGTTAATAGCATTTGAAACAAGATTAATTATTATCATTATCATCAGCATTATTAATACTATTAATCTTAATCTTACCTTGCGAGCACAGGTATATTACAGACAATCTGTCTCGTCAATATAATTCTCTACTTAGTTCAACATGCGAAACTCTTCTTCTTCCTCATCTTCTTCTCCTCTTTGTTGCATTGTTTTCACTGACTTTTGTTATATTATAGAACTCTTTCGCAGGCCTGCAGCTCGCACCAAATCCGTTCAATTCTCTGCATCCCATCTCTTTTCTCTCCCTCCCCCCACTCTCTCTCTCTCTCTCTCTCTCTCTCTCTCTCTCTCTCTTGCACACTGTCGCCTTCTCTTTCACACTCTGCGCACCGTCGACTTATTGCAATTTAAGCGTAGTTTAAATAAGAATTTTCGTGCAAGTTTTTCGAAAATAGAATAAAACAAGAAAACAGCGCCGAGGCCCAAACTTTTCATTGAAGTTTTATGAAATTTTTTGCACTCTCTTTTTTCCCCTCCCCCACCTCCCCCAAACGCCTTTGTTGTTGTTTTTGTCTGCGCTTGTTAGAAAATTTTCTGAGCTTTACTTTTCCGCCGGCGTTGTTTGTTTCGGCCATGGCTTATAGTAGTTGCACATACACATATATACTTATATATACTATGTATATATATATACTATGTATATATATACTATGTATATATATATTATATATACTATGTATATATATACTATATGTATATATCCCCCGATTGCCATGTAACTTATTGGCATGTTGGGAGGGGGAAATAATAATTTCTTTACTTGCGCTTCGCATCGGCAAAGAGAAATCAAAAATTTATAGATTTTAGTTATTCATGTGAAATCTTTAAGAGATGCTCACTTTAAAATAAGAAAACAACTGTAAAATATGGCTGGCTGTAGTGCACAAAGCGGGCCACGTTCTCAATCATAACTCACGCACACACACACACACACACACACACACACTGACACGCTCACACAGACAAGGATTGAGATACAGCAGCGACCCACTTCAAAAACTCGACTCTGTCTATTAAAAAACGCGCTGACTTAAAAAAGAAAGGAAGAAGAAGACCGAGTAGGAGAAGTTCCTTCGCCAGCTCCAAACAAATTGAAATATAAGCGAAACGCATTGAGCTAATGCTTTTATCGAGACGAAGCCGAGATACCCTAACTTTCAAGGGTTCCTCTGCTCTTCTCCCTTCTTCCTCCTTCTCAAACATCAATTGCAATTTTTGATCTGTATTAAAGACTAATCTGGGAAGCATTTTAGAGATACAAAAAAGTATTAGATATATTTATTCGCCTTGCTTATGAAAGTTTATTTCCTCTCAATCAACTTCCAACCAACATCTACTTTGTTACAAAACGTTTCTCAGAGTCAGGTATGCCCATTTAGGTAGGGTACACAAATTGACGCCGAAAGAGCTCGTCGAGCATTTTGCGGCGCTGTTTCCGCTGTTTACAAAGACGCCTTTCGAATTCAAGAGAAAAGCTATGCTGCACGCCGATCGGGGAAATCCAAGGGTTGGGGTTAAGTGGGGGTGGCAAATGGGCAAGTGGGGGTGGCAAATGGGCAATGGGGGCTGTTGGCTATATCAAAAAGCAATTGAAAGGCGGCTGCATGGCTGCCATTGCAGCGGGCAAAGTCCAAAATCAAATCAACGAAAAATTCTAAACGTGCCAAAGCGCGAAAGAGAGGGGGAGAAAGACAGTGAGAGAGAGTGCAAGGGAAAGGGAGGGAGAATGAGAGAGAGGGATAGCGGGAGTGCTGCTATCAAAAATTCCCTTTTGGCATGAGATAGCTGAACTGCCACGCCCCCTTACACACACACACACACACACACACACACACACACACAAGCCATGCTGCGCCTTTCCATTCACACACAACAAGGATTTCGCGTCTTCTTTTTTTTGGCAGCCTCTTTCAATGCATAAATTCATAATTCATGCGGGCCCTAAGCAAAACTCAGCGGCCGCCATTTGCAAAATATAAAAAGCAGGCACAGGGGTCGGGGGTGGGGGCGGATTATCCGCTGTCGGATGCGTAAAGCGCCGTCAACTGCAGCCCGAAAGAAAAAACAAAAACAACTCGCGACGTGCTCAATTAAGAGCCTACACACACATCCACACACACACATAGCCATAAGCACACACACACTCACAGCTCGGCTGCATAAAAGTTAGCCCTGGCACGCGGCGGACCGCTAATATTTATGGCAATTAGTTTTAATAGTTTTCCTTGTAAACTTCTAACACTCCACGCCATTTGCCTCTCCCTCTCTCTATCCCTCCTTCCCCCACTCCCACTCCCACTCCCACTCTCTCCTTTCCCTTCCTCTTGCCTGCTCTCCCTCTGCTATCGCTCGTTATACGCTTTTAACAACGGCTTAATGCTGTTAACAATCGTTTTTAGTGTGTGTGTTCTGCAATTTAAATGCAACAACAATTATAAAACTTTTTGGAGAGTGTTGGAAAACATATTTTAAATAGTTTTGCATGTAGATTATGTTAGCAATGATGATCATGATAATGATAACAATAGTAATAGGCATATTGGCACAAGCAAAAAATGTTACTAATAATAAATATTCACATACACATTATTTCTAACGATTTTCCTATGCACCCTAAAACTATGCAACTTTACAATTATAAAATTATTCAGAGTAAAAGCTTTTGCCGTCCACTAAGCTTTTCATCTGAATTCGCCGCTAAAACGCATGCAACACTGATCGACACAGAATAAGCTTTGAATTTACAACTATATTCCAATCAGCGAATCATAGCAATTAAATATCTCATATAACTTTAACCGTTGGATTTGAACTTCTGCATATTTATGAGCTAGTTGATCCATTAAAAGCTTCTCTCACATTAGTTCTTTTGTCCCTAGTTCCAACATGCATAACGCTTGCAGCACACCTCAGCAATCTTTCAGTAAACTTGGCTCCCATGTAAACTAGTTCCCCTCTCTCGCACGCTCTCTCTACCTATTTCGTATGCACTTATCCAGGCAGCACTTCCTGCTTTTATAAATTATAACAGAGTCGATTTCAGTACTCTGCACATATGTATGTACATATTTTTTTTCTTAATTTACCAGTCTTTTATATATATTTATATATTGATTCCAGTTGCTTTTGTTCATTTACGCCGTTCAAATTACAGCTTAAGCCGTCAATCGCTCTGGCATTCGTTGTCTCTTGCTCTCTTCTGCACGTTTTCGCTCTCACGAGTTCAGCTTGGACTTCCAGGCTTCTCTCACATGTGGACCCTATAAACCAGTTGCTCTTTTTGTTGTTAGTAACGCTTCGCACTTGCTGCCGCGCAGATCGCTTAAGTCGAAGTTGCAGTTGTAGTCGCCGTCGCCGTCAGCGTCATTGTCGCGTACGGCTAATTGGAAAATGTGTGTATGAAAAGTGAAAAGTTGTGTTAGAATCGACGCGTAAAGTTTTGCGAAAACAAGCGAAAATTAATAGCTTGACGCAAGTGCAAAAGTGAGCATTGGGCGTGCGTGAGTGAAAAAGGGACTGATAAATAGAGCAGTCAACGAATTTTGAGGTGCTTATTTTTGTCTTTGTTTTGCTTTCAATTTGCTTAAATTGCCATACACACAAATAAAACAAATTTGTTGGCGTGAACCAACAAAGAAATGCAAATAAAATAAAAGAAAAGTGACGCCGCGTTCCCGTGCCTATTCCCTTTCGCTTGTTCCTATAACTTCCCGCTGCCACTTCTCCTTCTTCCCGCCTCCCGCTACCCGCTCGCTGACCCATAACCAAACCAGTTTCGAGCTGCGCCCTTCGCTTCGCTTTGTTTTTGTTTGTGTTTGCTTTAGTTTTAGTTTTTGGTTTTTCCTGAGCTCATTTGTCATAATGTCTTTTAATCTCTTGCTTTTGAGTTCATTTTCCATATGGATTTTCATAAATTTCGCGTTCACGGTTTTCAGTTCTCAGTTTACGTTTTGCTTGGCCTATTCCAATGAGAGCGCGCTCTCGCCTCTCTCACTTTGTGCGCTCTCGCTCGCTTTTGCCGCTTTCCAGTGACGCTTTGTTTTTATTTACTTTTATTTAATTATTATATTTTACACATGTCGCGCTTTTTGAATGAGCCGCAAATGCCGCAATTGTCGGCCATAAATCAACGGCTTCTTTTTCTAATTCCCTAGTTATTGCTTATATTGTTTCAATTGAAATTTTTTGGTCACAGCTCATCGTGCACTTTTCTGTCTCTTTCCTTCTCTCTTTTTCTTCTACTTCTTCTTCTTCATTTCTGCTGCTCGCCGCCAGATGACGTCGTCAGCCTGGACTACAATAGCGACTCCACCGAGTTTCACAACTGCAACAGCGACGATTGCTGCTATGCATCAACCTCCACATTAACTGAGCAGCAGCAGCAACGACTTCACTCTCTTTCATTGTCTTCTTCGTCATCTGCTTCTTCATCTTCCAGCAACGATTCCGATTCACTCTTTGGTAACTAAGCACTAATTCATTCTTATTCGCCTCGACTGCTGCTAATAAGAATTTCTAAATAGATTGAAAGTTCTTATTCTTGGAACTGAGTTTCTTATTCCGACACATGTTTCTAAATGGAAACGAAAAGTAATTGCATGCCGCACTTGTTTCCAAATAGAATCTAATTATAAGCGAATACATAACTGTGCCTGTGCTATGTAAGAATCGAATAAGTATGACAGTCTATGATCAACAATTGGATTTCCTAACTCTATTAAATATGTAACTTAATATTTTAATTGCATTGGCTTCGGTTTAATCTGATCGGAATATAATCAAATTTTTGTTGGACAAGGATCAGTCGTTGCATCGTGCAACTAATAAGAATTATATATTAGATGTTATCCATTTTATTGCAATGGATGCTCAATAATCCACATCTCTGATAGGGATTCTGATCTGGCTAAAAATTATGCTAATGCTTATATTATAGAAATAAATCACTTCACTCTACGTTTAGCCAAATAAATCCATTAATGCACCTTCTACACGCATTCCCCTATTATAAATATACCCGATTATATTCCAATTCACATCCGATTTCCCCTCTTCCTCGCAGATATAAACAACAAGGACCTTTTGGAGCTGAAGAGACGCTGTCGAGCGGATAAGATCGCGTGCTTGAGCCTGAGCCGGATCACCTACCTGAGCATCGCCCATGAGCCGCCGGAGCAGGCGCTGGAGGCGGAGCTGCTGCCAACGGAACTTCTGATTACGCCGGAGAGCTCGCCGGATGAGCGAATGGCTCTGCAGCTGGGCAAGAAGCTGGCCCAGGTGCTCGGCGCCAGCAACAATGCTGCCTCGACCGCTGCCACGCCCCCGCCGACGCCCATCCTGGAGGCAGGCGCGTTGCCAGTGGGTGTAGTGGGCGTGACCACGCCTCGTATTGACTCGCCGCTGAACAATGGGGAGCTCTTCAACATATCGAAGGCCAAGAAAGTGGAGCTCCAGAATCTGTCGTCGCGCTTCAGCGCTGCCGTCAGCCCTGCCACGCCCACAACGCATATGGAAGTGGGCGTGGGAGCAGCAGCAGCAGCAGGTGAGTTGGGGGTGTGGGTTGGGGTTGTGAGTTTGATTCTCTTTGCTCATTTCGCATTCCCCATTCGAGGCTTAAAGCCACGTGAGGGTCGCCGTTTTTTCCCCTATTACAAACGCATTAGCTAAATGGTGAAGGGAGGGGGAGGGGGAGTGGGAGCGGGATGGGTAGAGGGCATGCCACAGTTTGTGCCTTTTGGCCAAATTTGGGAATTATTTAAATTCCCACTTGGCCGCATTGCAAATCAAACGAGAAACGCGGCGCAAAACACAAATTTTCCTGCCTTGGCTCACAAATCGCTTCTCATCCTGTTTGCTTCTCCCTTCTCGCGGCTTCTTCTTCCTCTTCCTTGATTGTTGTTGCTGTTGCGCATTTTAAGCCATGTGTTTGCTAAACGTGAGGCCCTTGTGTCCGAAAACAACAACAACAAATTGAGAAATTGAAAAATGAAAACAAAAATATCTGAAAGCTGTGTCCCTTTCTATACCCTCCTTTCGGAGGTTGGTTGGTGTTTATGTGCAATTCAGACAGAAGAACTGATTCTCACTGGATCATCACGATTGTCAGGAAATCTCTGGCCGAGCGTCGGCTAAGGTCGTGTCTCAAAATTCAATTCCCTCCTTTTTGAAATTGCTTATTCTATTTTATTTTAACTAAAGCAGAGTATTTGCTAGTCGATAAGAACTTCTTTCTTGTTTTTTTTTATTGATACTCAGCGCCAATTTGCAAGGTAAACAGCATTGATGCGAAGTGCTTGTCAAACTGCACAGTTTGAGGGCCGCGAATCGAAAGCCAGAGATTGAACCAAAAGCAAATTCAAGTTTCCAATGTTGAAGGAAAACAATTGAAACGGAAAATAGATAAATGAGGAGGATAAGTGCGTGGGAGTTATGACCAAAATATTTGAATAACATTTAAATATAGATTCAATTATTTATACAGGCAAAGCAAAGGAACTGTAAAACTAAATGCTTATACTTAAAAATAAAAAAGTTTTCAGGATTTTCTTCATTTCTCCACTTTTTCATTTAATTATATTTTTATTGGATCACATTTGAGTTCCTTTGATTTTAATTACAGTCCTTAATTGCACTCTTATTAAAAATTGATGTATTTATTTTATATTTATGTATTACGTGCGTATTATAGCCAAAGGGTACAAAGGGAACTTCTCTTCCTCTTTCGTACTTGGGCTTTCCTTTAATTGCGCTTTTTTTTAATGAAGTTCATCCAGTTTTTTTTTTTTACTTGCGGGTGTTTGCCTTATAATTTCCTTCAAGTTTTCTAATTAACTGTTTTGGGAGTCTTTTTTGGCTTCTTTTCGGCCTATTTTGAAAGGCCAAACCTCCTGACTTTTCCTTCTCTTATTGTTTTTTTTTACAACTGATCCGGTCTGAAAGGAAGTGACGAAGAAAATCTAAAAGCTTACCCTAGTCGAAATATAAATAATATATATATATTTTTTAATGTATCATTGAAAAATTCACAAAAAGATAAAGGATTCCTATTCATCACTGAATCCGTTGATTAGTCTATTTAGCAGCTCATTGGAACTAATGGTTCATGAACTGTTTACGATTGTTAATAATCTTCTAAAGTATGTTTATTATTTTATAGTGTAAGACCTTTAGTAAATGATTTTCATTTTAGATAACATTTCGGAATAAAGTACCCCTGCATACCCTATATAAAATCATTCTATTCGTAACTCTTTGCTGTTCCATACTTCACATCATAGTTGAAACACCCTTTGGCAGGGTGTTTGAAAAGTAATTATTGGCACATTTATGCAAAGGGTCGCGCGTGCCGCTCGCACATGAAATCTTAAACATATATGCTAATATATACATATAACTGTGTTTAAGATTTCATTTCATTACATACATATATATATATATATATATATATATATACATATATATATATATATATATATGTATAAAATATATATATTTAATTGCAGGCTAAAATTTATATGAAATCCCCAGCAAACACTTAAGTGTACTCCTCCTCTTCCCCCCTTCCTCGCCCTCTTCCGGCTTCTAATGCTCGTCTAATTGCGCGTCCGTCGCTTCGGCTTAGAAGCAAAAAAAAAAAGGGGGCGGAGGCTGCACGGAAGGGGCGTGTTTTAGCCTTATTTGTTGACCCTGCACGCCGTAAAACATTTGTTAAAACTTAAAAATTGCAAACACGTTTTCATTGTTTACAAAATGTCGGCCGGAAACGGGGAAAAGCAGCGGCAAGCGGAAGGGGGAAAGCAGGCTCGAAACGGCGCTGGCGCTGGCGCTGGGCTCCATTTTCGATTCCCCATTGTTGAGAGAAAATAAAAAATGAAGAGAAAACAAAGTTTAAATTTTAATTAAATCATGTTGTACGGAATTATGCACGTGGGAGTTGCTCAGCAAGCGGGTGGGCGTGGCATTAGGTCGGATATAGAGGGGAGTCAATGATGATGGCCGCGATAAGCGCTCCACTGGGTGCACTCCGAATCCAGCAGAGACTCAATGGAAGGCTCCTCCGGGAAGATGAAGAGCAAGAACAAGACTTTGCCCTGCAGCCTTTAATAACACATTTCGATAGATAATACTTCCTCTTATATATTTGAATTATATATAATTTGATCAAGATTTCACTGCGCGAGCTAAATTGAATGCGATTATTGGATTTCTTTCATATTTTGAAAGCTAATCTTGAAGAGTTTTTCAATACTTTAAATTAGTGCAATTCAAGTGGATTTTATTGACTAAGAAAAAAATTGAAAAGTTAATTATAAAGAGAATTGATTTAAATATGGGATACTTTTATTTTATTTATTCCTTAGCAGAACAGGCTAATGGAAATTAAACCTTAAACCCGTTGCGAATTGCAAGCATTTGTTCTTGAATTAAAAAAAAAAACCTGAATGGTTTGCTTTTTCTTTCACTTTCATTCCGTTTCATTGCATTTCATTCAATTCCTTGATATTCTTTCGTGCTCGCGCTCTCTAAATTACATTTTTTTTTTATTTTATATAGAAATCCAGGCTAGTGTCCTGCTATCTAATAGGGAACTTAATCTAGTCAGAAATTCAACAATAATTTTATTTAAGGCTATGGAAAATATTTACAATAGGGTACATAAGTACTTTTGGGGTATGGAAAGATTTTAGTATGTAGCTATCACCGGTAAGTTTTATTTTGTTTAATTCGATAGGTCAAGATGCTATTTAAAAGGTCTTCAGGGTGGTATACATGCTAATACAGTCATAAGAGCAGACAAATATGTGTTATCGATCACTTTCAAATTGTTATAACTTGATTAAATATAGTCCGACTTTGAAAAGGTAAACCATTTTACAGTCGGGGAAGTTAGTAGAATTGAAGGGAATCAACAAATGGTGATGTTAGAACTAAGTCCATTTTGACAAAAAATTGTGATGTTACCCCTTGTAATTTTATCAAAAATGGTCAAAATTTAGATTTTGAATTTGTGAGTTTCAATCGATTCTGCTAGCTCATACGAGTTTGAAAAGGTATAAATTTTGAAAATCGAAGAAGATTTACCCAAGTTAGAGATAACCAAAGATCGAAAATAAAGATGAAAATGGGATTCTTATGCATATTATGAAATTGGAAGGATATATTTAGAAACAATGGTAATCCTGGTCTGCTTAATGCTGTACTAGAATACATATTTAAAATTTTAAGTCTCTTTGTTCTCTATTTTCCGAGATATACATGTTAATACAGTCATAAGAGCAGACAAATAGGTGTTATCTATCAATTTTAAATTGTTATAACTTGATTAAATATAGTCCGATTTTGAAAAGGTAAACCATTTTACAGTCAGGGAACTTAGTACAATCGAATAGAATCAAGAAATGGTGATGTTAGAACCAAGCCCATTTTGACAAAAAATGTGACCCCTTGTAATTTTATCAAAAATGGTCAAAATTTAGATTTTAATTTTGTGAATTCCAATCAATTCTGCTAGGTCATACGAGTTTGAAAAGGTATAAATTATGAAAATCGAATAAAATTTGTCCAAATTGGAGTCAATCAAAGTACGAAAATAGATGTCGAATAAATCTTGCGTCTCTACATTTAAGCCGTTAATTCATTCCGTTTCATTCCGTTTTGTTTCAGCTGCAGCTACAACAACAGCCACAACTCAGACTCCAATTTCGACGCCGCTGGAAACGCAATCAACTGTTATAATTTCGTTTAAATCATCTCAAACAGCTGCTGCCGCTGCAACTCAGCGCCCTGCCACGCCCACCACAGACAACGCACCCGCTGACCATGAGGAGGGGCTGGACGATGCAGCGTCGCTGCCGCTGCCGCCGCCGCCCGGCTATGGCACGCCCACAAATCCGCTGCTCTCGAGCAACGTGCTGAAAAAGGTGGCCAGCTTCTCGGTCGAGAGATCCTCGACGAGCAGTAGCAGCAGCAGCAACAACAACAACAACAACAACGTTAACAATACGCCCAGTGCACAGTCGCCCGCACCAGCGCCACCTGGCGACGAGAAGGAGTCAACATTGACGACGACGCTGCTCGAGCAGCAGCAGCTGCAGCAGCAGAGCCTCGTCGCTGGCGCTCAGTCGCGACGCGGTTCGTCTTTTGTTCCGGAAAAGTTAAGCTTCGCTGCATATGAAAAGTTCGAAGGTAAGTCTCGCAAAATATACATTTTAACTCCTGCTTTACAAGCCCTTGTATACACATACATATATATACATATATATTTTATATATATGTATGTATATTTCTCGACGATTTATATTTGACGTTTTTCGTTGAGCTTCGCAAATTTTTGCGCTACGTTTGAATGCGTTTCGTTGTTTACCCAAAGTTAACAATTAGTTGCCTGTCTCCCTCGCACTTCCTCGCACTCTTACTCACTCTTCCTCTCTCTCGCTCCCGTGGGACAACAGAAATCAGTTAACCAATCAAAAGACAATGCGCCACTTGAGTGAATCATTAGCTGAGTTATTGTAACAAACGTTAAAATAACAAACCCCGACGCTGGCGTCATCTATGGGGAAGTGGTGGCAACTGCTGGGCAGAAAATGTGTTTATCTCCGCTTAAATTTACTTTAAATTGTACTTTTAACATAATTTTGGAATTTATACGTAATTTAGTATATTTCTTCTGCATTAAAGCAACATATTAATCAAATTTATATTAAATACATCTGTCTTGCTCACACTTCATATTTCCCTATGCAATAATTTCATATTTTTTTATAAATAGACCTCAAATATTTCATTTATACTTCATTATACTTTACTTGCTATTTAAAAAAAAAAAATGAAAAAAGTAATTTACCAACATCCTTCGAGCCGGATTTGAACCAGCGACCTATGGATTTCTACTATTGCAAATCTTTCTACAGTCCACCGCTCTACCAACTGAGCTATCGAAGGTGTATATACAACGCGCCGCCAGTTCATCGATATAAGCCAAATGAGTTTTTTTTAATGTATTTTTTTGCACTTTTACTTTTCTTTATTTAATTTAAGAAATAGCGTTTAACTTGATATGAATATGAGAGAATATTGAGTCCAATCGCTTGTGTTTCTTATCTCTCTTACTCTGTGCTAAAATTAACTTTAATGATTAATGGGGAAAGAATTGTAAGCAACAGCAACTGTAACCAATAAAAAGAGTAAAAGTTAAATTTACAAAACAAAAGATAATGAAGAGCAAAATAATTTATATGATATATATATTTTATGTATTATTGAAATTGTTATCCATTACTTTAAATTATATAAGACAATAGTTCGCAATTTATAAAAAACATTTAAATGCTTGACTTTTGCATTTCAAAGGATTCCGTTTTACAAAACTCCCGTTATTCGCACGTTTAGGAACCTCGTCCGTCCGCAACTTGTCAACTTGCAAACATCTTCATTTATTTCTGGAATTTTTCGACTAGTATTTTACGTTTAGGGCATTAAGTTCTCTGTGGCTGACATCGTTTTTAACTTACGGCTATGTAAATTCACAAATTCTTTGAGCGCCTTTCCCCTAGGGGCACAACATTTTGGCCACGCCCTCCCACCGCCCACCACTTTCTGATTTGCCGCGTTTCGATTAAAGTTTGAATTGAATGATTCTGTTGCATACTTTCGGGCGCTCGCTTTAAAATCAAAACGTCGCCTATTTGGCTGACAAGATGTATAACAAATAGGCGTCTGCCACGCCCCCACAATAAATAGTTGCCACATTTATTGCTGCCACCAATTTGGTGTAGAGGTAGGTGCAACGTTTTCAACTTTGAGTTTTCTATTTGTGTGGCACGCTAATTGGTTGCATGCTGCATGCTGCATGCTGCCTGCTTGTTGCCGTTGCAGTTGTTGTAGTTGTTGCTGCCTGCTTGCCACATCACGAGTCGCATCAACGTCTGCCGCAAATTAATGCAAACAAACATTTTAACGCTTCGCTGCGCAAACAACAAAAGCTGCCGTCGCTGCCGCTACCGCTGCTTTCGTCTCTGCCTCAGTGTCTGCCTCTGCCTCTGCCTCTGCCTTTGCCTATTGCTGCATT
Source organism: Drosophila pseudotalamancana (assembly GCA_037075185.1). Lineage (NCBI taxonomy): Eukaryota > Metazoa > Arthropoda > Insecta > Diptera > Drosophilidae > Drosophila > Drosophila pseudotalamancana. The sequence goes on along the minus strand of JBAMCK010001078.1, from coordinate 165,002 downwards.
AAAATCCATGGAAACTCAACGCAATTTGCTGTCCTTCGCATCTTTTAGCTACTGTTCCGGCTGCTCCCGCTCGCTACTAGTTAAAGTTCCAGCTTCTGCCTCGCCTCGCCACGCCCCTCCCCTCCGCCCACCATCATCCACTTTTCCCTTGTCAGTCGTCTGAAGTGGCCATCAATTCTTCCTTTGCTGCCGCTTTTTGTCGCGGCGTCCAAAAATCTGATTTATATGCCCGGCAACGGACACCGAAAGCAGCTGAAACTAGCGGCGAGTGCTATCGCATCCCCATCCACACTCGCATCCCCAGCCACACTCGCATCCGCATCCGCATCCGCATGTCCGCCCCCAAACAATGTTTGGGCAACGCGTAATGAAACAATATTTTGGTAGACATGGATATCAAGCTCTCAAGTTGGCTGCTGGTTCGGCTTAAGGGCGGACTCTGTGCAGCTGCAGCTGCGGTTGCACCAGCTCTTGGGATACCCTGTAAAATACTTATGTGGGTATATTACAGCTGTGTCTATGAGAAACTTGTTTATATGCACTAAGAAGGAAGTTAGTTACGAAGTTTATTTATAGTTGTCGCCAACTATAGTAAATCAGAGGAAATTCTCTTTAAATTTCATTTCACCCGTCTAAATACTATCCTGGAATAAGCAGGGTATCTGCTAGTTAGGCACTGCTTTCCGCTTTTGTTCTCGCCAGTGCTTTGTGGTCTCCTCTGTGCAACGTTTCATTTGCAACGTTTTGTTGTTCGTTGTTTGAGGCGAAAGTGTTTGGCGTCGACGTCGACGTCTACGTTGATGAATGCAACGCATGCATGCGTGCAACGCGTCCCTCATCCACCAGCCCCTGTAACTGTAATCATGCACCTCTGCCTCTGCCCCTCCTTCATTTTCTACCCCTACACCGCTGTCCACTTGGCTAGGAGCGAACGAAGCAGTTATGCAAATTTGTTGGCCAACGCTTTGCGCGGTTTCATCAAAACTTGCCAAACGATGGCAACGACGCATCTAGCCCAATCCCCAATTCCCAAGCCCCAAGCCACGCCCCTTTGGCTATATTTCCACCTTTTGCAGTTGGCCACGCCTCCCTTCCTGCCGCCTCCTGTGGGCTATCGATGGCTGCGCTTATCAGCTTTGATTACACGACTCTGATCACGATCAGTGCGGGCCTGCTTTGATTTGTTCCGTGGAACTGGAACTGGAACTTGAATGTAAATAGAGATTCGTTGATGATCTAATTAGTGAAGAAATTAACCAGCTCCCAAGAGTAAACCCCAATTCGATTTATTTAAAGTAGAAAGATGAAATAAAAAGAAATGTCTTTATAGCGTATGTTATTTTATAGAACAAATCAAAAACATAGTTCATTAATTCTGACTCTGATGATCCAGTTCTCTAGATATATTGAGATTATTTCAGCTTTAATCTAAATTAAGTAACAAAAAGTTTTTTAAATCACTTTCAAGTGCTTTTAATCATACTGTCATTTGTCATAAGCCATATTTTTAAACTGTTATCAAATTTGGTTCACACACTCTCTTTCCCTCTCTCATTCCTCTCTCCTTTTCTCCACTTGTTGTTCTTTAGTTGAACCAACTAGTGCTCCATATAAGCCTTGACTATCAGTTACAAAACGTCAATTTGTTAGGCTTCACCATGAGTCAACACTTCCACTTGGGGATGTTTGCTGTAAGCCAGTTAGATTAATCATAAGTCATACCATGAACCGTTATAATTGATATGCGTCGTAGTTTTAATCGCAATTGTTTTGATAGCAATTTCTCTTATGGAGAAACGTGTGGGAAATTCATTCCACTTTCTACGTAATTCAAAGAGTTATCTTTTGGTATCAAAGTTCTTTTGAGCATGAATCAGTTCCATGAACTGAAATGCGTTATAATGCAAAATTCTGAAATCATAACTGAACGTCTGGTATTATCAATAATGTGAAGCACACTCCAAATTTATTGATGAATTAATCAGGACTACAGGTGAGTTAACGACTGGTACATACCCTGTAATTTATAAATGAAGTAAACAATATAAATTAAACTAAAAGTGTTACTTCAATGGAAGTTTGGCGACTTCGAAATTAGAAAGATATAATTTAAAAAAAAAAAGAATCGATATATGTCGACAAGATAGGTAACTATCATAACTAACAATGAATCGAATCATAACTAATATCTCAATACTTTATTAACACTTCATGTACCTGTGATATATCTTAGCAAAACATCAAGACACTCGATTACAATAAGTACAGGGTATACTTAAAAAATAACCCTTTTAACAGTATCTCTCATCAGGCCGTGACTGATAACCAAGCGACCTTGCCATGTCATTATTCAAATGGGAAACTGCACTCTTTAAATACACAAATTCTATATATGTATTCATATATATATAGCTATACCTATGCATAGATGTTGTTGCAATTGTACTTATCAACAAAACAGCAAACAGAAAGTAGAGCCAAAAAAACTTCTCTCTCTTTCTCTCTATCTGTCTCTGCCTCTAACAAGCCCCACAACTTGTTGTTGATAATTTTGATAAGGGTCGACACTTTTAATTTTCTCAAGAATAAGAAGAAGAGCAAATTATATGACTAAACAGCGAATCGCTGAGGCAGTCGACAACGCGCTTTAGTGTCAAGCACTTGCAACTAATACACAATGTCCATCAGCTACGGGATTAAGCCCGGTTGGAGCAGCGTCTGGTGTCCGCTTTTAGCCAGGCAGCATTCAGAGGAGCAGCTAACGGTACATCACGTTCCAATTAGTGTGCCGGACTGCGGCCAGCCGGAAGAAGAAGCAGATGAGGCTGCGTTCGTGGCCGCACATTATCTACGGCTGATGTCAATGGCGGGCAAACGCGTTCAGCTCGCACGCTCAAAGCCGCCGCCTGGTGGCGCCCTCTGTTGGCCAGCAGCCAAACCATCTGCTACCGCTCCCACCCCAGCGCTCGCTTTGAGCATTAGCGTACACATTGTCAGCCTTCGGTTTGACCCACACGCTTTGTATCCACAGCTGGCACTGGCCCTGGCCTTTGCCAATGTGCCCCAGCTACCAGCTCCGGCTCCAGTTATAGTTCCTGTTCCAGTTCCAGTTCCAGCTCCCGTCTCCGATCCCGCCTCAGTTCCCGTTCCCAATCGCGCTCTCGCCTGCGCCACACGCGCTGACAGCCAGCGTAAGTTTTATTTGCTTTACACTAGTCAACACAGCTGGGTAATTCAGCTGCAGTACATTGTTCGTAACGCGGTCGTGGGTGGGCTATATAATTTAAGAGCCCTTCATTATTCAAAAATATATGCGTATAGTTAGATGCTGCTTTGAATTGTGAATTTCATTTAAGAGGTTGGAGACACCTTGAACCGTCTCTTAAATGTTGAGTCCAAATTTAATTTTGAACCAGTTCTAAGTTGTTATCAGCACAATAAATCATCGTAACTAAATCCGTAGTGATTTACTTTTATAATACTTGTAAATAACGAGTTTATTGATAGGGAAGTCCATGAAATCCATGAATTTTTGTCAGAGCCAGCTGTAGAGAAAACTTTTACATTAGAAGAAAATCCAATTTTTGGGAATCATTCAAAGTCCACATCAAAGATGCTTTAGGCTTATATATATACAACTCCAACACGGGTAAACTCTTCAATTAATGTATTTACTATCTGTACTATCTGCCTATATTCTATACTATTTTTTAGTATAAGCAATTAGTTTATGAACACAGATTATTTCAAGTGCTTGGAAATTCCTTATCAATCACTTATGAATCATTGATTAAAGCTCTTAAACAAGGGTTACGTGGCAATAACCTTTATACAGGCCATAATAATGTATTTATCTATTAGTTTTATTCTGTACATAAATATCTTCAATGTCATATCAGATAATACCCAGTTTTCTCTGTCAATCACTCACTTCCACGCCAATTGTCAATCACATCCGCATTGCAGATAATTTAGACTTGCATCAATCAAAAGTTTAAAGATAGATTAAAGAAGGGTATTCGCTCTTGTGGGGTATCTTATCTACTTTCCTTGCTTTTGTGACGTCTTTACTTTTGTTTCTTCTTCAATTTCTTTGGACAACACTTAAATTTATTTATGCCCAATATTTTTGGTAGCCAACACGTCTGCTTTATCCACAAAGCTGACCCTCTTCTGCCTTTTCTTCTTCTTTCTTTTGACTTTTTTTGCTAACGCACACACACGCATAAATCATTGTGTCTGGATTCTCAACATGGGCTGAGCCGCAGCTGTGGGTCAAAGTTTATGCAACCCCCAACCCAAAAAAAAAACTACCCCAAGAATTCCGAGAAACTGGTTGTTCGAGCGTTTTGAGTGGGTCAAGCGTTTAAGGAAAGAAATTTAAACTTAATCAGTTAATATTATCTTCGATTATTCTTTAGCTAATGCATTCAAAATGAGCTCCAAAATAATCGGAGTCTAAAAGCACCCTTTGCTAAACGATTTAAGCTGTGGAATAAATCTTGCAAGTTTAGTTAAATGTGTCTTAAATTAATTTAAAACTAACAAGTAAAGCAACATTTTTCACTCCATTTTATACCCAGTTTTTGTGAAAGAAAGAAGACCAGAAAAATACGTGTCCGATAAATTCGTATATATGAACGCGATGACAAAAGCCAGATGCGTGAAATCTTATATAGAGGATCTTCTATAGTACGCGCATATCGAGCTAGTTTCGATAACGCGTTTAAGTTTGTCTATCGCATATCTATTTCAACCATTTTTCACTCACAAATTAAATTTCTCTCTCTCTCTCTCTGTCTCTTTCTTTGCAGGTCAAATGCTGATCAAATGGCTAATCTCGACGCTCCAGAGCAGTTCGGCTCCCGGAATTTTGGCGCAGGAATCGCTGAATGCGATGGCCCTTCAGTTCTGTCACAATCTCAAATACGTCGGAGTGCTCAAGCAGATCTCCAACGAGCAGCTGGACGCCACGTCCGGCTTTAGCGTAAGTTCAATGAACTCCCTCTTCTTCTTTCCCATTTGGGGGTAAATTGGTCAGCGAGCGGAAGCTGTCGCGCCGACCAAACGGAAATAGAGCGCCACGCCCACCGCCCCTTGCTAACTTAGTTGGGTGCAAGTCATTAGCTATTGATAAGCTAAGGGCTGCCAAGCTTCCAGTCACTCCCTCTCTCTCTCTCTCTCTCTCTCGCTCTCTATCTGTCTCTCTCTTCTAAATTCTCTGCTTTAAAGTTTAGCCCGGAAATTAGCAATTCCACTGCTAGAGCAAATCGCAATGCACTTTCATTTCAGCCCCAGCCGTCGTACATGTCAGCTGCAGCAGCTGCTGCGCCCTCGACCTACCACCTGCCACGCCCACACCACCACCCCCTCGCCAACGGCCTCTTCCGGCCTGCAGTTGACGCGGCTGCAAGTGTCAGAACTTGTTAAAACTTTGCCGTCAACTTTCCAGCTCTCAATCTGCGTCTCCCTTAGCTGAACTGCCCAACAGTATTTTTTTAGCCTTTTATACTCTGTTTTCAAAGTCATAAAGGGGTGTATTGGCTTTGTGCAGTGTTTCTTAAGCCAAAGCTAAATGTATTTTAACATTTCATGCATTTGCGTTAGATGAAGCATTGAAGCTAGTGGCTATAGTCGATATCATCTACACCTGTGGATATCAAATATCGAAGAAAATAATCCGCAATGTGAAGAGCAATTGGGACATTCTTTAGCCTATCCCAAAATTAAATACAAGGATCAAGTCAATTAAGTTTGAATACCACTGAAAGTGCTTGCAGTTTTAAACTCACCTACATAATTCTCAATCAAGCAAACAGAGTATCAAACAGTTGATTAGCCTTTCTCACTTTCCACTTTTTTTTGTTAATTCTCTTAATTCAAAATTTGTTCGAATGATCTCCATTCCAATGCCTATTGCCTTGAATACAGTTTGAGTATCACTGTAGTGCACAGTTCTTACAGTTTTAGATGCACTCACACTGTTATCAATCAAGCAAACTTTCCTCTCATTTAAACTCAGAATTGAGCAGAGTATCAAACAGTCGTTAACCACCTTTTCACACTTCCCATTTTTTTTTTGCTATGCTAAATTATGAAACCGAAAGATTTGACGATCTGGGCTGGGGGTTGGAAGTGGGCGGTGGGCGTGTCTTGCAACTGCAGCTGTTTGCTCGCCGTTCGGCGTGCGGCTGACTAATGGACTATGTAATACGTTTGCCTTTCTTCCTTCTTCTTCTTTTTTTTGGGCAGACGCTTCGCCTGGCTGGCCAAACAAAATCTCAAAGCTTTAATTGCTGGTTAGCCAAAGGGATGCCAACCCCCCACCCGCACCCTTGGCTTTTACCTTAGAGCAAACGTTAAGTGTTATTGGTTAAAAAAAAAGCTAGGGAGGGAGAGAAAATACTAACAAATAATCAAGCACTCGTCTGTGGCCCAAAATTAGTTTAGGCCAAAAAGTTTTAGCCACAGCAGCTTAGCCTCGAAATCCCTCAAAGCCAGCAAAGCGAGAGAGACAGAAAGAGAGAGAGAGAGAGGGCTAGCGATGGGGAGAGGGAGAGCGTTAAGTGATTTTCTATGTGATGATACTTGAGCTCCACAGATTATGATATCACAAATTTCTTCGTCCTGCGAGTCCCTCGAATCCTGCGTGTCTCGTTGTCAATGTGCGCGTCATCAAGTTTTTGGGCAACAGGCCAGAAACAGCTTCCAGCTTAAGCTACATTTCTAAAGCCGACCCCATCTTCCCTCTCTTTCACTCACGCTCTCTTCGTCTCTCTGACTTTTTCTTGGTCATTGAAAGTTTTGTGCGTTTTTATTACTTTGCGGCAAGTTTAGCGTTTATTATTCTTTTGTGGCGCATTGCCAAGTGGCAAGAGCAGCAGCAAAGAGCGAGCGAGAGGAAAGATATGGGTAAGGGCCATACAGCTGCGGCCCAGCGGGATTTTTAAGCGCAGCCGAACGTAAATAGTTTAAATTACAGGGTATATAAGCAGGCGCTGCTTTAATAATTTGCATATCATTTTTAACATTGTTAATTATTTGAATGCAAATCACAAAGCAAACAAATTCTCAAGCAAACTGCTGCTCAAACTGCCGCACTGTGGCTCTCCAACCCACTTGGCTTAACGCCAACAAATGCAATTAAAAATTGAAATTCAATTATGCACCCAACCACACACACACCTCTGTACATGTATATGTACCTAAGTGTCACACACTCCTGCACATACATACATCCCTTGCTAATCATGCAAAGCTGTTCCACTCAGAAGACGAATGCATGTGAAGTGCAACAGCTGTCTGTGCGTGTGTATGTGTGTGTGTTAGGTAAGGTCGTGGTTACTTTATCGCACTTGACGCCATTTACTCAAGTGTTTGCACTCAAGCAAAGCTAAAAGACACTCCAACTCCTTTCTAGACTGCCCCCCCCCCCCCCCCTTCACAATATTGCCACGCCCACTTTTTACGATCCAACAACCCTAATCTTGAGGCTAAAACCCAACCGAATATCACGCATGACAACGCAGAAATAGGTGAAAAGCAAAAAGTGCAACAAAGAAAGTAGCAAAATGCATAAAAAAATTGAAGTGCAGAACGAATTTAAAATACCCTACTAAAATATTTAGTATATAGAATCAGCGATTAGATACAATTTATTGAACTAGAATCGTCCATATTCAGTAGATCGATATTTTATTAGTCCTAAATATGAAACGTTGAGTTCTTTAATATAGAAATAGATTGAATATTAATTTTTTATCGCTTAAATATTTAGCATGATTGCTTAAACATAACCTCAGTTTAAACGAATAACTGTAAAATATTTCCCTGCTAATCACGTCAAACGAAAATAAAAAATGAAATTTGTGTAATACAATAATAACTGTAAAGCAAAGCATACAAAGTATCCGCCGCCTAAATGAAAAGAACTGAACAGAGGAAACGACTACATAAAACATTTGTCAGCAGGATAAATATTTGCCAGCCACATCGTCGACCACACAGCTAGAGAGAAAGAGAGAGAGAGATAAAGATAAAGAGAGAGACCCAAGCGAAGTGCATTTGTTAGCGCACTCTAAGCCAACTTCTTTTTGAGCTACAAGGTATAAGAACTGTCAACCTATTCCCCAAGCAAGGCTCCTCTCGAGGGGCGGAGAGGCAGCCGAAGTGGGCGTGGCACAACGACAACAATGACATGTGCACAATTTGAAGAGCTGAGCTTTAGACACTTTCCCAGCACTTGACAGAGAGAGAGAGAGAGAGAGATGGTGGCAAGGGGTGGGGTTGGGGCTGGAGGGGGGCAAAGGGCAGCAGCTGGCTTTTAAGCTCTTGTCACTTGAGACCCCCAGCTGGGAAAGTGGATGCACTTCAGCTGCAATTAGAAGTCAAATGGGCTAATGCAGGATTATCTGAATTGTGAACTGAATTTTCTCTCTGTTTGCTTATCTTATCTTATCCCACTGTCGCACTCTCCCACAGCCCTACGAGATGTACCAGTGGACGCACACGGAGCAGCCAACCACGTCGCTGCCTCTGACGCCCGGCAAGCTGGACAAGGTGGCCGCCTGGCCGTTCTCCAGCACGCCGGCAACGCAGAAGCATTACGAAGGCGGCTCCACCCAGACGGACAGCCAGAAGACGCTGCAGCAGATCCTGCGGAAGCGGCTGCTCAACTGCGCCACCTTGGCGGAGGTGCATGCGGTGGTGAACGAGCTGCTGAGCAGCGTGGACGAACCACCTCGGCGACCGTCCAAGCGCTGCATCAATCTCACCGAACTCCTCAATGCCAGCGAGGCGACTATCTATGAGTACAACAGGCCGACGGAGAGCAGGAGCTACGCGGATGCGGCCAGCCAGACGGACGAGGAGCTCTGCCAGGGCTCCTGCAGGTGTGCTGCAGTGCAGCCAAAGCTCGAGCAGAACGGCCTGATGGCCGCAACAGCTGCAACTGCATCCACGCCAGCAGCTGCGCCACCACCACCTCCTCCGCCGCCACCGCCGCCGCCGCCTCCTGCACCCGGCATGACGGCAGCTGCGCCACCGCCTCCGCCGCCGCCTCCGCCAGGCAGTGGTCCACCGCCGCCGCCACCGCCAGCGCCTGCCAGTGGAGGCAACGTGCCGCCGCCGCCTCCACCCCTCACCACGTCCAAGTCGGGCTCGTCTCTGGCGCCCGCTCCGCTGCCAGACCCCGCCGAGGGCAATTGGTTCCTACGTACGTGCAGTGAGTAAACGAAATCCTTAGGCAAGCCAATTACTCAGCTGCTCCTCCCTTCTCCCCTCTCCTCTCTCGCTCCTACCTTTAGTTCAGCGCAAGAGCGCAGTCAATCCGCCGAAGCCCATGCGGCCGCTCTACTGGACGCGGATCGTGACCTGCGGTCCGCCCGTGCCGCGTCCTCCTTCGGTGGCCACCTCGACGGACAGTGCGACGGACAACAGCGGCAGTTCGCCCGAGGAGTTGCCCCCCAGTGGTGGCACAAATGCAACTGCTGCTGCCCCACCGCCGGTTGCGGCTGTTCCACCGGCGCCGAGCAAGGAGATGTGGACAGAAATCGACGAGACGCCGCTAGACAACATCGACGAATTTACGGAGCTCTTCTCCCGGCAGGCAATCGCGCCGGTCAGCAAGCCCAAGGAGCTGAAGCCGAAGCGCGAGAAGTCCATCAAGGTGCTCGATCCAAAGCGATCGCGCAACGTGGGCATCTTCTCGAGGAGCCTGCACATGCCCTCCAGCGAGATAGAGCACGCCATTTACCACGTGGACACATCCGTCATCAGTCTGGAGACGCTGCAGCAAATCAGCTTTATGCGCGCAACGGACGAGGAGCTGCAGCGCATCAAGGAGGCGGATGGGGGAGATATTCCCCTCGATCATCCGGAGCAATTCCTGCGCGACATATCCTTGATATCCATGGCCAGTGAGCGGATCTCCTGCATCGTGTTCCAGGCCGAGTTCGAGGAGTCTGTCACGCTGCTCGTTCGCAAGCTGGAGACCGTCTCACAGCTGTCCCAGCAGCTCATCGAGAGCGAGGATCTCAAGCTGGTCTTCTCCATCATCTTGACCCTCGGCAACTACATGAACGGCGGTAATCGGCAGAGGGGTCAGGCGGATGGCTTCAATCTCGACATTCTGGGCAAGCTGAAGGACGTCAAGTCCAAGGAGTCGCACACCACGCTGCTCCACTTCATCGTCCGCACCTACATTGCCCAGCGACGCAAGGAGGTGACTCTACCGGAGATGGTCCTGCCCATACCCGAACCCTCGGATGTGGAACGTGCCGCCCAGCTGGACTTTGATGAGGTCCAGCAGCAGATCAAGGATCTGAACAAGAAACTAATGGGTAACTTTTGAAACATACACAGTGTTAATAGTAATGCATGTAATGTCGATCCTCCTCCCGATTCTTGCAGCTTGTAAGCAGACTACGGCACTGGTGCTCCGGGCATCCAGTGAACATCGGGAGCCTTTCAAGTCAAAAATGGAGGAGTTTACCGCCAGCGCTGAGAAGTCAGTGGCGAAGCTTCATCAGCTGATCGATGAGTGCAGGGATCTCTTCCTGGAGACCATGCGCTTCTATCACTTCTCCCCCAAGGGTTGCACCCTGACATTATCTCAGTGCACGCCCGACCAGTTCTTTGGATATTGGACTAATTTTACAAATGATTTTAAGGACATTTGGAAGAAAGAATTTACAATTCTCAGAAACGAAATGTAAGAAATCCTTTTTAATCAAAGCACTGTTCAATTTTTCTAACGGTCACTCTTGCAGAATTAAAAAGCCGAAGCATTTGCCGGTGGAAAATCGCCGCGATAGCACCACTAAGGATCGAATTTCGTGCAAAGCGCGCGTTAGACGCAGCAAAAACTAGTTGTTAGTCCAAAATTAGCCGTATATTTCGTTTAAGCTTGATAATAAAAATCAAAAACTCCTCGCACCATTCAAAATCACTCATAAACTATTTTCACCCACAAATTATGTCGAAAAAAAATAACAAAATACTATCGCCAAAATTTAAACATATTTTGCAACACTGCTGCCACAGCCAAACGGCACGCGTTTGGCTAGTTATCTAAATTGGAGCTATCGGGCGACCGCCACATCTTATCGGCGAACCATTTTGAGTAAACAACAAGCTGGCCGCTAAACTGGCGCTCCGTAACAAAACAAACTCAACAACAATACAAGAATGTCGCATCCGAACACAACGCGGCGCAAGCACGTGCTCAAGGAGATGATGGAGGACGACTACTCACTGCCCACGGAGCAGCAGCAGATCGTGCGAGTGGTCAGCAGTCGCGGCAACAATCTGCACGAGGTGGAGGCGGCGTCTTTGGAGTCCGAGAACTTTCTGGGTAAGAGAGAGTCACTGCATTGTTATTGTTTATTGTATATATATTCTGTCTGCTTGCAGTCTCCATGCCCAACAAGTTCCGCAAGAATGTGTGGGTCAAGCGCGGAGATTACATACTGGTCGAGCCCATCGAGGAGGGCGACAAGGTGAAAGCGGAAATAAGCAAAATTTTAACACCCGAGCATGTGAAGGAATACACTAAAGCGGGTATTTGGCCGGAACGCTTTGCCAAGAAGGCGGCGCAGGCGCCGCTAACTAGCAATGCGGATCATTCCGATTCCGATACTGATGAATCGCTGCCGCCCAACACTAATCGACCTGTGATTGATCAAAATGATGAGGACGACGAGGAAACGGATACGGAGGAGAGCAGCGCTGAAGACTGAGATTCTAGTGCATTTGATTGTGCATTACAAAAGTTTAGCTATGTATATTTTTTAACGAATTCTTTTTCCTCGCAATTGTTGTAACAAAAATTGTGTGTTTAAACCCAAAAAAAATAAAAACTATATAAATTATATGCTTTAATTGTAACTGCTGCTGCTGCTGCGGTTGCGGCTGCGCCCACTGATACTTGCAAAAGCTAAAAAGCTGAGATCTGTGCCCTATAAAGCGTTAATTGGGATCCGCCCACTCCTACTCCTGTGCATCACAAATCTCAATGTTCTCCTTGTGCTCGTCATCCTCCTCAGTCTCATCAGCCACTGCCGACGGCGGCTGCTGCTGCTGCTGCAGCTGATCGTGCTTCGACTCCAGGGCCAACGTCGATGGCCTGGGTTTCGTAAAGGGAAAATTGCTCAAATCCTCGAACTGCGGCGTGTGCACGGCAATCAAATCCGTCTGCGTGGAGCTCGTGTCGCGAGGCTCGAAGTTGTTGTAGTCGGTCTCCTCGCTGTCCGAGCAATTGATGTGCTTCCTGAGCGCGTCCTGCGGCAAATTGCAGACCATTGTCAGGCAGTTGACAATCGTGCCGATCGAACTCTGCAGCTGTTGCACCTGATCCGTAAGCATTGTGCAACGCTTAGCCAAATCATTGACAACGGCTGCCGAGTTCTGGTCGAGACACAATTGCGCTTGATTCATGTTGTTGCTGTTGTTGCCACTGCCGGCTGGATCCTCAGAGCCAGTGCAATTGTTGCTCAGATTGGAGCCATGTTCACCGCCAGCCTTCGTGTCCACTTGCATTGTGGACACCTTCTTCCACAGCGCATTGATGGCCTGCATCTGCAGCTGTTGGATCTTGCGCTCGTTCTGCAGCTGCGCCTTAGTCATCAGCATGTCCTTGTTAAGTTTGCTGCAAGACAAAGGAGCACAGTTGAAGTTGAAAGGGATCGGTAACTGGAACGGATGCACTTACTCAATGTACTCGTGTGTGCGCTGTTTGTGCAGCTTCTCGGCAATGTCCTTGGTTTTCTTGCGCGTGTGGTAGCCACGCCACATCTTCTGTATGGTCACGGCCGAGGATTCAGTCACATGCTCTATAAGACGGTCCGCGCAGTTCAGATTGTTGTTCTCCAGCTGCTGTTGCTGCTGCTGCTGCAGCTGCGCGCGTTCCGCCGCCATTTTGCGTATAGTTTTGAGCTTCTCAATGTTTATTTGCTCGCCGTCGTCGTCGGTGCTGAAGCCGCCAGCATCTGTAGCGCTCACCGATGTGGCATTCATCTGCTGATGGAGCTGCTGCTGCATTTTGCGTGGACTGCTTGTGGGGCTCTGCATGCGTCGCAGCTGCGGGCTTCGCACACGCGGCAAATTTAGTTTGTTGTCTGACGTTGAGTACATGTTGGAAAGTGATATACAAATTGTTATAATTTTTAAACACGTTGGATTTGGAGAGATTGCTTGACTACCTTTGTTCTTGTTGCCTTTGGATTTGTGCAGCTGCGAGCTGAGCGCCGAAACGGTAGCCCGTTGCGCCACAGCGGCGGGACAGACGTCGGGACTCATCAGCGTCTCCGGCACAGGCACCATTTTCGAGGCAGCAGCCAAAGGACCGCCCGCAGGCGTTTGTCCAACGTACGTTTGTTCTGCGAAGCAAAATGGTAAGAGAATCGTGACTCGGCGTGGGAAGGAATCTTATAATCCTTACCGTTGTAAGGATTTGGCGTTATATTGCGAGGTGTGGACTCCGTTGAATTGTAAGTTTTGGTGGTCACGCTGCTGGAAATGCCAGACATGCTGGCCAGCGAGAAGTTGTCGCCATCATTTTTGATATTCTCAATCAGCGAGGTGCTCATCTGCAGCGCATGGTTCGTGATGCCATTGTCGCTGCTCATGCTGTTGTTGCAGCTGTTGCCGTGATAGCTGTTCACCATGGACTCCGGCGACCCTTGGCGGCCGCTCAGCCGCGAAACTGGGAAGATTAGAAAACAAATGAACAAAGCACAGCAGCAAATGAAATTTAAAGCTTACAGCGCGGCGACTGAATGCGACTCGTGGGCTTCTTGCGGTGCGAGGACGGCGACGTGCTGGCCGAACTGTTCGCATTGTCCATGATCTCCTCCTGCAGTTGGCGCTGATGATGCTGCGCCTTGCTTAGAATCAGACGCAGCTTGCGATCGTTCTCGTTCTCCAAGGCCTTGCCCACCAGCGGGCAGGCAGAGCTCAAGTACTTGGCCAGTGCCGCCTGCTCGCCAACACGAAACTGACGGCCGCGCCCCTGGCTGTAAAGCCACTCGGCCTTGAGGCTCTCAATGGGGTCCACCACATAGCCATCGATGAACTTCAAGCTCATGCACCAGTTTAGCACAAAGGGACGGTAATCGAAGCCACTGCGGAAAAGGCCAAAGGGAACAGTTGAGAGAGGGTCTCAGTGAGCAGGGCTCGTACTCACTCCATGCTATTTGGTCCCAGGGTCATGATCACACAAGGATTCTCTGTTATACTGAGACTCAGCAAATTGCAGAGATGCGACAGCGTGCAGATCTCATTGAGATCATTGATGTTGTTCTTGGCCAGCGTCAGCGTTTCGAGGGACACCGGCAAATATTTGTCGCACTGGCGCAGGTGCGTCAATCGGTTGCCTTGCAAATTGAGTTCGCGCAGCGATCGCAGGTAGGACACGTCCGATATGCTGCCGATGCTGTTGTCCGCCAAGTTGAGGCACTCGAGATTCACATTCGTATTGAGATGCTCGATGGTCTTAATATTGTTGCCCTCCAGGTTGAGCACGCGCAGGTGCACGCATTCCTTTAGACCCTCAATCGAGAGAATGCCATTGAAGGAGAGGTTCAGCTCCCGCAGGCAGTGCAGCCGGCAGACGCCATACATGCGTAGCAATTGGTTCCTGCTCAGCGACAGCTGCAAGGACAATCATTAGCAGAGGCTAGGGGGATTACAGGTTTTATAGGCACCGTTTCGATTTTCAGATACGAATCAATGTTGTCTATCTTCTGCAGTTCATTCTCATCCAGTATCAGCTTGCGTATGTTCTGGGCATCGTCCTGCTTTGGCACCTTCTTCAGCTGCTGCTTGGAGAGATTCAGCGTCTGCTTTTCGCTGCAGCTCTCGTCGCCTGCAAGACAAAGAGGATGGCGGAGGAGGAGGGGTTAAGGTGGATGCGTGTAAACACTGATGAAGTCATCGTCTCTGCAGTGCCACACAGTGGCAGGTGTTGGGGGTGGTTCTGGTGGTTGGCCACCCCCACCCTTAAAGTAGGCTGCGAATTGCAATGCACGCCAAGCAGAGCGACGCAGCCGACACGCCGCCAGCAGCGGACAAAGGTTTGTTTACCAATTAAATGGCATTATAGTACTCGCTTACCGCTCATTGTTTAGCTCCCAAATTCCTGCAGTTCTTAGCAAATGCCAAACGTAGCCAATTTGACAGCTTTAACTGGCATCCACAACGAAAAATCAATGTTTGGGAATGCGAGCGCCCCCTTCCTTTTGAAACCAGGGCTGCGCGCTGATGACAATAACATTACCATTGGCCAGCACTGTTAATAACAGCGTACTTTCATTAATTAAGAATGCGATGGAGTTTGCGAATTTGCGCATTAAATTAAGATACACTTTATAAACCGTAATTTCTGGCAGCTAGATGTGCAGCCGAAAGCGATTAGGTATCGATATCTTTGATCTCTTATACTCATATCGATGTCTGGCTTAATCTCTTTCCCACAGCTGGTCACACTGAAGCTTATTCGGTTGTGTTCGAAATTCGAGTACGCAGTGCAATATTTTGAGTGTAGATGTGTTTATTGAATGCCTTGTTTGCGTGTGATTAAAAAAAATATATAACAATACTCGGCTAGTTACTTCAACTTAGTGACTGGCCCCGTCTTCACATCCACCGATCTGTAGAGGTCGCCCACCTGGAAGGGCACGCGCTCCAAGTCCTCCATCAGCTGCATCTCCTCTCGCAGATTGTTGAGGTACATCCGCTGCACACGGCGCATCATGGGCGCAATCACCTTCGAGCTGACCAAATCCTCCAGCAAGATGGCATGCCGAGGCTTCTTGCTCAAATCCACGTGGGGAGGAGCGGGAACTTCCTTCGGCAGGTTTCCCGCCGATTTGACGGACTTCTCGGGGAGACTTCCCTCGATTTCGTCGGACAGGCCGAGCGAGGGCAGTATCATGATCTTGCTGATGGACTTGTGAAGCAGCTCCTGCATCTGGGAGCGCACCACAGTGCGCAGATTCTCGCCGCTCTTGGTGGTTATCACCGTCTTCACCGAGTTGGATGTGTTTGGGGAATTGGAGGTCGAATGCTTGTCCAAGTCCTGGACATCGATCTTCGTCGCATACTTGGCGTTGAACTGCGCCTTCGTCTGCTTGCAGCGCTCCCGCGCGGAGTCCAGCATGGAAAAGGACTCCTGCAGCTGCTTTTGACTCCTCTTCTGCGGCACCGAGAGCAGCCGCTCGCTTTTACCCGTGCGCTCGCGGCTGGACTCCTTGCCGAAGTGGGAGTTCCTGTAGAGCACGCAATCCCCGTTGGCGCCCTCCCGGTCCACGGCTCTGGAGGCCGGCAAGGGAGGGAGGCGGTAGGCGCGTCGCGAAGGCGGGGCGCAGTCCATGTGGAACAGCGACTTGTCCTTGCTGTAGCCCACCTGTGGGTATTCCTGCGAGTAATGCTCCGAGAACTTGCTTAAGTAGTGGTTCACAGCAGATTCCGTTGGCTGCTTCCTTTCTTCCTTCTCCTTCTCGCTCTCCCTCTCCCTATCCCTCTCCCTCTCCCTCTCCCTCTGCTTGAGCTTGAGCTTCGTTGCATCCGGCCGACTGTGGCGAATGCAGGTTTGGGTGGCCGTCTGCTGGACTTCCTTGGTGGGCGTCTGGATCGACTTCTCCTTGTGCGTCCGCTTGCAGCGAACGGACATCTTGCGGTTCAGGAAGGAACACTCCTCCGCCAGCTTCTTCTGCTTGGCCTCGTCGAGCGCACTCTGCAAGAGAAGGTCCTCTAGAAGGGATTACTTAGTTAGGTCAACCGCTTACCTTGTCCGCTCGCATGGAGCTCTTGTGGATGTCGTAATGCTTGCGCTTGTCCTCTGCGTACTTTCTGTAGGCGTCCATCTCGGAGAGAGTTGCAATCTCTCTAACCGCCCGACTTCTAGAATTGTTTTTCCTTAGGCACAACTTTTGAGTCTGGCAGCTTGCTTGAAATAGTTGGAAATGATATACAGATGGAATATCCTGCGAGAGGAAAGCTCAAGGCACTCCATAATCAGATTTGGACAAAAACAGGAAATAAGTTCGAACGTATACAGCAATAACTAAAGCAAGGTAACAATGATAAGCATCAATCATTAACCATCAATCATTCAATCATCAATATTTGCTATATTCCACTTTCAAATTTGGCTAGGAATAGGATTCAGGAGCCTCAATGGAAATAAGCAGGCGCAACTTCAAGACTATATGTAATAATACCATGATAATCGTCAATCATCAGTCACTCAATCATCAATATTTTCTATACTCCATAAATTTCTAAAAGGGTTTATAATTAGCAATATGAAAATGATTACTTTTAAGTCATCAATATTTTCTATTTATCTGAACCTATTTGTGTATCACTATTAGTCATACTCATTATCATCAGTATGCTCATTATGATTATATTATGATCATTATAATTATGTTTATTGTGCTCATCAAAGTAACTTTTAAGTAGCTTCCCATGTGGCAAGCGCTTAAAAAGTTCCGGAATCAGTCGACTTCTGCACAGGATTTGCAGCCCCCTCTCACTCTCACTCTCTCTCTCTCTGACTCTCTCTCTCTCTCTCTCTTTAGTTCGCTCTCTCTGCGCCTTCTGCAGCTGGGCCGCAGCAGTGCTTGGCCCTCCAGTCTTTTGCTGGCTTTCAACGTCGTCGGTTGTCGTCGAACTTGTGAACGTCACGTTTTGGACAATTCCGTGCTCGTTGCTGCTACTGTTGTTGTTGTTGTTGTTGGTGTCGCTGTTGTTATTGCTGCTGTCACTGCCACCGTCGTCGTCGCTGCTGCTGCTTCTGCTACTACTTTGCGTTGCACGTCGCTCCCCTGTACGACAAACCCTGCCCCGCCCCCCTCGACTAAGCGCCCGCCCTGCCGCCCACTGCGGAGCAACGTGTGCCGCGAACGCGTGTGTCTGCCTAGCCTATCTCTGTGCCACAGCCAGTGTCCGTGAGTGCGCGAGTGTGTGTGTGTGCGTGTGCGTGTGTGTGTGCGGGCAAGTGTTGAAAGCAGCAGCATGGCCCGAAAAGACGGCACAAGAAGCGTTGCATACTTTCGAGCGCACTGAATAATCATTTCACTTTTGCGTGTGCAAAATGCAAAATGCAAAATGCAAATTGAATGCCCCGGAAAATTGCAAATCAATTACAAAATGTGCGCAAATGAGCTGAAAAAAACAAGGGAATAGATGATGCAGAGTGATAAGTGAAAAACGAAAGAGAAAAACAAAAAAAAAAAAAAAGAAAATCGAGAAAATCAAGATAATAAAGCAACAAAATCAAATCGTTCAAAATCGAGAGCAAAAATATGCAGGCAGGCAAAACGAATTCGACGCTGAAGCTAAAATACAAATCTGACATTGGCAGGAGCACGCAGCACACACACACATACACAAACACAAACACATACACACATGTATAACACAGGCGCAGACGTACACACACATGCAGAGGCGACAACAGCCTGTGTCCTGTACCCAACAATTTGGCCGATGAATGAACTGACATAAAACACACAGACACACACACACACCAATACAATCAGGGCAACACAACAGCCTCAGCCACAGCCACAGCCACAGCCACACACACACACTCGCAACATTTAAAAGCATATAAAAAGGCCATTCTCGTAGATTTCTGCGTGCCCTTGTCAAAGTAATAGAAATCGAAATAGAAACTTCCCATTGAAACGTGCCGCGCATTTGCCACAAGAGAATCAGCAGCAGCTGCGAATAAAATAAAGTAAAATACAGCCAAAAAGAAAACACGAATACGAAAACGAAGGTGGGTCAAGTGCAAAAAAAAAAAAAAAAGAAGAAAAACCAAATAGAAAATTTCTTTTTATTTAACTAGTTGTATACACGAAATGTTGCCGCCCACAACAAAATTCGTAGCACGCTTTGCTGCGCGTTGTTGTTGTCCACCAAGGGCCAAAAATAGAGCAACGATTACAGCACACACACGCATATATATATAGGCATGCATGTGCACACACACACACACACACACACATACACATTTACATATGCAGCGCAGCATAAATCATAAAGCTTTGGACGGCTCAAATTGTAGCCAAATGTCAATATAACACTTTTAAGTGGAGCCACTGAGCAGCAGAGCGAGAGAGAGAGGGAGAGTGGAGTGAGAAAGTGAGTGAGTGAGAAGGGGGAGTGAAACGAGTTGAGGTGTGGGGCAGCAGGCTGTTGTACATAGGCGAGCCCAACGTGTTTTCCAACAAACAAAATGCTCGCAGACGCACACGCACGGTCGCACACACACACACACACACACACACATACACAGGAAGTGACAGGCGGCTGGGCGGAGCGGAGCGGCGGGCGTGCTTAGGCAAACTCCTGTCTGCAGCAATTTCACTTCCTTGAAATCCATTGCCCAACAACAACTCACACTCAATTTATACTCACACTTGCGCTCTCTCACACTCGCTCTCGCACTCACTCTTCGCTGCGTTGCTCTGCGCTGCGTCAGCTTAGTATGCTGGCGCTGGCAGCAGCGCTGGCAGCTCTGCTGCCAAGTTGCTTACTCTCCCGCTTTAACTGGCTCTGCACGCAGTCGCTCGTTTCATTCCGCTCATTTCATTTCACTGCGTTTCGCTCTCTACTTCAGCTCATTTGATACGCTCTCACGCTATCTCGCACACTCTCTGTCTCACACTCTGCTTCCACTCGTATTACAGCTTTTGGACGCTTGCCTCATTTGTTTATTTTTAGTTGCTGTCATAGTAGCTTCACCACCCACTCACTCACTCTCACTCTCACACACACTTGCCCACTTGTGTGTGCAATTAAGTTGCAGTTAGGCTTTGGTCATTATTAATACGGCCACACTTGCCGCTTGCTACTTGCTGCTTGCTGCTTGCCACTTGCCACTTGCCACTTGCCACTTGCTACCATCGAAAAGTTGTTGCAAGTTGCGCGTCGTCTAGCACCCAAAATTAGAAATGAAAGTGGTTCAAGGTCGCACGCTCCACATGCAGCAACCAAATGGCTAAACGAGGTTGTTGCACCGCCCGTTGGCCGCAGGGGGCGTGGCGGAGCGGGGGCGGGGGCGGGGTTCGTCTCGGTCAGCTGGAATCAGCCATTTAATGCGCCCATATATATATTTATATCAGCTCATATTTATATACGTATCGACGTACAAAACAAAAGCCAGGCGAAGATTTGTAACGAAAGTGAAAATGTGGCAAGGGTTTGCTCTGGGACCTGGGGGCTTGCGTGTCGCGGCATTCGCGTCCATGACATGTCGAGGCCTCCTTTATGGAGCTCACGTGTCAGGTGAGCCGTCCGTGGGGGCGGGGTAGCAGAGCGGCGGAGGTGCGGAGGGGCGGGGCAACAGCCACTGCGGTGTTCATTTCGAGCGAGACGCGCATAAACACGTATAAAGCAATGATATGCATAACACACACTCGCACTCACACTCACAGTCAGACACGCACACATGGTTCGCTAAATATCCCGTTAGGAGCTTACGTAAGCAGCGGCAGCAGTGGCAGCAGCAGCAGCAGCAACAGCAGCTGCCTTTCATTAGTGGCAAGCACCTTTTTTCGGGAATTAGCGAACACTGGCTGGAAGAGCTGCCTGCCAAGGCGCCAGCCTAATGACTCCCTAATAGATCTGTCATGAGGTGTCCTTCACACACACACACACACACACACTCACACACTCACACACTCACACACATGTGTGTGCCTTCTCAAATACATATATTCAGCTGCCGGCTAAGCGTCTAATTTAATTGTATAAAATATTTGATACAATTTATACCCCACGGATATTACGAACATGAATAAAATATCTGCATTCCCTTTCCCTTATGTGAAGAATCTTTTCGAATATGCCACATTTTCAGCTAAGGCATGGAAATTCCGTTTATTCAAGCACAACTCCACATTCAACCTCGATCTAAACCCATTTCCCAAATCCCAAATCGAACTTAAAGGCAAATAAAGCGGGTTACTATATAAAAGCTTAACTGAACGATTGGACTATTATACCATTGGAGAATATAACCTGTATACCCTATTTAAACTCTCATTTGAATTTCCGGCCTTGGCTATCTATCTAGAGTTTAATTTACATTTTTGCTGATATCGAATGCTATCAAATATCACATATAATGATATAATATTATATAGTCTGAGACCTGATCCCAACTCATCCGAATTAATAAACTTGATTATCTAAAAAGCGAATTATCTGTTATCGGTTATCTGCTTGCGAAATACTCTGGAATCGGTAAGAAACTGAACAACCCGTGTTAAGGACTCTACGAAGAGAGCTCGACTGCGTCTCCAGTCCCTCTCCGAACTACTCGGTTAGCACATTACAATAATTGTTAGTTGTATTATTAATATTATTATTGGGGTACTTAGAGGGTGCTTAGCTAAGTAATTGATTAGGTGGAAGCATTCGCAATTATGGAAATAGGCTGAGCACGAAAAACGTTTCGGAAAAACCCAAACGGAAAAGAGAAAATTTTCTTTTGTAAGCGTTTGCCGCACTGATGAAGTTCTAACAAAGAAAACTTTTCCTACATTGAAAAGTTGCTTAAAAGTTCGCTGCTGCAGGGAAAGAGGAAGAGAATGTGCCAATCTACTCGTCTAATCAGTCTTAAATATATATGGGAGAAATTGTATGTTATTATATAGAAAACTGTGTGGCAGATCTTTACTGAATTATAGGCTTAAGTGATGAGAGAATTATAGGCATAAGTGATTGGACATAAATATTTGTACAAATAGAGGAAGTTTTCATATGAAAACCATCTTGTAAAATTTCAAGTCTCTAGCTTTTATGGATGCTGAGATTGACGCTTTCATACATGTGGACAGACGGACAGAATATATAAACTTTATGCTTCCTTTACAAAAAAAGACTATTCGAGTTTCGATATTGAGCTGGAACATAAATAACTGCAGCTGGATGACTCTCTATATATAAGAAAATGTCTCATATCAGAGTATTATCACCCACTAGTAAGATGAACTATGGAGTAGAATAGTTTTAGTGGAACCAATGGAGACTTCTATTAACCCAAATAGCGGACTGCCAAGAAATTCGCCCAGCTTGGCTTCGTTTTCCCTCGCTGCATTAATTAGCCAGTGGAAATGATGATGGGAAAAGCGAAAGAAAAGTGCAAAAGGGAAAATCATTATGCATTATGTTTGCCGGACATCTGCTAAAGTTGTAAGCGAAAAGTTGGCAGTTGGCAGTTGGCAGTTGGCAGTTGGCAGTTGGCAGCTGCAGCTGCAGCTGCAAAGAGTGCTGCATTTTAATTGAGGGGCGCAAGTGGCGCCACCCGCAAGCCCCGCCGGAAACGGAAGCCAATGCAAGTCAGCATAAGCGTTAGGTGGCGCGCCTCTGTGACCCCGCTGTGACCCCGCTGTGGCCCGCCTGCCTCCCTCTGCCGCCCTCTGCTGCCCTCTGCTGCCTTCTGCTGCCTTCTGCTGCATGTCTGCTAATGAAATATTCATTCGTAATCGATAATTCCGCAAGAGGCGCTCGCCCGGGGGACATAATACGGCGGACAGCGCCAATCCGACAGCAACGGCCAGCTAAGCCGTAAAACCCACTCCCCTCCCCCCTCTCTCTTTCCCTCACCCTCTGCCTCTCCCTGAGCTCTAGGCCATCTCTCTCAGCGTCGACGCCAGCGACCGCTATTTGGGCCGAGAGTCGCGCTGTCTGCGGCCCGCAGTCGAGAGTCCAAATAAGAATCCCATATTTTAGTTCAATTTATAGCCAGAGTCGCCGCCTGGATGCATTTTATGCTGCTTTGAGGCACACGTGGCCTCTGCCTCTGCCTCTGCCTCTGCCGCTGCCAGCGATGATTAGTGGCAGCCAGGCTTCCCGTTGCGGAAGGTCAGTGCTCGGGTCAGCAATATCACAACCAGGCAGAGCTAAAAAAAAAGAAGAACTATATGCAAAAATAGTCATCAATTGGTTAGCTTTGCTGTAGCTGATTTCATAGCACCGGAATATCGTATACTTGTTACCTCATCTGATCTGAAAATTACGTAATTTCATAGAGAGCAATATTTGTTATTTCATTTACTAAATGAAGTTTCGATCTAGCAACAGGTTTGATCCCTTTGCCATCAACTACAAATCATGTATTGAATATAACGTATACGGCATGTTGAGCAAGAAGAGTAACTTTTTGGCTGATAGAGAATTAAATTTCTGACAAAGATATACCAGAGAGAACTAAATCATAGAAATCCAAGACTAATATGAAACAATGCATATTCGAAAGATGAAGAATCAATAAAAACATTAACGAAATGCAATGAAACAAAGCAGATTAAATAAATAATAAATGCCTGCCTGTAAGCTTATCGACAAACATGATTGATCAGACAAAGGAATGCGCTTAAAAACAATACCCATGTTTTCCTATGCATGTGTGTGTGTGTGTGTGTGTGTGTGTGTGTGTGTGCTGGCTTGGCCGCACGCCCAAATAAAAAGAAAGCCCATTAGAAATTCTATTAAAAGTTATTTACGGTGCAACTTTCGGTCCATTGAATGCGACGCAGGGCGGACGCTCGAGTAGCCGCACACACACACCCCTTATATATGTGTATGTGTATGTGTATGTGCATGTGTATGTGTATGTAGAGCGTGTACAAGTCGACTCAAACAAAGGACGAGCATTGTCTATGCACGTTCATAAATAAGAAATGCAGCAAAGTTGGCACCTCCGGCGAAGCCCCTGTCCCTCGGCCGAGGCTCCACTGTAGCCAGCCCCGCCCTAACGGTGTTCAAAGTGTGGCGAAGCGAATGAAGCATTGACAATAAATTTGCATGCGAAGCACTTCCGCTAGGTGGCGCTGCAAGTCCAAGTCAGTTTATATGCAGATGAGCATAATTGATTTCAAATCGTGCAAAAAGCCCGAAGGGTTGAGCGAATGAGAGGGGGAGAGTGGGAGAGGGAGAGGGTGGGAGAGGGAGGGGTTGGGTTCATTGTCTGTGGCTGAAGAGCTTAATGCCATAAGCGTGCTGCCTGAATAGATAGCGCACGTCTCTGCCAAGCAGAAGCTCAAGATGAAGAAGATGATGATGAAGCTGAAGAAGAGGATGAAGAAGATGATGGTGATGGTGATGGGGATGAAAGCCGTGATGAAAGGCAAGCGCGCACTCATTAGGCACTTGATGCAGCTGCTGCCTATCTGCGGCAGATAACAGCAGCAGATAAGCAGAAGAAGGGGACAAGGAGAAGGGGGTGGGGGATGGAGAGGGGCAGAAGGGACACTGTGGCGCGCTCAAACTGGAGCAAGGACAACGGTGGCAGCGACAACAACTTCGCAGGCAAGCAACGAGCGAGAGCACAAATGGTTACACTGCACGACGACTCTCGCACACACACACATTCACACACACACACACACACAGAGTAAATGTGGCATATGTATAGGCAGGCAGGCAGGCTGGCAGGCAGGCAGCTGCCTGTGGCATCCTCTGCAGCGGGTTGACTGGCCAGCTGCAGCTGCAGCTGCCCGCTTGTTGTCCTGCAGCCAGCAGTCAGCAGCGAGTCCTTGTCCCGCAGCAACAGCCACCTTCATTTGTGTCCTGATTATGACAACTGAAGGAAATGCGGCCAGGCATTCAGCTTTTGGCAAGGCCTGAAATTTACCGAAATTCTCCACGGAGTTGCTTTCAGGCAGGCATCTCACTCACTCACTCACTCACTCACTCACTTACACTCACACTCACACTCACACACATACACTGGCGAGTGCTGTGTCTGTGTTAATTGCCTGGGTGTGCGGCATAAAAAATCCATTGCATACGCGCAGGGGCCAGAGCAGCCGCTCGAATCTGTGGGCGAATTCAATTTGATTTCATTTCCAGTTGGCAGCCAACTGACAACTCAACAACAACACCAACACCATCAACAACAACAACAACAACAATCAAACCATATATCATAGGCATGTCGTAGCAATAGGTGAGGTCGTCCTTAAATGCGCTTGCGTGCCAATTTGGAATCCTTCGCGGTTCTCACTGATAATTATCTACGACTCAATTCTAGTGAAATGCTTCGCAGCTTTTCATGCATGTGCTTAAAATTCCAGAATATCGGTATTACTTTTGATAGCAAGCCCACTTATGAATGGGTAAGCAGTGTATATTGTTTCTGTGAAATAGTATTTATATTCTTGATCAGGATTAACAGCCATGTCGAGCCCTGTCCGTCTGTCCGTCTGTCCGTCTGACCGTCTGACCGTATGTCGATCGGATAAGGACGTGAAGTATTTCATCTAGGTTCTCCTTCTCATAGTCGAATACACTTAAATATATGTATGTCTCTTTTTGTATTTTTATGGCTTTTAGCTATAGTTTAGATCAATGAGTGCTAGAAATATTTAACTGATTTAATGAGTATACTCAGGCTTATCACTTATTGATCACCCCCTGAGTCATATTTGAGTTACATACATAGGTACATACTTTTTGTTACACTTCTTCACTTTCTAACTCAATTCTTTTATACACACCTATAAAATGTCTTTAACGGTGCATTCGCCTTGGTATCATTTTGTCACACGCGGCGTATGAGTGACAGTTCATATCGAATTACCGTTATGGGGGTGTTCAGGGATGGAGAAATCGATAAGTAATCGAATTCAAAGCTGATTCTTATCCCATTTGCAGACGCGGCGACGCTTGAGAGAGACAGAGCAACAAGGTAAGAGAGAGACAGGAAGAGGGAAAGAAGAGCTCGACAGAGAAGCGACAGAACGCCGTTGCAGGCACCCAATTTTGTACGCCCAGGCCACGCAACGGTGATGTGGGACACATCCCGCAACGGGCAATGCAACAACCCCAACGTTATATACCGTCTGTATCTGATCTATATGGCACGGACGAGATAGAACTGCTGCTGGACGAGATACGCGAGCTGGAGCTGGAGCCGGCCGTCTGCTGTCAGCTGGACGATGAGCAGGACTTTGAAATAGCTGGCAGCAGGGCCGGCGAGCTCTCGCTCTCGCTCGAGTCCCCGCTGGGCACGTGCACCTCCTGGGACTCGCACGCCAACTACAAACAGCAACAACAAACGCCGCTGCCATGGGGCGTCGCCCTACACTGTGATCCGCACCACTTGAAAACGCCTACAGGGATTGTTCGCATACTACTGGTGGTAAGCCCCGCCACGCCCCCCTCCCATAAAGCAGACTCCTCACATAGAGAATCGCTTGCAGCTATCCTCGGCCGTCTGCCTCGCCTGCGAGTGCTCCGCGGGCACCGTACAGGTCGGCCTCTTTCTACTGCCACTCATCGGACGCCTCAGGCTGATGGTCTTCTGTGCGCTCTTCTCGCTACTCATCACATGCCTCATGATCTTTCTCGATATATCGCATATAGCGCTCATGTTCCCATTCAACTGGACGAAGGTGGTACGTATACGTAATATCTGCGGGTGACTGCAATCAGGCTAACCGTTGCTCCCGCCTAGAACACGTGGATGTACCTGAGCATTGGTTTAATATTTATTTTGAGCTCCACCCTGCTCGTCCACATGGTGCTGTATGCGACCGAGTACACGTTTGTATCGAAGCACTCGAAGGACACGTTACTAGCCACTGGCGTAAGCACAAATCTCGATCTTGATCTCGATCTCGATCTCGATCTCGACCCTTGACTGTGATTTAATTAACTTCCGATTGCTTTAGCTGATCGGCTACATTTGCGCCTTGGAGGCCCTGCTGCTCTCGGGGCTCGCCTCCTGGCCCTGGTCCCAGTACCGGCAGGTGCCCGACGACGCCAGCGAGCTGTTCATCGAGGATCGCGAAATGACGCCCATGAGTCCCATCAACAGCACCGACCTGCAGCTGCAGCCGGACACGGGGCACGGCCTGGCGCCGTATCAGCACGCCGGCCAGTCCAATGGCAATGCAGCGGCCGCCGATGCGTACAACCAACAACAACAATCGTCCTATAATCAAAAGCCTTATATACCTGGTAAGATAGAGATATATATGAGATATAACAATGTGCGATAGAAAAGCAATAATATATGTAAAGTAGAGAAAGGGCCTGATTGTCATTGCTACCTATTTAGGTTGATAGTTTGCAACTATATTCCCCATTCATATATACATCTTCTAATAATAATTAATTACTTAGAGTGTCTGTCGATGCAGTTGATCCGAACGACATTCAATGCATACTAACAGCGGTATATATATAGACATTTGCCTATCTTGCACTTCTTGTATATTAATTGCAGCTTAAAAGTATGCTACAGTTTTTGTCCCAGTCGAGTGAATCAGAAAGGGGAAACGCAACATGTATAAGTTAGTTAGCCAGTTGCCTCTCTCAACATATACACAGACTTAAGCTTGATACGCCCGCTAACAGTTCTCTCCCGCTCCTAACTCTCTTGCAGCCAAACGACCCAATGAGCTGAACCAGCGTCCAACATTGGGTCACACACAAACCGCACGGATCAAACCCAACCAGCGCTATCGGGAGGGCTATCACTACCAGCCGGTGGCGTCGACGTCCCGCCAGAGTCCGACGTTCGTCGTGGGCGATGATCTGGGTGCCGGTCCATCCACGTCCCGTTCCAATGATAATTCTAGTGCGTGATAGTTTTTATTCCTCAGCGACAACAAGAAATTTATATAAGCAAACACTTTGTCCACAAGAAGATTCAGCGATAGAAAATGTTGAGGTTGCATTTTGGTCAATGTAAAGCAAACAAATTGTTGATTAGTTTAAACAAAAGCAAAACTCGTAAAGTTGAAAAACCAAAAACAAAACAAAACAAAACAAAATGCAAGCAAACAATAATAAATTTAATATCTGTGTGTGTGTGTGTATTTACGAGCAGAACTTTAAAGAATTTAAACCAACAACAAACAAACAAACAAAGAAACAAAAAACAAGTTAAAAGGCATTAACGGTACATTTTGTCGCATAGGACCCGAAAACTTGAGCAACATTTGGTTAGTTGTACAAAATTAATGTTAGTCGAAAGGATTTAAAATTGAGCAGGGAAAACCCTAATTTGAATGTGAATGAGCACAAATTGGTAAATTGGTAAATTGGCAACGCTTTGGGCCGATTGCACGAAATATTAAAAGAGAAAAGAAAAACAAAAATATATTCACAAAATTTTACGACAAATTCGGAATGAAATGAAATTTGAGAGAGGACAAAATACATTTAAAGAGGGAGTCGCATACAATGAGCATTGAAATGGAAAATCAACTTGTTATAAACGTAGTTTTGCTTATTTTTTAATAAAAACAATAATTCAAGAAAAACCAAGAACAATATAAGTAAGTAATTTTTAATTTTGACAAAAGGTCTTCACAAAAGGTTATTTAAAATGCAAAATTTAGATTTACTTCAAGCCCAAATCCTTCTCGATGGTGTGCGAGCAAACGGCCATCATTTGATCCTTGACGCTCAGGAAGTTCTTCACCGCCGCCGGCTTGGCCTCTGGCCAGGCGCCCAAGTCGCGGTAAATGGGGCGGCAGAACTTCATCCGGAAATTCGAGTTGGCAAACTCAATAATCTCGTCCAAGCGCTGGATGAGACGCGCACGAATGATCAAACGGTTGAGCCGGAAGCGAACCTCCGCGTTCTTCGACTGCTTCAGGTTGTACGTCTCCTCGAGCAGCTCGATTTTGCGCTCATTGAGCTCAACGATGTCCTTGCTCTCAATCAGTTTGCCCAAGAATTCAATCAGCTGGTGTATGGAAATGGGCTGCTTAATGTCCGCATTCTTGGCCAACTCGTCCACGGTCTGGCTGCTCCACTTCTCGGCCAGATCCTTGGTGACATTCGACAGCGATTCATCGAATCTAATCACAATATTCAATTAGCAAGTCGGATCTCTGATCTTATCTTTCATACGTACTTTGGGATAATGGGCGGCATGCCCTCGCACTTTAGCCACAAATCCCAGTCGACAAGACCCAGCTTGTCCTTCTTGTCCGTGTCCTTGAAGTAGTCGTACAAGGCGCCC
Source organism: Drosophila pseudotalamancana (assembly GCA_037075185.1). Lineage (NCBI taxonomy): Eukaryota > Metazoa > Arthropoda > Insecta > Diptera > Drosophilidae > Drosophila > Drosophila pseudotalamancana. The sequence goes on along the minus strand of JBAMCK010001078.1, from coordinate 136,003 downwards.
TTGAAGTCGTCTGTCACAATCGATTTGTAGGCGAACTTCTTCAAGTAGTCGCGCAGGAAAGGTTCAAACTGAGTGGGACCGCCAAGCAAATCCTCCAGATAGCGCAGGAAAGTGGAGCCCTTGATATACGGCACCGAGGAGAAAGCATCGTCGGGTCCGCAGTTGCTCAGGTCAACAACCAGTTTGGTGAGCTCCGGTGTGCCAGCGAGCTGAGTCCGCAGCTGCAGGGGAAACTTTGCGATTAGCTTGGCTCTTCTTGGATTGAAAGGCAGGCGATACTTACGCACTCCTGCAGCTCGGTCAGGTTGCTGAGCATCCTGAAGTCCAGCTCCTTGGCGCCCTGCATGCGACCCACAATCTTAGACTCGACGAACACAGTGAAGCCCTCGTTCAGCCAGAAATGCTCGAAGTTCTTATTGGTCACCAGGTTGCCAGTCCAGCTGTGGGCAATCTCGTGGGCCACCACGTTGGCCAAGGACTTGTCGCCCGCCAGCAGAGTGGGCGTGACAAAGGTCAGACACGGATTCTCCATGCCGCCAAATGGAAAGGAGGGCGGCATGACCAGCAAATCGTACTGTTTCCACACATACGGGCCGCACAGATCCGATGCGGTCTTTAGCATGGTCGAGGTTTCCGAGAACTCCTCTGCGCAGGCATCTACGATTGCCTCCTCGGCCCACACGTTCGAGTTGTCGCCAAGGCTTCGGGACACAAGTTTGCCAATGGCAATGGCCACCAGGTACGCCGGAATGGGTACCTCCTGCTTGAAGTGCGTCTTGCCCGGCTCGTTTTTGTCAATCAGAGCACTCATCAAGGCCGTCAGCTCAGTGGGATGCTCCACAACGGCATTGTAGGTGAACTTCACGGCTGGCGTGTCCTGGCAGGGCATCACGGACCGGGCGTGGATGGCCTGGCACTGCGAGAACATGTAGGGATGCTTCTTGCCCAGCGTTTGGGTGGGGTTCAGCCATTGCAGTCCACTTGCGTTGCTGGCCGTCTCGTAGTCAATCCGTACGTTAAGACTGTGCGATACAGATACGAGATAAGTGGTGTTATTTACAGGTGCCATAAAGATTAGCCGGCCTCTTATCGAGCGCTCGCTTACCTGCCCTTCGCAGTGCCGGCTGGCAGCTCCAGCGTTAGCTTCTGACCCATATCAGGCACGGGATCGCTGATGAAGTAATTAATGGGCACCTCAGTGCCTCCGGCTAGCAACGTGGCATTCTTGATATCGATGTCACGCACATCCAACAACTAGCGAAACGAACAATTAGTGAGGGTGATAGGTGAAGCTGTTGATTGACTCACAATTTTCTCTAGATCGCTGCACAACACTTTGAACCTGTGCAAGACGCTGCCGCGCAGCTTCGTCGACTCGAAATCCACCTTCCAGTTGATGGCGGTGTGCTCCGTGGTAATCAGCTCAGGCTCCGAGTAGGAGCTGGGATCAACGCTGCTCAATCGACCCATACTACGTTTTCGTACCTGATAAATGGGCAACAGTTGCGATCGCTGGAATTTCGAGTGCAGTTGTGTAGTGCAAAAGCTTCGACTCGAGACTGCAAACAATTGAGAGAGAAAGCGAGTCATTGGCTTTGTTCGAGTGGCCGATAAGCAAGATAACACAAGTAAAACCCGAGCGGGCGAAAATAAATAATAAAATTAAATAAAATCTCACCAGTTGCTGGGCTTAAAAATGATGATCGCACGGCTAAAGAATTGCGTGGGCGTTGCTTACAAAATCTGAGTGTAAATGCAATTCACTGCTGTTGCCGGCAGCTGAAAACAAAGTGACGACCAGGGCTGCGCAGTTGCTATCGATACAAATGTATAAATATATGTATCGATTGCCTAAATATATCGTAGCTACGCTCTGCAATCAAATACCCGCTTATAAGACATTCAAATCAAGTCTTATACATTGCATCAAATTATAAGATTTTATGTTGAATGTTAAATACCCTTTTACTTAACTTGATATATATCGGTGTCTTTTTTTTTTATCTCAACTTCTGTTTTATACTGTTTTTTCTAACATTCCCTTCTTATATGATAGCTGATGCTCTCTTTCTTATTTACATTTATATATCCTCCTTCATTGCGGTATGCACTGCGGACCAGCATTAAAAATAAGCGGTAATGCGTACATTTGTAAATAACAATATTATATTTTGCTTAACGATACTCGGACGCCCGACTTAACGCAACACGTAATCCTTGGGGTAGTCCATAATGGCGGGGAAGTTCTCCAGTGTTTCCTTATCAATGTGATCCAGTCGCTGGGGAACTGTACGCGGCGTGCGGATTTGGTTTGTGACATTTGCTAGAATCTCCTCGGGCACTTGATCGTCGGCGAAGAGATGCAATCGCTGCATCGTGTGCCGGCGCTGAAGGTTGCCCGTCATGGAGTTGTAGACGGCCTTCTTCATGACCAAGGTGGGATCCTTTTCGTGCAGCTGCCAGGCTAGCGTCCAGGATGCGCCGCCAGGGTAGCCAGTGTGATGGAAGTAAACCCGCTTCACCCACTCATCGCCAGGCAGAGCAATTTCCTTGGTGTTGATCAGCACCACATGGTCACCGCAGTCGTCTGCAAAGGGAGTTCAGATTTAGGCTGGTTTGGAGTACAATGTATTAAGCTAACCTAAGGATTGGCCCGGTCTTTACTACTCTTCTTCATTCACAGCGAACATATCTCTCAGCCGGCAAATACTTCACAACAACAACAACAACAAATTTAACACTCGCGCCGCTTGTGACGTAACGAAGCGCACAGAAAATCGCGAATTGTCACACGTTTTCACTTAAAACTATTATAAAATCAACAGTTTTGGCTTCCTACTTACTCATGGGATGGTAAATGGGTTTGTGCAGGCCCATGAGGTGTGTTTTCACTAGTCGAGCCGACTCAAAAGGATTTTGCCAGGTGCAGTCGTAAATGTGCCATGTTCTCGCAAATGTCGCCCATTGCTGTAAGCAGCATAAGTAAGTAAAGCTATTGTGATTTGACATTCCATCAATACTAACCTGCACACGCTTAGCTATCGACATTGTTATTTCTATTATTTATTATTCTAACCGGGCGTAAAAACAACCAAAACTTATTTACGTGCCTATCACGCGAAGCTGGCTGTGCGCACTATTTGGCTCACGTTAAGTTGGCTGCGAGCAGTGCTGCGCAGTCACTTGAAGTTGGCTGCGTGCAGTGTTACTCACTCACTTGAAGTTGGCTGTGCTTGAGCAGTGCTGCCCATTCATCGAATGGCAGCGCGCGCTCTCTCTCTCTCTCTCTGTTATTTAAAATGGTTCAAAATAAGAAAACGCAATGCTTGCAGATTTTTGTTATTTATTTTCGTTTGTAATTTCATTTAAACATTTTCTATAGTTACTAAAATTACTTATGCACTGTTTATTATTAATATTATTTAAATATTATTGAAAATACATTAGTTGTTTCACGAAACAATTTATTAAACATCCTTGGTACGTTCGCTGCCTTACACTTTGCATTCGTTTTATTCTATTTACTCTTTGTGTTAATGGAAATACATATTAAAAAACTAACAAATAAGTCTAGATTTAGTTACAGTTTTCTCACTTACATACGTTTCCATGCATTTTTACTTCGTTTCCTTTCAATACAATTTTATGAACTTAAGTTAGCTGCGTTTTTGTTAATTCGATTTACAACTGGCCAAGTGCGATGTTTTTTATTTTTGTTTAGTTTAGTTTACTTTGCAATTTATATTTATAATCATATAATACACACGAGGTTTTTTTTAATTTAAATTTTTATAGTCAATTTCTCGCTTTCCTTTCCATTTGGTTTTAAATGTACGCATATGAATTTTGTTTTTGTTTTTGTTTTTGCATTTTTAATGAAAATATATACGTATGTACTATATATATATGTGTATATATATATATATATATATATATAAAAATTATGTACAATTTGTGTGTGTAATGAAATTCCCTACTTGACGAGCTTGTTTTTAATGCGAAATTATTGTTAAAACTTTTCAAGTGTATGAGCATTTTTTTTTTCTTTTTTTGTTTTGTTTTAGTATTTAATTTAATTCGAAAAAGAACAACAAAAATTGTGTATATTACATAACAAAGAAAACGGTAAAACGAAAGTTGAAACTTGAAACTTGGAACTTCTCCATTTTTTACTCTTTTTTATAATTTTGTTTCCTTGTGTTTGTTTCTGTTTATTTTTTCTGTTTCTGTGTGTGTGTACCGAAACCCGCACCCGCAACCACGCCCACAAACCGAGTCAAGGAGGCGGAGGTAGAGAACCTGGGAGCCAGATCTTGAATGCCAGCCAATTGGCCCACAGACTAGTTTTTTTTATTTTGTTTGGCACCGAATCAAAAACCGAGACGCAAGCCTTCAGCCACATTGCACAAACCCGCGAGCTGTTTGCGCTGTTTAACAGCGGCTGCAGCTGCAGCAGCAGCTGCAACTGCATTTGCATCAGCATCTGCATCTGAATTTGCATCTGCATCAGCTTCTGCATCAGCATCTGCATACGCTCAGAGAACGGAGGCTGCTGGGGAGCCGGTTACTTTCTGCAGCATTTGCATCAGCTGCTCAGTCGCTGACTGATTGCCGACCACGCCCACGCCCACCCCCAGACCTACGCCAACGCCCACGCCCACGCCCACTAGACCAGCACCACCCACCAACCCGGACGAGGGCGGCGATGAGATCGATGTGGCCGCCGATGCCGATGAGGAGGAGGATGGCGTCAGCGCCAGCTTGGATTCTGGAGCAACAAAAGAAGCTGAGATTAGATTCGGTACGTTTTGTCTATGGACTGCCTTGCATACTGTCATCGCTCTCCAGGTAGGTCACGTACGAGTCTGTGCTATCCGGATGGTGGTGCGACGTGATCCCCGAGTCCAGGCTGCTCCCCCCGGGCGGCCCGTTCATCTGCTGGCCCGGCGGCGGAGGTCCCTGGTGCGCTCCCTGCGGCGGATGCGGAGGCAGAACGGGCATTCCGTTCAAGTCGTAGCCGTGCATCTAAGGGGGAAGAGGAGGAGGAGGAAGAGGCGGAAAGTCGAAATTAGTGGAAGGTTTGCAGAATATGTTATCCGGCTCACAAGTGGATCACGTTTATGGATTTATTTATGTAATACTGAGTGTACAAATAGTTCAAATCTGTAGTTCATATTTGAACTGGTTCACTAGCTCTTGGAGATAGCTATTTTTAGCAATCTAATTCAAATAAATATTGAGTTCAGTATTTGTGGTCCTTACTATCATTAAATGTTTTCTAAATAAACTAGTTCAGTCGAACTTTGAAAGTAGTTCATAGCTGGATCTACATTGCAGTAGATCAATTATATTCCATTCAATACTATATAAGCTATAAGCTTAAGAATCGGTTCATACCTGAACTGGTTCACTGCACATTATCACTCTTCGTTTTAAAAGCATTATCTCTCGTATTTATATTCGTATCTATTTGGGCTTCAAATTGTCTCACAATGAACTAGTTCATAAGAACTGTGAGGGTAGTTCATAGCTGGTTCCACATTACATCCAATCTAAGCTATTCTATTCTTTAAGAATGATATTATGCGTTGGTTCAAAAGAACTGGTTCCAGTAGCTAAGTAGTCGTTACAGATTAGGGACTCACTTAAATTGAAACAGTGAAAGACAAATGAGAACTCAATGAATCCGATCTCAAGAACCACTCCAGTGACACCTGCTCAATCAATCAATCAACCAATCAACCAACAGCTCGAGTACTCACCTGATTGACCAGCTGCTGAAACGCGGGAGTGTGCGTGTTGATGGCTCCGTTGCTGTCGAGGTCGGCGTGCAGGGCAAAGTCGCTTAAGGCTTTCCATGGCGGTTGATATGTCTGCACGTCGAGTCCCTGCAGATTGAGAGGCGAGTCGTGGCGAACCGGGGAGCTGGCGATCATCGGGATTCCCTGCATGGCGCCGTAGCCCAGCTTGCGACCCTCCTGAAAAGGGGAAGACAGCGATACAGTTATATGAGGAGGCAGACTCGTAAGGGCGGGCAGGGCTTGTACCTTCTCCTGTTGCATTTGCAGCTTCATCTGGATGGTCTTCTTCTTGTCCTTGCAGCGCTTGTTCTGGAACCAGACGCGAATCACACGCGGCGACAGGCTCGTCATCTCAACCAGCTGCTCCTTCATCAAAGCATCAGGTCGCGGATTAGCATTGTAGCAAGTTCTAATCAGAGTGGAAATGGGAAATGGGGTTAGGCTCAGGGCTTCACCTCTGGACGATCTTGCGACTCACCTCAGCGTATGGAGCTGCTTCTCATTGAGCACGGTTCGCACTCGCGTCGGTTTTCCGTCGGAGGGACCCGAGGGACGCTTTTCCCTAATACTTTTGTGTGAGCCCGATTCGCTGCCAGAATCTGCAAGCAGAACAGATTGCTTTAAAATATATACAACTGCATATATATATATATAAAGATATATCTAGATATATGTTCCAGTATCGTTTGTCAATTCGCAATCATTCGCTATTTTTGCACACGCGTTGATAAATTGACTTGGGGCGCAGCCACAAAGGCGAATTCCGATAGACCGCAGCACGTCAGCGAGGAAAAAGTCAAATACGAGCGAAAATAGCACAATTGGCGACCTCGAAGCCCCTACGCTCCCCTACGTTCCCCTACACTCGAGATCAAAGAGGCTGTCAAGATGCAAAAGATGTCTGCGGCAAGGAAAAAAGAAGGGGGAAGAGCTTGAGGTTGGGGTTGGGTCTGGGTCTGGGTCTGGGTCTGGGGTTGGTGCGTGGTTCGTAATTAAGTCGTGTTTCACAACATGGTGACAAGTTGTTATCGTTATCTAATTGCCGATAACGATCGCATCGATGAATGAACCGGAGCGAACAATCGATCTGCGGCGTTTCGTTTGAAGTTCGCGCATAACAAAAGACAGCGAAACTTTTTGGCAAAGACTTTTATACAAATTAAAGCGAAAGCTAGCTGTGACTGCGACTGCGACTGCGAATGTGACTGTGACGGTGACTGCGACTGTGACTGTGACGCTGACTGCGACCGCGAGTGAAGTTCAAAGCGCCGACTCAATGCAAACAGTTGGACTAGCTGCGTGTCTTATTCGAGTTGAGAGCAAATACCACAAGTGGAACTATGAATGGACGCATATGAGACGCTGGATTGATCAGGCGATTCGATGAATCAGAGAGGGAGAAGAGGAAGAGCGCTGGAGGGGAAGAGGGGAAGAGGGGTTCCCAAGAAGTTGTCAATGTTTGCCCGCTTGAATGCTTGAATGCAACTTGAAGTCTCGTTGTTTGTCACAGCAGCCGAACCCCAAGCCCCAAACCCCAAACCCCGCATTCGCCAATTCCCCAACTATTAGAAACCTCCCCTCCCGCTCTTCCTCTTCCTCTTCCTCTTTCTTTCGGTGTAGCCCGCACACGAGCTTGAGGAGACTTTGACAACACCGCCGCTTGTTGATAAGGTCTGCTCGGTTGTACCTACGGCCAGGTTCTCCGTCTGCCCCGTCTCCAGGTTAAACATTGAGATTATGTTGACGATATGGTTTGACAATTGTCGAACATTGTTTGACGTTTGCCGATTTCTATTGACACTTTATCGCTTACAAGGATGTAACGCTGTCTTTCTAAGAATAAAACACGCACTCGGCCCTTTGTACTGCCGACTCACTCTCTATGTCTGTCTCCCAAGACTCGACTCTATTTAGCCTAATTGGGCTGGACTTTCGTTGCCGGAGGGGATAACCAGGTCAGACGATAAACGCGTTACGCGGAAAATCATTTAGACTATTGCAATTCGGGCTAATTGAGTTTGGCGGATGGCGGAGGAGAGGAGAGGATGAGGGGTTGAGGTGTTGCATTCGAGTAACTGCTTTTTGCAATTGTGATAATTGTGCAAGTTGGGGGAGCTGCGACTTATAGAGCCTAAGGCCAACTTCTAAGACCGCAAAAACCTGAAGTTGGGTTAAGAATTGAAAGGAGGTTGCAATTGAGAGCGAGAGAGAAGGAGAGAGAGAGAGAGAGGAAGGTATTTAGAGAAAAGCAGTCACAATAGAAAGTAAGCGATTCCATTAAACAGTCTACCTGAGCCCTAACCCAAAGGAAAGCCTAACCGAAGCCGAGGCCGAAGCCGAAGCCGAATCCCATCTTCAAGAAAAGCGAAACCCGTTTGGAAAAACACTTTGCGGACACTCACCCGACATTGAGCCCAGTTCGCTGGAATGGTTGTTATTGCTAAGATTTGTGTTGTTGTTGTTACTACTGCTAATGTTGTTGTTGCTCTCCACGGAGGAGGATGTCAGACTGCTCTGCGAGGACTTCTCCAGGACGTCGTGATCCTCCTTGCAGTAAAGAGCTCCCGCATCGCGTAACGCGAACTCATCGCCTGTCAGGTGGAAAGAAAACAAATATTATTAATTGAATAAGAAGGGGGGTGTGAAGGGAAGGTGTGAACGTAAGTGGAACCCACCTGGCAGCAGTTGTCGGTTACACGCTGAGCAACAAAAACACTCGATGTGAAAGATTTTCGTCTTGGCTCGCATCACAAAATCATTTTTGCTAAAGGAGTTACCGCATTTATCACATTTTGTACCAAATAACCTGTGAATCAAGAGAAAAAGAAGAAGAGGAACAATTGGAGAGTCCCATGATTAGAGCCAATGTGAAATCCGAAATAAGTGAATAAACAGCTTTGAAGCCGTTCAAGTGCGGCTTCCCGCTTCTTTATGACTGTTGACTAAAGTAAATGCAAATAAATAAAAAGCGAGTGGCAGGCCGAGTGTGCCCGACTGCGCGATACTCTGCTTACAGTTGGGTGAAGTAATGTGAATCTCAAGTTGAGCTTGAATTTCGTGATCTATATAAACTTTTAATTACCTTGTTACCTTCTAGAGCACCGTTAGATCTGCAAGCCATAGTTATGAGCTGCAAGTCTAACCTAACCTCTTCTCTTTGCCAAGCTAACGAGTTCCCCACTTTTACTCAATTATTTCTCTACAGACTTATTAAAGAACTCTTGAATTGATAATCGTAGGCCTTGAGGGTTGTTTCCGGAAATATTTATGTTTGGTAAAGTGCAGTTAGCTCTGTATGAATTCCTAGACTATGCTTTAAGTCCGAGATTTTCGACAGTTTTAGCTTACAGCATCCATTCGCCCACTTTGATATTCGCAGCTCGAAAAGTTTCGAGAGCTTGCCGAGATTTATTGTTAGGCAAAGTCTGTTTGCTGATAAGATGATATATGCATATATAATTTGCTCGATTCGCAGGCAGACTCTTTTACGATGCTAGGGTATTAAAATCGACAACAAGCAGAAGAGGAAGAGAACTTCTGTGATTGCCGCCTCGAACATCAATCATTTGTGCAGGTAAAGTGTTAATTTATGGCTTTGCACGTGCTAATCAATTATTCAAAGATTTGCCAATCAAACAGTTGCCAGACTGCACAGCATACCCTATACAAACTGTTGTTGTTGTTGTTGTTGGTGTGTTGTTGTTGGTGTCGTTGTTGTAATGACGAAATCCGTCAGTTGATACAAACAGCTGTCGACTGTTTGTTTTCGCTTTGCAAGTTGGCAAGTTGGCAAGCTTCATCTAATTAACTTGGCCAACAAGTCCCCGAGCCGCTACAATTGCAAGCGCATGACCCAGTCGCAACAACACCACTCGCCTGCTGTACAGGGTATCTCGGCTGTCAGTTAACTAATTTCCACAATTAGCTCAAGTGGCAAATGTTTAGATCCTCGCTAACAGCGCCCGATTTATTAAGCAAATAGATCGCTAACTTTTATTTCCAGTTATTTCTAGTGGAGCTTACGACGGTAAAAACTAGAGGAAAATAATTTGAGACTTCTAACGAATCCTAAAGCCAATCTATGAACATTATTCATTCAAATATTACTTTGATTCAAGGTAGAAAACTAATAAAAATTGCTTTTGTCTAATTGATTTATTACTAACGATAAAAGATACCCTATAAAATAATTTTAGTTACCCTTCGAGTCTGACTTTTGACTTTAGAATAATTTATTTGCATTGCCATGAATATTTTAAATTTTATAAAACTGAAATGCGTGGTTCTATGTCTATGTGACTATCAAATACCCTGTAATCGAGCTAGAACCTTGGGTTAAAGGTTAATTTCTGATATAATTTGATTTGCTATTAGGCATATACCCTTCTATAAATCGAATGGATCACTCACCTAACATAATCACGCTTGCAATAGGTCTTGCCATCGCGGACGAAACACGTGCAGCTCTCGTCGAGGAATTGCCTGCACTCCTGGCACTTGAGGCAGGCCGCATGCCACTCCAGATCGGGGGCGACTCGCAGTATATACTGATCGTGTATCTGGCCGCCGCAGCCCACGCAGTGTGACAAGCGTTGTTTTTCTGCAAGAGACAAGACAATCGAAATATAAATCAAAAATTGCAATTGCATTCCAATTTAAATATAAATATATGTTAGCTGGCTGCTATGTGACAGCGAACTGCACTGTTAAAAGCGGATCAAGCTGTGAATTAAAGCTAGTTATGTTAAATGCTTTCTCGTGAAAGCATAAATATCAACATATTAACATAGAAAGCAGCTGGGCTGGCTGATATGACACTCGTTAGCAGCGGCTCAGGCTGTTAGCTGCAGCTTGTTATGCATAAATATCAGCAACTTAACATAGAAAGCATTTAACAGCGCTGCTCAAGCGATTGGCTGTTGACTGCAGCCAATAGCTTAATTGAATTAATTTAATAATCAATTAAGTGCCAACAAAGTTGATGAAAACTTGCCGTCGGCTGCTGGCAGCGTCGGTAAATCACTTTGCACTTTGTTTAATCTGCTGATGTGTTTTACATGAAGCCTGGCGCTGCACTTTTAGCCAATTATACGCCTCGATTTGTTGTAAACAAAAATAAGTGAGTCCCAAAACAAAGATGGCGCTAATTAACAAACTGTTATCAAATAATCCCAGCCCGACTGCCTGCCTGCCAGCCAAATCGTGTGTGTGTGTGTGTGTGTGTTTATCCAAGAGCCGCCCCAAAATAAAACTTTTGTCGGAAAAACATTGAAAAATTCATAAATCTGTACGAAAATTTTCAAGTATTTAAGTTGGCCCAAAAGTTTGCGAGCTCAAAATAAAAAAAATCAATGCAATCATTGCCACATTATGTGCGAGTGCCAGCGTTGCCACCCCACAGTCTCTATAAGTGTGTTTGTGTGTGTGTGTGTGCTGTAATCCTTGGCAGCGCAGCGAAAAAAACTTTGCAACAGGAAAAACTTTCTGCTTGTTGAAAAATTAAGAAAAACTTTGACGCGCGTTTAGCACGTTTTAAATGTTTCGCACACACACACACACAAACACACACACACATATATTCAGACGCACACACAGAGCGAGCGAGCGACACACACGAAGCTTTGTGGCTGTTTCCTCTTTGTATCTTTAAACGCAGCTGCGTAGCAACTGCTTATGTATGCGTGTGTTTTTTTATATTGCGTATCTCTCGCACTCGCAGCATCTGCACATGAATTATTTATAAAGGCGGAGCAGACAAGTTGCTGCCCGTTTGCTGTTCTTGTTGTTGTTTCTGCTGCTGCTGTCTTTCTTTCTTTCTACTTGTTATTTGTTTTTTTTTTTTCGGCCTGCGCTTTTTTCGCTTGGTTTTCGCGTTCGCCTCGTATTTGTTGCTTTCATGCTTGAAGCACTTCAGACGCCAGCATTTACTTCCATGTGCTGCCCCCTCCTCCTCTTCCCCCTGCTCCACTTCTTCCTCTTCCTCTTCCCCTTCCTCTTCCTCTTGCTTCTTCACCTCCTCCTTTCGCTTTACTGCCGACGCTCTGCTCGGCCTTCAGCGTAGCAGCCTTCAAGCTCAAAAGCTTGAAGCTACCCGGCCTCAGCCTTTGCCTTTTCTGTTGTTGTTGTTGTTCTTGTTTTTTGTTTTTTCTTTTGCTTTTGGCATGTGCGCTTTTTTCTGCCCGCTTCTCTGTCGCACTTGTGCGTCGGCTGTCTCGCTCGCGCGCAAAGCTACCCTATATAGTCAAGCATGTGCTGTTACAGTTGATGTTGTTGTTGTTGTTGTTGTATGTGCGTGGCCACCATTTTTCTTCTTTGCTCGTTGCTGTTGTTGTTGTTGTCGCTTTTGGACAGCTTCTTTTGTATAAATTTGCAGGCTGCGTATCTTTTGCTGACTGACATTTCGCATTCATTGTTTGTTGCTCTGCGTGTGCGTGTGCGTGTGCGTATGTGCCTGTGTGTTTGTGTGATGTGTGTGTGTGTGTGTGCGGCTGTGTGTGTGTAGGTGTTTGTCTGCCTTAATGATCCTGCGCAGTGCGTTTTCATTTTTCTTTGGCAGCCCCTCGCACACCCACACACACACACACATTCACACACCCACTCCCACTCACACACACACACACACACCGCAGCCATTACGAGTCGTAATGGGAATTTAAGCGCAACTCCTGCGCTTGTATCTTTTTTTCTGTCGGGCGGGTTGTTGGGGGTCTTTCCGCTTTTGTGGCGTATCTTTTGCATGTTTTGCTGCCCCAAAAACCGCCCTTCGCAAATGCGTGTGTGTGAGTGTGTGAGTGTGTGTGTGTGCGTTCCTTTTGGGGGTTGTTAAAGGGAGCAGTTGTCGGCGTGGGGGTGGGGCTGTCGTTCAGGCTTTGGCATTTGGCGCGCCGCGGTCTCGATTTTTCGTTTTTCGGCGCTTTTTGCGGCACACTAAGAGGAAAGGTTTGCGGAAGGGGCGTGGGGGGTGGGTTTTGTGGCAGTGGGCGGCAAATGCAATTTTCGTCTCGTGTTTGTCGTCTATGAACGACGAGGTGCGGCAGCAGCGGCGGTGGCAGTTGCGGCTTTTTCACTTTTAACGAGCATTTGCAACATTTTCGCCGCATTTTCCAGCTGCGTGTCATTTTTGCATGTCTTTCCAATTCTGCTGTACTTCCCTCTCTCTCTCTCTCACTCTCTATTTTCAACTATAAATTTTTCAATTAAACAACTGACAACACTCGAATGTTGTTGTTGCTGTTGTTGTTGTTGTTGTTGCTGATCTTGGCTTCAACTTCAAGTTTTATTTTGTAGTGCTTAAATTTTTAATGGCCGCACCTTTGGGCTGTTGCCTGCTCTTGAACCTTTTCTTCTAGCCAACTATTAGATGTGACTACACTGAACGAAAGAAGGGTATATTAAATATGTCGCTGGGTTTGTGAGGAGGAAGAAGATGTGTGAGATAAGCGAAGCTGGGATTGAAAGTTGGTGAATAAACTTATCTCCGAGATTAGAAAGAAATCTATTACTGGAGCTGCACATATATGTAACTAAACATGCGTATATATATACTCATATTTATATATATTTTGATAATACTATAGTATAAATGACTTAAATAAATAAATTTAATTTTTGCGTCATTAAAGGTAACCTCTATAGGGTATTCAAGTGTGCGACTCTCCATTAACTGCTGCTTGTCTCTAGATAAAATGTAAAGAAATCTACAACATGAAGCTAAAAAAAGTATCTCGCAATTTGCGTGCTCTACAGCATCGCGCAAAATGTTTATCTTGCGCGTTTAACCGTTTTTATCTAATTACACGCGTTTGGCTCGTGTACCTCAGCTGGAGCTGCGGACGAAGACGGAGCTGGAGATGGGAAGGGAGATAAAAATGGAGATGAAGCTGCGACCGAAGCTAGAGCTAAGCGATGAAGGTGTAGCTGAAGCTAGACCTAGAGCTAGAACTGGAGAGAGATGCAAATGGAGTTGGAGAAGGAGCTGAAGACGGAGTTGAGAACGAAGCTGCAGATGTAGATGATGCTGAACCTTACCAACCCTCTGCAGATAAAGCAAGAGTTGGAACTAGAGCTGAAGCTGAGAAATTAGAGATAATGTCAGAATTCAGAGATCGAGATGAATCTAGACTGAACGAGAGATCGAAGACAAACCGATGGAAAGGAAGCTAGAGTTCAGAGTTCGAGGTGCATCTAAAGACAGAGCTAGAGATGGAGATGAAGCTACGACTCAAGTTAAAGATGAAGTTGAAGGTGTAGCTAAAGCTAGCATCTAGCTAAGATGGAGGTGGAAATAAATCAGAGAGAAATCAAAAGCATCAGACATAGATAATGCTGAAGTTAACCCTGAAGATAGAGTTGAAGGTGAGAAACGGATATGAAGACGGAGTTACAGCCAAGATATAGCTGTAGCTAAACCTTATTGTGAGAGATGGAAATGGAGCTAGATATGGGTTGGAAGATGGAGTTGAGATGGAGATAAGATGTAGATGTACTTGAAGCTAAAGTTGAGTATTAGAGATGGATATGAAGTTTAAGATGCAGATAGATGAAGCAAGATAAAGCTCCAGCTAAAACTAAAAGTTGATTCCAATGACGAAGCAGAGACTCAAGGACTGACCCAAAACCGAGTCCACTTTTGGACATTCGCCCTTTGCCCTTTGCCCTTTGACGATGTGAGCAACTGGCTCTAAGGCTGCTTGTGGGCAGGCCAATAAACATATCAAAGGCAAATAATGAACGCCCATTGGAGCACGAGATGCGCAGCTCCAACTGCAGCTCCAGCTCCAGTTCCAGCTCCAGCTCCAGCTCCAACTTCAGCAGCTGCTTATCGGAGTCGGCAATCTTTCAAAAGGCCCAAATCGAAGCTGGCTAAAAACTGTGTTGCAGCAACCAGTTTTTGCGCAATGGCTGCCACAAACGGTGCCGTGCCACATGCCTCGCTGCAGCATCAATTCCGCTGCTGCAGTTGTTGCTGTTGCTGTTGGTGCTGTTGTTGTTGTTGTTGTCGACAAGAGCAACATGCAAAATGCAAAGCATCGATAAGATATATCCACGGACTGGCTGGCGGACTCTGGAAATTATGGAAGCTCTTGCGGATATGCGCGCGATTTCAAAACCAACTACTGTTTGAGGGCTACCTTTTTCTCTCTTTCTCTTTTTCTGTCTTTCTCTCTTTCTCTTATTCTCCTATTCTCTCGCTTCTCTTATTTCCCACATTTTTTATTTATTTTCCGTTCATTTGCAGCTTTTTTGATTTGTTTGATTTATGGCCCAGTCGAATGGCAATACAAAGCGCAGCCACTGACAGTTGAAAAGCAAGTGCCGCCGATTTAGGAATTTCACATGGCCATAAACTAACAGAGCTGAGAATCGAGTAGAAGAGCGTAGACTCCCACAGGGGGACAGCGGCGAACGTTGTCCGCGTGACTTCTACGAAAATTTGTCATTTTTCCGGGAATCGTTTGCTTTTTTGTGCTGCTCCTTTTTATACCCTGCAGCCATTGAAGATGGCTAAACGGGGTATAGTGTGCTTGTGAATGTGTGTGTAACAAAATGGCGTGGACGAATACATAAACCTGATCAGCATTAACAGTCGAGTCGATCAAGCATCAAACTTACCACATATTAATTCAGGTAAAGGAGACACACAGTTGGGATACTTCATTTCCATATTTTTGGCTATTTTTAAAGCTAGAAAGCAGCACTACATGGGACTTAGGGTATCCTCTAGTCGAGCACACTCGCCTAGATTTTTGTTACTTGTTTTGGTCACCGCTTAAAAAATTAATGATGACCGCGCTGGCGAAACACGTGCCGTGTGTTTCGTTCACCGATTCTCGATTTTCGATTTCTCGCATTCACATTTTGACAGACTCATCAATTTTGTAGATACGTAACGAGGGCTCATCCTTGCATCCACGCCCCGACCCTCGCCCTCGCCCTCGGCCTCAGCCACGGACTCGGACTCGGACTCGGACTCGGCCACTGATTAGGCAACATTCGTTGGCCATTGTTTTGAGCGCTGCGTGGGCAGGGCTGCACCCACCTCCCTCTCCCCCTCCCGCTCGCCGGTCCATTTGTAGGATTGTCTGATTGTCTGCTTGTCTGTCCAGTTTTTGTGTGGAAGGAAGCTTTGTGGTTTTTGATTTGTTTGTCTGCCTCCGCTGGCTGGGATCCTATCAATTATGTGTCCTCTGCCAACTTGTCTGTGCCTCCCTCACCCTCACCCTCACCCTCTCTCTTTTCCTCACTCCCTCTCTCTTTCTCTGTCTGCGTGCTGCAATTCTGTGTGTGCCTTAAGTTGGCTTAATTAAGTGCAGTTGCTTTGACAATGACAACGTAATCTTCATTTAGCTGTAAGCCACATCAAAAACAACCGCTTCACACACACACAGATAGCAGTAGGTGTGTGTATCTTTTATTTGTTTGTATATATATATAAATTTGCCTAATTAATTACACAGCATTTCGATTGGAGGCAGAAATCACACAGAAAGATGCGACGGAATGGCAGCTAGAGATGGAAGCGTGAGCCAAAGCCACTGCTAGAGATGGGAGTGTGTAATTAAAGTTAAGGAATTGCTACTTAATAATACTGTAAGCTTTTAGAACACAATTTATTCACTTGCTTTTATATTTATATTATATTATAAAAGTAACACAGAAAAAATAAAATAAAAATATGGGTAAATAAAATTGTAAAATTGTAAAATTGTAAAATTGACTTAACGAAAAAAACTCGATGTGCGCGTAATACAGGAGAATCTAGTTGTAAGATTTCCAGTCTCTATCTCTTATAGATCCCGAGATTGACGCTTTCATACATTCGAATTTCTGAATCGGTTTTGCCTGTTGATGCTGATTAAGAATATACTTTATGGAGTTTGTCACGTCTCCTTTGCCTCTTTCATATATTATCACATTTCCCACAAAAATGGGCTAGGGTATAAAAATTAGGGTACATTACGGCTACATAAATAGCATAAATCAGGTATTCATATTCATTCAATTACAAATGTATGAAACTCTTTCTTTTGTCTTCTTCTATTGTGAAGTTTTGCAACAATTTGTTCAGTTGCTTTCTTTGATGTTTCTTTGGCTCTTTGTTCCATTTCTTTTTGTTTGGGCTCCACTTTGATTGATCCCATTGTTCATTGAAGTGGACACAAAATATGTTCGTGTCACGCGCTCCTCTCAAACGCGAAGTCGAAATGTAAGCCGAAGCGCAGTCAATATAAATATAACAGAACTCTGATCAATGCAAACAGTTCGCTTCGATTTGGATTGGATTGGATTGAAGAAGGGGAGAGATGGAGGCGAAGAGGAGGGGAAAGACGAACCACAAAAACATAAGACGGAGCCCAAAAGAAGCCGCCGGCTGCACTCGCTTTGAAGTGTTTGATTTGCGTTGTTGTTGCTGTTGTTGTTGGAGTTGTTGGCTGTCGTTTTATTGAAGCCAAATTTGAATACGAGACACGCAGCCAGCAGCGACGCAGGCAGCGACGGAGGCAGCGGCGGAGGCAGCGACTGCAGAAGCTGCTGCAATGCCGCGACATCAAAGAGTGCCTGGACTCAAAATGGACATGGGCCTGCAACACAATTTATGCCAGCCAACACACACACACACACACACACACACAAACAAAATGCCGACGCGCTGCAGCTCGAGTTCTTCTCTCTCCCTCTCTCCCCTCACCTCTCTCGCTCTCTCACTCTCTCACTCACTCCTCTGCTTCGTGCGGCTCGGCTGCTGCATGTTGCGTGTTGCTCTTGGCGCGCAGACAGATGACAAGCGCAGATAGTGTCCAAATACAAAAACTGGACAGAGCTCTCGGCCAGCTTCTTGTGCGGAGCGGACGAGAGGGCTAAGTGATGATCATGATGGGTTATTAGGCAGGTTGCGTTGACAACGCATTTGTCTTGGCCAAAAGCAACGCCGACGCAGCAACCTTCCCTCTCTCTATATCAGTGCATGTGTCTGTGTGTGTGTGTGTCTGTGTGTGTGTGTCAGATAAGCGCGCGACATTTATTTATGGTGTTTTAACACAAGTGTCGCCAATGGCCAAAAAATAATAAGAAGAAGAATAAAGAAGAAGAAGAAGAAGGCGCCCCGCCTGCCACGCAAAGGCAAGTCTTGCCGCAGAGTGAAAGCCATACGCGATTCTTAATTCTCCCGCGGCCCGATTCCCGATTCCCGATTCCCAATTCTCTTTTTCTCGTTTCTTTCATTTTTCGAAGGTAAAAAACTGACGGCTCAGCGTCAAAATTGACTCGAGAAGTGTCAAATTAACGTCAGCTCGCCAGCTGGAGGCAGCTACGTGTGGCATGCCCCGCCAGCTGACCCCAAGGGGAAACTAACAAGTCGGAGTTTGCTTCTGCTCGACTCCAGGTTACCCAGCAATACACAATCTGGCCTTCTAGCTTGATTCTTTGCATACTTGCACTCAAATTCTTGCATTTTGCTTACTTAGCAGCTGCTGTGCTTCTTCTTTTCTCAGATACATACTTTTAAAGAACTTTTCTAAAAAAACCAGGTACTGCTTCTCAATTTTTAGGGTTATTGATTCTTAAACAAATCCTGGTAACTCTTTTCTTAATGAACTACACCCATTAGGGACTCTACGGCCTCAAGTCTGCGAATTATGCTGGAAGAACCAAGGATTAAAATATATTTTGATGGATACTAAGCAATTGCAGTGATATATCGAAAGAAACTGTTTGTCATCAGTTGCGTATAATAAACAGGTATATATGTGTAAAGTTTTAGATCCCCATCTCTTGTAGATTTCGAGATCGAAGCATTAATGCAAACCACCAGACAGAGGAACCCCGCGCGACACGTTCGATGAATATACATAATGCTCAGCAGATCAAATCCAACTTCTGCTTTCCGTTACATACAAGTGAACAACAACTATACACCCCGTTTATGCATTTGTAATCGTTTACAGGGTATGGAAAATCAATTAAAGCTCAACAACAAATCGAAATTCAAATACAAATACGTTAAACGAAATTGGAAATCAAAATGCAGTTTAACCTTTTAAGGCCAATGCAACATGTTGCAAATGCTGACAGCCAGCCAACTACCACCGCCCCCTGCCCCGCCCCCTTTGCTCATTTTTGACTAGTTTATTTTTTTGATCATAAATGAAATTTGTTTGTTGCCTGCGTCTAATTAGCCAACACTATTTGTGAGTGTGTGTAAGTGAGTGAGTGAATGAGTGAATGAGTGAGTGTGTGCGTGTGCTTTTGGCCACAAGCATTGACCACATTGTTGCATTCAATTGTTGTTGGCGTTGCTGTTATTGTTGTTGCTTTTGCTCTCTGTGGCAGGCGGCTTGTGTAAATATTTGACCCGACGCGTGTGAACTTTAACAGTTTTTATGCTTTATTTGTCGCAAATATTGCGCAAACACAAGCGGACTCAAGCAGCTCCTCTGCCACACACACACACTCCCCCTCCTCTGCTGCTCCTCCATCGAGTCGCTCTTCACAGACAACGAAGCTGCCTTGTTTGCATTTCTTGCTGTAGTTGTTGTTGTTGTTGCAGTTGCTGTTGCTGTTGTTGCGCACCTTTTGCACTTGAATGTTGCTTTCTTGTTGCCTTGCTTGCTGTTGCCTTGTTGCCTTGTTGCCTTGTTGCTTGTGCAGCATGCAACATGCGTTAGCAACATATTTCCCCAGTCGGCGAAATTTCAGTTGCAAGTTCTACAACCAAAATTCAACTAGAGAGGAGGCAATCGAAGCAATACACAAATATACAGGTATTATTTAAGCAATATCTATTGATTTCATGAAATTCAATTTAAAAATAATCAGTTATTGTGAAAGTAAGAAAAAAGTTGTTCAAATAATAATGAATTTAATACTTTATTATGGTTTTGCTTACAAATATAGAATTCAAATTAAGTTCCTTAAATATCAATAATTTGATAATTGTTGTTTCTTTGTATAACATTTTTACTAAGCTATAAATCTGAACTATTCAAAACTAGTATCTTATATGCAACACTTTTTTGGTTCCCAAGATCTTTTAATAAATCTTTTACTTTATAGAATTTTGGTATGTGCCTTGACTAGATTTGAAAGGATATACGAAAGTAAAGTATTTAAAATAAAATTTAATTTATTTTTAAATTTAATTTTAAATTACATATTATATAATTCTATATTCTCTAGGCTACGATCGATGTACCAGAAAATTCTGTGAAAGGAATTCAAATGGAAATCTAAGTTTTTGTTTTTTAAAACTTTCCGCATTTCGAGACATTTAAAGATATGTGGAAATCCAATAGGAAACACTTCAAAACAAACCTTCAATAATTGTGTGTTTTTATTATAAAATGGATCACGTAAATAGATATATGTATCTCTTTATAGCTATATAGTTGGCATACTTAACAAAATTGAGGCCCTTGGCAGAGTTCATCGCTAGCCAAGAACTTGGAACTGGGTGTGTTTCAATGCCACATTCCTGCGATGCACCTCGACTCTGTGTGTGTGTGTGTGTGTGTGGGTGTGTAGGCACCGTTATAAAAACTTAAGACCTCATTAAAAGAGGCCGCCGCCGCTGCTTTATGGCCAAGAGAGCGAGTTGGCCATTTAACGCCGTCTCGAAGCTCGTTTGTGGTCCTTTTATATGATGCTTAAAGAACTAAATGACAGTACATATATCTATATATCTACTTTATATACATGTGTGTGTGTGTGTGTGTGTGTGTGTGTGTGTGTGTGTTCGATTACGCGCACGCAAGGGCCTGCATTTTGGCCAGCCTCGCTTCTCTGTTGACTTGCCTTAAAGAAAGGCCGCCAAAGGCTGCGCGTTTGTTCATGCAAATTTTAACTTCATTTCGGCTTCGTTTTTGTTAATTAATTTATATTATTTTATTTGGCTGTTGTATACACACGCACACACACTATCACAGAGATCGTTGTTGACAAGCCTGCCTTTGTTTTTGTTTTTTTTGTTTTTGTTTCGTTGTTGCTTCTCTGAGCGCTTCTCTCTGCCTCGACGACTTCAACGACAAATTTATATTTAATGAGCTTCATAAAATTTGAATTTCAAAGGAGAATTTTCACCGCTTCGGCATGTTCGACCGTCATTGATTGCCGGAGCTGGATTCGAAGACGGAGCCGGACTCGGAATCGGAGTTGGAGTTGGAGTTGGAATTGCAGTTGGAGTTGGAGTTGGAGTTGGAGTTGGAGTCGAAGACTCGGCCATATAAATTGTTCGTTTTATGGCGTTTTAAGTAGGCCTGCTTTATGGGCTTGCAGTTGAGGTCCAGCTTAATCCACGCACACACACTCACTCACACACACATACACACCTGAAGCTGTTGCTATGATTCATTTTCGCTGTGTGGTCGTAATCCTCGACTGGGAAGACTTATTGCTGCCCACTTAGGCGACAAAACGGACTCTTTGCCTCGA
Source organism: Drosophila pseudotalamancana (assembly GCA_037075185.1). Taxonomy (NCBI): domain Eukaryota; kingdom Metazoa; phylum Arthropoda; class Insecta; order Diptera; family Drosophilidae; genus Drosophila; species Drosophila pseudotalamancana. The sequence continues at coordinate 114,776 of JBAMCK010001078.1, read as the reverse complement.
CTTCTTCTTCTCTCTCCCTTATAGAGATGGTGCTGCTTCTTCTTGCTCTTGTTATTTAGTTCGTCTGTGCAATGGGTGCAACTTGTTTAGCGAGTTTCTCACCTCGTTGCCAACATTTCAATTTGACATAATGAGCCACATTTTGTTGCCAGTAGGCTTAAACACACCTGGCTGAGCTACCTGGCTAGCCAACTGGCCATATGACATATGACATATGACTATGCCACATGGCAGACATAAATCAGCATAGAGAACAACTTCATTTCGGCTCTCAACTTGTTTTACTTTTGTCTGAATTTAAGTTTTTCTTTGCTTAAGATTTGAAATATGTTATTGAAGAAACCAAAAGTTGAATAAAACTACTTGAAAGACTCTGATATAGCATAATGTATAAGTAGAATATGTTCTATTAAGTTATAGTTTCTGTCTTTCATAGCTTAAGTCTTATAATAATATTAATATACATATACAAGAAAAAGAATTTAAAGTACCTCAAGCTTTCATCTATAATATATGATAATATGTCATATTTTCTGATAGTATAAGATAGTGTACTACACTACATAATAGAATAGATATAGATATAGATATATAGTTATAGATATAGATAATAGATAGGTCTACAATAACAGTCTGGCTTATCAGCAGTGAAAACTTGTTTCTAGAATCGAACTTCATTATAAAGGTGCGGCACAAATTTTAATTTGGCTCTTAGCTTCTTCTTCATCCTCTTAATTGAATAAATGTGCCGTAAATATTATGAAATATTATATAAAAAATATATATTACGGAAATTTCATATATTTTGATTCGAAGGCCCATTCAAAGTTTTGTTTATTTTGCTCACTGATTTATTTATTTATTTCAATTCATTTTTACAATCTTTGGCAATTTGTTTGGCTGGCAAAGAAGCTGGCGGCAACTTGTTTGGCAACATTTCAATTTGACACAATGTGCCACATCTTGTTGCAGGTAGACCAGACGACTGCATATAGTGGCAGGTAACGGTAATTAGGCGACTAGGCTACCGTCTGCCAGACCTAAATCCGTAACCGAAAACCGTAACCTTAGCGTCGACTAATTTCTGAATGAGTTGCCCCGCGGCGCGGCACGCAGCGGGAGGGACAGAGAGGGAGAGTGAGAGCGGGGTAGAGATGTAGTCGGGGGGCGTGGTCAACCTATTGATAGCCGGCGCCTAACTTTGCGAGACGCCACTTGAGATTCAAAGAGAGCTCTCAACGCTCAACGCTCAACGCTCGTCCATGTAATGTGATACACGTGCAACAGGGAGTTGCAGCAGCAATTGTTGCCGCATTTTGTGGCTGCAATTGTTGCCTCAAGTGTCGCCCGGCCGAGTGCCTTGTGTCTGGAGTCAAGAGTCGGAGTTGGAATTGGATTTGGAGTCGCGGCGTCTATTTTTTTGATGTAACCAAATCTCGATTGTTCCATCCTGTTCAAAAGTTGTTGCTGCTCTCTTTTTGTGCTGCCTCTCTTAATTAGCCATTAAAAAGGGAGTGTGTGTGTGTGTGGGGGGAGGGGGTCATAAAACTGACACTCAAAAAGCGGCACCCGATGGAGATGGCAACTGGGCAAACGGAAAGAGACAGCGATAGAGCTTTAAAAGCGACGCCATTAAAGCGCGCTACGTGCCGCACGTTGCATGCAACACGCGCACGACGAATGCACCTGAGCACACACACACATTCAGTACACACACACACACACATGTGGAGGCAGGTGTCATATGGCGCAGCGGGTGTTCCGCAGCCAAATGCGAGGCGATTCCCAAAATCCCAGCGGGAATCGCGACGCCAAAAGGCGCCGTTTAATGAGCGCCTGGAGAGCGGCACGAGCGGAACTTTGCCTGCCACACACTCACATACGCACACACACACAGTCACACATGCGATAAACAGGCGTGGCATGCAACCCGCCCAATTTTTGGCATTATTTATCAGTTGATTTATGTGCAGCTCTTCCTTCTCCCTCTCCCTCTCCCTCTCTCTCTCTCTCTCTCTCTCTCTTTTGCTGTCTGCTTAAATTTCTTCTTTTTTTGGTTAATTTAATATTCATTCGGGCCCAAACGGTAGCCGCTGCCGCTTGACAAGCGCTGACACCTCGACTGAACTTTAAGAGCAACAATTTTTTTGTTTTTTATTTCTCTTTTTTCTCTGTTAATTTTTTAATTGCACTTTAATAGCTGCTGGCCGCTGCTTTAATATGGCCACAGTGTCTGGGCGTCGGGGTCAGCGGAGCTCAGGGCCCGGCCTGGCCAGTAATTAGGCCAAAAAGCACTTGGTCTTGTGTCTGTATCTGGCGGATAGCAAAGTATCTGTCGGATACTCGAGCGTTGTTCAGCTTTAAGCTGCAGCTACGATGATGTCATCAATTGCAATGGACTGAGAGGAGGGTGGGGAAGATTGGCAAAAGAGAGATAGAGTAAGTGAGTGAGAAAGTGAGAGGCAGGTGGAGAGAGAAAGCATCATTAAAGCAAGTTCCTTGCAACCATTTGCTGCCCCATTGAATATCCATTTTGTTAAGTATCTTTGCTATATTTATATATAAATATATTCCTACATGTATCTCCATTATATAGGGTATGTATGTTGTATATTGTATATTTAATGTATCAAATAAATCAATAGAAATATAGAGTATTTATATCTTTAACACATTTTTTGAACAGTTTGTATCTTGAATAGAATCTGCTATATGTCTAAATTTTATATATTATTATTATATTATATTCTATTTTGTTTCATATATTTTATCTTATATTATTATCTAACTTTCCAACTGTTTTTCTTTACGTTATTTAATCCTTTTTTGTTAGCCAAAATCCAATCAAATTAATAAAAAATGCTGACTGTCGAAAACCACATTTGAATATATACAAATTTATATATATGTATATACTATACATATATACATATGTGGCAACCCCTTGGCTTGTGGAGCCTTCAGCTGTTCCTTCGGCACACCCACAAGATAAAATTTATGCGCCACTCGCCAAAAAAAAAACCAAATAAAAAAGCGAGTAAAGGAAACAAATTTCTATATTTTATTGGTTTGTGTTTTTTTCGGGTTTCCGGTCAAGTTTTTTAGGTATGCCCTACCTCTCTCCCTCTCTGTCTTCTCTCTCCTGCTCCCTTTCTATCTCTGTCTGACTGTCTGTCTGTCTGTCTGTCTATCTGTCTGAACGGGGTGATAAAGTTATTTAGGCGCAAATCATAAATTCCGAAACGGAGCCCAGAGCGTAGCTTATCTGATTTTGCACTTGGACCCGGCACTAGATCAATTTATAGAACCCCTCGGCCGAAACCTGTGCGGGCTGCACTCCGAATTGGGATACAGATACAAAGGTATACAGATACACACATACAGATGCCTTAGACTGAGAAGGAAGACAGCTGTGCGCCTGCGCCAGCGCCTGTTGTCACATTTGAAAAGGACAAGAAACGGGGATCTGGAACACTCGAGACTTGGGAGCGAGGTATTTGAGAGACAGTATTTTAATTCAGGTAAATTTGCCTCAAATATCTTGCCTTTAATTAACTGCTCTTTTTTTTTTTTTGTTTTGTTTTGGTTTTTTCTTGTCTCGTGAAATTAGAAAATTATGCCTGGAATTTCCGCTCGCAAAATAAATAAAAAGAAAACAAATAAAATTCGGCAGCAAAAATTTGGCGCATTTGCTTTTCTGATTAGCCTAAAAAAAATGATAATGAGTGATGAAAAAAATGAAATAGTTAATTGATGCGGAGAGGAAGCGAATTAGATTGGATAACAGCGCCCAATCAATGGGAAAAAATGATGACTCGACTGATTTGAACAATTTGGAATTCATTTTGTGGATTAACTTGAAATTAGTTTAAAATGTTAAGGAAGTCAATAATAGCTGAAGATTTACAGCATATGCAGAGTTGGAATGTTCAAGCTGGGGCTGCGATGTGTAAAATCTAGGCCAGAGCTTTGGAGTGTAGTCTTAAGAAGAAGCTTTTAAAGGTGATGAAAGCTAGAGCTCCAATTAAATTGAGAATTAAATTCATGAGGTGCATTCATCAATAATCATCATAATCATCATAGATACTCATATACAGTAATGAATATGTATTTCGATAACTGGGTAAAACAAAAACTTCAGGCCTCAGAGAGCTCTACTATCTTTATAAGCACATGAAAGCTTTGCAGCTTTTGAATAGGCTTGAAAGCAAACTAGATGTTAAGCCTTATGTCTAAAAGCTGATTAAAGATGATAAATAAAAGTGAAATTTAAATCTTTGTTTAAGCAACTGTCAATTTTGATTTAAATCAATATGCACTTAATATAAATCGAAGCCTAAGGCTCAATTATATATCGATACAAACTTTACGCTTTGCATTAAAGCCCAGCGAACATTTCAAGAATCACTTTCAGCCAGTGTCATTGAAACATTTAATCGATTTAAATTTCTGCACTTTCGAAACGAATAGCAAACAAGTTTTTGCATATGCGTTTAATTTTTAATTAGCTGACTTTCAGTTTCCATAGACGTTGACCAATTTGAACGCGATTAACGATGTGTTGAGAACATTTATGGCCACAAAACACAAATCAAATCCCAAATGCCGAAGCCAAAGCCAAAGCCAAAACCAAATCCAAACGCCTTTCACGAGCTTTACGATTGCTTATAAATAGCCCAAACAGCAGCCATTCATCCCATATAAGTAGCTAATCCATCTATCTGTGTCGCTTGTATAGCTTCACACTCTCTATAAGTAGTTAATCCAGAGATCTATCTATTCGCATAGCTTCACACTTTGCCATTCTCTAAGCCACTTTGTTTTTTTATGGCTAAAACATTTTTTTCTTTTCATAGGAATTTATTTTTAAATTTTTTGTTTATTGCTTTCAAAATATTTTACAAATAACCTCTAATGGTTTGTTTAGTAACTTTTGTAACAAAAAGTTAATCTAAAATTATCTATTTATTAACTTAATTGGATTGAAATAATAAATTAGAGTTCGATTTAATCTCTTAAATATTTAAGTTTGTACTATATTTGATTAGTTCAAGAAAAAAAAAAGAAATTGTTTTTAATCTTTAATTAATGTTTTAATTAATTTTATTTTTCATTGCCCAACACAATGTTTTAATAGATGATTTTAAGCTGCAACTTAGTCAATTTTTTTACAATCGACTTGCGATTTATTTTGTGCAACATTTAAAACTAATTTAAAGTAATTAAATTAGTCACCAATCGAGGCGCAAATTGCTTTCAATTGTGTGAACGCAAATAAATGTCAATTTTAGATGAGCCTGGCATTAAAAATCATGTTAAATACATTATAAATATTCCCTAGAATCAAGAACTTTGACAAACTTTTGTCGAGCGCCGCGAAGTATGCAACGATAATGTAGAAAAAGAGAAAAAGTGTCGCGCTTTGTGTAAACAAAACTTCAACTCGAGCGGGTCTGTTGTATATATTTCCTTCTACTATATTTAATTAATTTAACGACTACTTGAGAAGTCACTGAGTGTACATGTGTGTGTGTAAGTGTGTGTGAGAGGGGCCTGCGACATGAAAAACTCATTAAAATGTTTACAGGCGCACAAAATCAACAAAGCCAACAAAGCGACTCGGACAGACAAACAAACCGACAGACAGACAGACAAATGCGAAGAAAAAGCTGGAAAAAATATCCAAAAATACTTAAATACAGCAACTGAAATTGTTTTTAAATATCAACTAAAAAAGTTGTTTTCGTTTTTTACTTCATTTTTTGTTAGCTGGCAAACAAAGTTTTGAAATGAAAATTTGATTTGCTATTCATATATTTAATGCGTGCGCAAACAAAGTTTCGGAATGTCAGTTACAGCGCGGCTGCATTTAGGTGTTTAGGTATCTGAGAGATACAAATGTATCTATAAGATACAAAATTATCTGCATCTAATTTTAGTCTCTGCCTGGTGCTTTTAGGTTTACCAGCTGCCTTTGAGCACCTTAGGTGGAAAAAGTATCTGTAAGATAGAAATGTATCTGTACAATGATATCTGAAAGTTTTTTATCAAAAAAACAATCGTGATTTTTAGCTGTCATATTGAAATAGTATCTTCAAGATACCAAAGTATCTCACTCATATTATTTTTTGTTTGCACATCTATTAAACTATTAGTAAATTTTAATTGTCATGCCTCTATTTTAAGCAATTCAATCTGCCAAAGCATCTGTAAGATACAAATGTATCTGTGAGATACAAAATATCTGTAGCTGTCTTTTGATATTTTATTTAAGTTTCACTGATATAAACTGCAATTGCAATGCGGCAGCCCAACCTGTTAAAGTATCTGTGAGATACAATACATTTGCAGCTAGTTTCTAGTTTCTAGCCGTTGTTTTTGTTGGCTCATTTATAATTCATTGCGCTGGACGGGGCCAACGTGTTTATGATTATGATTTTGTCGTCTTTTTACCTTCTTTTTTTTTGGCACACACATAACATACAAACACATACACACACACTTTAACACACAGTGCTTGCAACTGTTTCGTTTTTTATGGTTTGTTTTTTGGTTCATGTTTTTGCGGTCTTTTGTCTGGTTACAAAATTGGCAGCTAACATTTGTCACAATTTAGCGTCAAATTTAAATTTAAATAAAATATATATTGTCACACACATACACACACATACACACACACTCGCACACACGCATTTTTTAATGACACTTTTGGCTGATGCGCTTAAAAATTCATGAAAATAATTTAGAAATACAAACATATATATATATAAGTATATATATATTGTATATATTTCCAGTATATGTACATGTCGGCTGACAAATTCTGATGCACTTCTCGCATGCGATAAATTTGCTGCTGCAATCGCACTTTAAATTTTGGAAGCATTAAAATGTCATTCAACCGTTAATTGGCGGCGTTCACAAAAGTTAAATTCTACTTAAAATAAAATACGGCCATAATTTAAAAGTTAATTCGACCGCACAGCAAAAAAACACAAAATTGGAGGTTGCATAAATATTTTTTTGCGGGGCCAAAAGAAAAACAATTACAGCTACTTGCGGCTCTTTATTTGAGTCTCACAAATTGTAACGATTGCAATAAGCAGATGCCTGGTTGCAGATACAAATGGCCTTTAAACGGGTAGAGTATCAAGAAGTCGGTAATTATTGAGGTTGCAGATGGATTCTTCAGTCAGTTCTTTAATGTAAATGAATCTTAATATCACAGATGCATTTGTATCGCACGGATACATCTCTTTTTTAACTAACACTGAGTCCAAAAATTGTCTGTTGAACAAATCCAATATTTTATTGCAGTTCATTTGTAGCATAGAATTAGCATTTGTATCTCCTTTATATACTTTTATATACATACAAATATGTATATTATATTTCGATGTTTACTGCATTAATTAGCAACATTTAAAAAAATTTGTATTTATCGCTTGTAATTTAAATATTTTGAATCAGAACTCAATTGTTTTGTGCTTAAAGAGAATTTATTTGTGCAATTAAAAACGATTTTAAGTTAAATGAGTTTTTAATAAATTTAAAATCATCTTATTTGCAACAACCAACAAATTTATTGTTTTACAAATTTGTAAGATTTAAAAAGTAGCTAAAAAAAACTTAGCTTCCGGTTTTTGACTAACAAAACAGTTAGGGTATTAAATGAAAAGTTAAAGCTATGGTATTGCATTTGTAGCTGAGGGTCGGAGCAGACACAAATACCTTTAGCTTTATCTTTAAGTTGTGTAATTTTTATAAAATGGAAATGAAAAAATTGTCATTTGATTTATTACAAATTTTTCCAAATTTTTCCAAATTTTTCCAAATTTTTCCAAATTTTTCCAAATTTTTCCAAATTTTTCCAAATTTTTCCAAATTTTTCCAAATTTTTCCAAATTTTTTCATGAAAGTCTTTTGTACAGATTTAAAATTATGAAAGTCCTTGTAAGTTTTAATAGTTTTTTTTGTTCGTATAAAAAAACTTACTTGGTATGCAAATTAATTGCAGTTCATTCTTAAAATCTAAAGTTTGACTTAAGCTTATGTCTTAACTCCATTAATTCAAGATTGAAAAACTTTTTCATACTTCATCAAAATATCTACCTATTCATAATATCTACCCATCCACACACAATATCCAGCTATTACTGTGTTACATCCACATATCCACACATTATAATATTATTTAACTAGTTCACTTAACAGAACTGAACTTGAACTGTTGTTCACTTGAACTTTGCCAAGATTTTGAACTATTATTCAACTAACAAATTGTTAAGGAAAAAACAACCTTGAACTCAACTTTCCTTTGAATATAAAAAAATGTCTTGTAAAATATAATTTTTTAATTATTTGTTAAAGTTGTAATTATATTATTATAAGTTTTTATTTTTATTTTCTTTTGAACATCTGATTTAAGAACTCGCAAAAGTATTGCCTAAAAAGCTTTAATTAGGTAAATTTTCAAGTTATTTAATAATTTAAACTGTTGTTTTTTTTTTTAGGTTAATCGCAATTTATTTTGCAAATTTTCGTTGTTTTGTGTCCAATTTGTATCTGACTGGCCATAAATAAGTCATTAACTCGTTTAAATAGCTTTATTAGCAGCATATGATACGAGGCAAATGTTTGGAACTGGGTTCTGGTCAACTTAACTCGAGAGTTGGCCATAATGTGTGAGAGTAATTGGGTTAGCTAACTGCTTTTGATGAGCTAGTTAAGATACTTTTAAATGGCAACCGAATCACTTGGCCAAAGAGCCGAAACTTTATAATATGGGTGAAAAATGAAGAAAATTTGAGAGGAGAAAGGGGAATTCTTTTACTTGTACAGTAAGAAATATATATACAAAACCTATTACTCAAAAATAAATCAGGGATAAATCACTAAAACTTAATCCAATTCATAACTTTTCTTTAGTTGTTGACTTCAAAGTAGCAGAAATATTTAAGGCAAATGAAAATTCACTTATGGATAACCCATAGATACGAAAGCTAAAGATATTCTTGCTTTTACTTACAGATAGCATAACTATTCCATAACTCTCAGGAATTCAGTTTTAAAACTCTTCAAGAAAAACAAAATTCAAAATTCCCCTTCCTTACTTTCCATTGTAATAAAGAAATATCTAAAATCTTATTTGTATTCGAAAAGTCAGTAAAAAAGATATACTTGAATATTACATCTGCCTAAACTATGTATATAAAGCATTTGATTACAAAGACTTCTCCAACTGAAGTTTTCAATAAAGTAAAGATAATAGCAAGTTTTCTATATAGATATGATATATCCATCAACTTCAAAGCATTTTGCATTGCAAAACGAATAAGGAAAGGTTTGCTTTAACTGATATTTTAAGCCATTCATTGATTCAGTTAGTTACCAATAAAACACATGTTGAAAGCAAAACAACTGTTGAGAGCCTTGAAAAGTTCTTAACTTAAATCGAAGAAACAAATTGCTAAAAATTTGGCAGATTCTGCGATTTGAGAAACTTGTTTCGAAGCCAGCAGCTGGCAATTGCCGACGGCTTAAAACAAGTGATTCATGGACCGATTTCGAGGCGTATATAAATACATATATGAGTGATTTGCATATGGGTGTACTTACTTATCACATCATGGCCGTGACAATCCAAATCCAGGTGATGATTCATCACCAGCGATGGCTGTAATCCAGTTTGATTGTGATTGTGATTGTGATTGTGGTTGTGATTGTGGTTGTGATTGTGCAACGGTAGCTGGTGAGCCAAATGGCCACCAATCTCTGCCATTACCATATATTTGGCTTATAGACCGGCAACCACACAAAATACAGTTGAGAAATATCGAAGGAGGCGAAACAAAAGAAAATCGCAAAACTCAAAATTCTGCCACGATTTTCCGCATTGAGCATCAATTGTTGATTCGTTGTTTTGTTGTTTTTATTTTTGTTTTTGTTTTTGTTTTTGTTTCAGTTGTTTTTTCAAATTTTGGTATGCGTGTGTTTGTTTGTTTGTGTGCGTGTGTTGGTGAATGGGAGGAGTCGAGCTTAGCGATATTTTTGTTTAGCTTTTAAGGCACTTTTGTACAGTTCAGTTATGCTGAGATACTTTTGTATCTACGTATCTTAATTTGCACGCACTCTTTGGGCTGTAGCTAGGACTATTTCTGAAGCTGCGGCGGCTGCGGCTGCTGCGGCGGCGGCTGCTGCTGCTGCTGCTGCTGCTGCTACGGCTGCTACTGCTGCTGTTGTTGTCACAGATGGGAACACACGCGAACAGGTAAATGTAATAACGGCATAGGTCGAGGGAGCGCAGAGTTTCGTATATTCGTATCCAAACGGCGGCGGCCAAAAAACCGTAACCAAAAAACGAGAGGCGAAAGGCGACGGCGAAGGCAAAGGCGAAGGCGAACGCAACGGCGACGGCGATGACGACAACGGCAAACGGCGAACGAATGCGACTGCGACTGCGAATTGTTGGGGTGCGTGTTGCTGTCGTCGTCGTCGTTGTGGTTGTAGTTGTAGTTGTAGTTGTTGCTGTTGTTGTTTCGAACGTAACGCACAACACAACAGAACACACACACACAGCAACAACAACAACAATCAATATTTGCCAAACGACGCGTAGCTCACGATGCTGACAGCGCTGCGACTGCTGAACGACTAAACCGGCTGACCGTGTGTGTCGTTCGGCTTCGCACGGCCAAGCTTGCAGGCAAATTCATCCGCTTCGTTCAGTCGCTCGTTCGCTTCGTCTCGCTTCGTCTCGCCGACGACGCGTTCCGTTCGTGCCCGGCCGCGTCGCTGTCGGCGTCGCAGCTAGCGCGCACAGCTAACCCCTCGTTGGCCAGCCACATCGCCGCTCTGCTCGCACGCCAGCCGAGCGGGCGCTGTGTTAGAGCGGCGCAGCTAGTGTGCAACGCAGCTGCAACCGGTTTCGCTCGTTTTCCTTTTCGTTTTCGCTTTCGTGTGTGGGGCGCGTCTCGCGTTGTTCGAAAATCACACAAAAACGGGCAACAGGAACAGGTGTTTGGCTGCGCCGCTCGCACACCACGCTTGCCGTCTCGCTCCGCACGTTTTCTAAATGGCGTCCAAGCGGGCCAATCGGTTGGCGCCACTGCGCATGAGTCGCCCCACTGGCGGGCGGCACAGCTGAGTTGCAGTTGCCGTTGCCGTTGTCGTCGCCGTCGCCAACTTTTGCCACAATCCACAGGCAATGGAGGCAGTCAGCCACTGCCCCACCCCATTTTCTTTTCTACTATTTCTTTTTTTTTGTTTTTTTTTTTTGTGCTTGCTCTTCCTTTTTGCTGCCTTTTGCCTTTGTTTTGCCAATTTCGCTTTTGGTTTTCGAAGTTTGTACTACAAAATGGTTGCACTTGTAAGCAAATGCCGCTAGTCTGCATCCCACACCCCCACCATCACCTCCACTCGCACCCGCACCCCGTCCTGCTTGTTGGCTGCAATTGTTGGCTGTGTAATGCGCTTGTCGAAGTTTTTGGCAGCCACAGCCGCACCTTGTCTTGACTCTTGGCTGCGGCTGCCACTGCTGCCGCTTGTTCTGTGCTGTTGCGGCTGTGGCAACGTCTTCTGGCCTCGCAGCTAACATCATAATAATTATTGATCTCTTGATTTTGGGCCTGTCGCAGCGTCTGTCTCTCTGTCTCTCAGTCTGCCGTTGTTCAAGGCTCTGTTGCAATTTTAATGACGTGTGCCACGCCTGCCACTCTCTGTGTGAGTGTGTGTGTGTGTGTGTTATGTTGCGGTTAGCCAGTTCGTTGACTTGACTAAAGAGCTGCCGAGCTGAGGAGCGTCGCTGCTGCTGATTTGTCTGCCGATTCGCAGTTGTTGCACAGTTGCCATTATTTTTACCGTTTTTATTTGCCGCTGCTTCCGCTGACGAGCTGCGAGACAGTCGTGGGAGCTGGCGGTGGGGGTGGGGGTGTGGGTGGGGTCTGCTGCTGTGGCTCGTCATGCTGTAATCAAGGTCAGCAGCGCCGCTCCGTCAGAGCCGTCGCAGTTAGCCAGACGCTGGCATTAGTACATGCTCACACACACACATGTAACACTTACACAACTGTAAAAGCTTTCGCGCCATCTCCTTCACACACACACACACACACACACACACACGCAGCTGGCCAGCAGCAAAAACAGCTGACTGATTTGTCTGTCTGCCTCTGTGTGTGTGTGTGTTGGCTGGTGTGTGTGTGTGTGTATGGCTGGCAGCATGATTTCAAAATTTAATTAGGTCCCGTCCATTAATTGGGTTAATTGAAATGCCGGTAAAAGTCTGGCGAGCAGCGCTTACAAAATTTAGGACATGTCACTCAAGCAATCCTCCTGCCACGCCCACTGCCCACTGCCCACTGCCCCCTGTCCCCACCCCCTCTTTTGCTCCTTAACTGAAAATGAAATGTTTGCCAACTTGTTGTTGCTTTCAATGCTGTTATGTGCCACTATTCTAGTTGTTGTTGCTACTCAATTGCAATTCAAGAGAGAGAGAGAGAGAGAGAGAGAGAAAGAGACAGAGAGAAAGCGAGAGAGAGACCAGCAACAAGATTCACATTCCCAATAAACATTTCTCTAGTAATTTAATGGAGTTTAAGTTTAATTGTTTGTTTTGGATAACAAATTCTTTTGAGATTTCAAATATACATACATATATTTTTTTAATATTGCTATATCCTCCTTCTCATTAAGATATGCAATTTCTTCCACCTTCTACTTTTTTTATTAAATGCAGAAATATCATATATGTATATGTGAAATACTATTTCTATATGATATCATAATACTATATGATTTTTATAGATATGTACCTTTTTGTTTATTTTTTGTACTTTTTCTCATATGATTGTACATTCTTACATAATATTATATGTGATATGTGAACCTTACAAGATAATGTCTTCTTACAAATATTCCTCATATTTCAAGATTTGCCTTTAACATACTTTTTAAATTTGTTGTATATCTCTTTATATAGGCTCATTCATTGCATTTCTACCTTATATTTATCATTATAATAATAAGTCATATATAATAATTTACTTGGTATATTATGGCATACAACTTGTATGTATTATCCACTTATATTCCAACTCAATCTCTGCTTGGAATAGTTCAGAGCGAACTCTCAGGATATCTTCCATCATTATCCTCCACTTCATTATAACACACTTACTTTCCAGCTGGTTCTCATTGCCAAATGGATATAGAAATTGCATTTACTCGAACTAAACATCGATTTCTCTCCCTCTCTCTCTCCCCCACTTGTAGTCTTTTTCTCACTCATGAATTGGATTTTTGGCTAACAGGAACACCCGTTGGCTTACCAGAGTTTCTTTCGACAGACTCCAACTGGGGCTCTTAACTAGTTAATTAGAAATGTTGGAGTTGGAGCCCATTGTAAATGCGACCTGTCTTGCACTTTGATTGCAACCTATCCCCCCCTCTCTCTCCCTCTCTCAGCCAGGCCAGGGGTTGCCAATTGTGGCTAAAACGTGCAATCAGTAGCCAATTTGCCAGCTTTGTTCGACGTCAGTTAAAATAGAGAGAGGGGGAGGGAGAGAGGGGGAGAGAGAGAGAGAGGGAGAGAGAGAGAATGGGCTGAAATTTTGATCCACTTTTCGTATTTGTTCCATTTTCGTCTTCTTTTCTCTCTTGCAGCCTTGTGTAGAAATTTAAGCTTGAAGAACTCCGAATTGAATTTTCTGAGTTACTGTTAGACGAATTCTCACCTGTGGGAATGTGTGGGCGAGCAGTTCAAAGCCAAGCAGAATAATAATATAAAGAAGAAGAAGATTGAAACCCGTTTTATTTCATTTTTGTTGTCCAACCCGAAGCCGAACCAAATGCAAATTTCAAATTCCAATTTTAATTTCAAATGCGAGACTCTTCAGGCAGTTCGTATCAATCTTATATGTATCTATGTATATATGTATACATATGTGTGTGTGTGTGTGTGTGTGTGTTGGTTGGCCTTCTCGACACGTTTGCCCGGCCAAAGCAAATAGTAAAAATTTTATGCAAATAGCAACATGGAAGACACCTACGCAAACATCAGAGGCGTCCAGCAGGGGGAGGGGAGGGCGGGGTGGAAGGCGAGGGGGCGTGGCAGCTCATCAGTTGTATGTTGCTGGAGCTGCGACTTGCGGTTCATTTAATTCTCGCACTTGGCTGGCAGAAATGCCAAATGTTTAGCCAAATGCGAAGGGGAAGGATGGGTGGGGAAGGGGAGAATGGGGGAAGGGGAGGGGGCTGGTTTTCTTTCAGTTAAACTGCTGGCTTTTATAGGCCTGCATGGAAAACTAATTTTCAATGTGGCAAAGAGCTTTAAAGGCAAAAAGCAGACAGACAGACAGACAGACAGAGAGAAAGAGAGAGAAAGAGAGAGAGAGAGAGAATGTAGGAGAGAGAGAGGCCGACGGTGCTGCCAACTGTTTTGGCTGCATGACGTAGCAGTTTATTTATTGTGTGAGGTTGTTGAGGTGTGCTGTGTATGTGTGTGTGTGTGTGTGACAGTGTAGGTGTGTGTGTGTTGTTTATGTGTGTGTGTGTGTGTTTGCGCGTTTGTGTGTCAGTGCGACGCACGTAACCCGCAGTCCTCAGTCCTCAGTCCTTCCTCCTTTCTCCTTCGTCCTACGCCCTTCGTCCTTCGTCCTTCGTCCTTCGTGCTGAGCCGCCGCCACACACAACAAAGTCCAGAGTTGACTTTTATAGAGTCGCATGCACAATAAAGAAGTCTATTATCCTTTTTGCCAGCGTCGACGACGACGACGACGTCGCCGTTATTGTTGCTGTTCCTGTTGTCCCTGTTGTTGTTGTTGTTGTTGTTGGGCGAGCGACAACTGGGATCGATATCCATTAGGAAAATTAAAATTGCGGCAGAGGCAATGAACGCAAAGAGCGGAAGAAACAGTCAGTCAGTCAGTCAGTCAGCCAGCCAAAAAGGCCGACAGCAGCGCTCAGTCAGTCAGTCAGTCAATCACTCAGTCAATCAGTCAATCAGTCAGTCAATCATTCATGCATTTGCCGCCATTTGTCGCGAACGTCTTTGGCGCAGCCACTTCCGCTTCCGCTTCCGTTTCGGTTCTCCCCACAGGTTATATCGGGATATAGCCCCACCTATATGTATATGTATATGCCCAACCAACTATAACATTCAACTTGTAACTTGTAACTTGTAACTAAGGCAGGCGAAGAGTTTCACCTTGGAATAGTTAAGAGCTCGATAAAGAGTTTTACTCAACTATTCGAAAGTAAATCTCTTCGATAAGCTCTTAACTATTCCAACGTTAAGCAAGCGAAGAGTTTTACTTTGGAAGAGTTAAGAGCTTACTGTGGAAGGAGAGTGTACTCCCTTATATGTGAATCTCTATTCTTATACAGTGTATTCCTCTCGTATGTAAATCGGTATTAACATATCTCGACTATATCTGGAATAACTTGATCTCAAATTAAATACCTTAAAGACTGCCTTCTGACTCGCCTTAGATATGACTGTAAACTTAAGATCTTTATGTGAAATACCTTTCAGATAGATTCGCAGATAACACTTTTAGAGAATCGCTGCCGCAAGTTCTTAATGCTGAATTGTGTCTCTTTTCTTAGTTTTCTAACAAGTTTTAACTGTTCAATTATTCGATAAATTTAACTTGCACAACCACATTCTTAGTTCTACGTAATATATGATAGAAGATGATGAAAAAGGGTTGTTAAGCATATTACAAATTTCCTATTTAAGGTTCTCTTTCCTCTCTCTTTTAATAAGTCTTTAATTTTCCTTACATAAAATACAACCTTGTTATAAGTAACATATGATACAAGAAGATTGAAAAGGGGGTTCTTAACTATTTCAATCACAAATTTCCTTACTTAACAACTCTGTTTTCTTTCAATCATTCTCTTTTAATCAATCTCTAATTTCTCTTATTCTTTAGCGAATACCTAGTTATAGGTAACATATGATAAAGAATGATTGGAGGGGTTCTTAACTATTTCAATCATTCGTAAATCTCTTGTACTTCCTTTGTATATTTCAATCCTCTCTTAATATAGGCCCACTTTCTCTCACATTAGCATTCGAACATTCGAGGCTTAAGCTTAACTTAAGCCAAGTTGGAAAACAAAACACGCCTCGTTTTTCTGCCAGTGTATTTGCATTTCGCTGATGTGTTTGACATTTGTTCCATTTCATTTGTTGTTGTCGGTTGTTATTTTGTTGATTTTGAATTAAGTTTCCAGCCACACAACTTTTGTTTCTTATTGCTGTTGTTGTTCTTGTTGTTCTTGTTGTTGTTGCCATTTTGCAGCTGTCATTGTTTTTGTTTTGTGTTGTTGTTTTGTTTGCCTCCCTCTATTATCTTTGTTTCTCTTTTTGGCAAACGCGACATTTTCATTGCTGGCGTTTTGCAGCAGCCGTCGCTGTCGCTTGTTATTGTTGCAGTGGCTGTCATTCTTGCAACAACAACAACAACAACAACAACAACAACAACAACAACAACAGCAGCAACAACTGCAGCTCATCTGTCATTCAAAGTCACGCAGAATGCAATTTCTGTTATCATGACTTTTTGCAATACCCATTTTTTGGGCACCTGGCAACGTGCCACCATGCCACCATGCCACCGTGGCACATGCCACATGCCGCCATTCGAGTTGCCACTTGCCACACAAACAGTTGCAACAGCAGCAATAACAACGACTTGTTTGCATTTCAATTTGATTGAATATATATTTCATTGGTTTCGCCGTTCGCTCCATTCAAATCGAATATGCATCAATATATGTGTCTGTGTCTGTGTGTGGGTGTGTGTGGGTGTGGGTGTGTGTGTGTGCTTATATATATGCAAGAGCAACAACAACAATCAGTCAAACGTCAGTCAAACGCGGCCTGCGCAGCTTTTGGCCTGCATTTTGTTAAATTTTAAAGCAGAGCTTTAGCATCCACCCCCTCCCTCTCCCACTCCCTGACTCCATCCCCCACCCCAATCTCTCGACTGTGCTGCCAACCCCTTGGAGCAGCGCTATTTGTACAGCATTTGGACTAAGCTGCTCCACTGCCACCTCGTTGCATTTTTATAACGTGGCCACACACACACTCACACACACTCTTACACATGAGCACACACATACACACACTCGTATGTGCACTTACATAGTTATTTGTTAGAGCTTTGTGCACAAGCGAGGGTCGCACTTGTAGTTCTTCCTCTTTAAAATAAAGCTATAAAGTTAATCACAAGAAAACTCTAGTTGGGTATGCTCGAGTTGCAGATACCCTTGTATATTAATGAAACTAAAATGCCTATATCTTCTTCTTTCTATCTTTCAAATGAGTTACTTTAATTGATTATTATATATGTATATGCAGTGAAACCTCGATAAAACGAACTTCGTTAAGTCCCTTAAAAAAATGTATATATATAATAAGTGCCCAATGCGAATCAAAAGATATAACGAAGAATTTTGTGGTTAACCTCAGATTCGTTATATCGAGAGTTCACTGTACATTCAATGTTATATTTGAATTTTTTACTTTCTGTTAAATTAGAACAGAGAATTAGAGCAGAGATAGAAAGCAAGGAACAGCCCTCGCACTCGAGTTGCTTTTCTATAGTGCCACATACTTGTGTGTGTGCGAGTGTGTGTGTGTGTGTGTGTGTATGTGCTGGTGAATGGCGGTCGGCAGTCCGAGCAGCTCAGTGGAGCATAATTTTTGCGGTTCCTTTTAAGTTTGCATATCAATCGAAAATTTATACGACGGTAAAGCGCACACAGAGAGCTCCCAGGCCCCAATCCCAGGCAAATACCATATGCCACACATATATATGTACATACACATATACATATATAGATGTGTGTGTGTGCGCGCGCATACATTTGCAAGTGCTTTATATGCAAATCCTGCGGAGGAGTCGCTGCCAAAGTTGAGTTGAAGCAAAAAGGAGGCAGAGCCACAAAGGGGAAGGGGGTGCATTTTTTAGCTGCTCCTGTGTGGGTGGGGCATATTAAAAATGGCGGCAAACGTTTGCTTGTTGTCAGGCAAAACACACACAACAAACGTTGCGGCTGCTGTTGCAACTTGTCTCTAGCGGCAGCCAGCGCACCCTTTGGCCAACTCCCACCCCCAGCCACCACCCACCACCCCATTTAGTCAACCCCTTTGGCCGGCGCACTTGTCGCTCCTTTTTTGCCACCCTTTCGAACGTTGCTGCCAGCACCTGCGACCAAAGCAATGTATGTATGGGTGTGTGTCTGTGTGTGTGTGTGTGTCTGTGTGTGTGTGTTCTACCTAAAACTTCGCTGCCACAATCCTTCGAACAGCCGAAGTCTGTCCGCAGCGACAATTCTTAAGGGGAAATTTATGCAGAGCAGCAAAGAAAAAACAAAAGCAAAAAACAAAAGCAAAACCAAAAGCAAAATCAAAAGCAAGCCGATAAACAAAGGAGGTGAACATTAACAATAGCAGCAGCTAGAAGAAGAGCAAGAATAACTACGAAAATTACTAAAAGAAAGAGAAGAAGAAGAAGAAGAAGAACAGCTACAACTACAGAAACAGCGCCAATAATTGCTTAAAGCAGAACAAAGAGCAACTAAAAACTGTCTCGGTTAAGCCTAAACGACTGAAGCAATGCGCTACACTGAATGAAATGGAAACAAAGTAATTAAATAATATCGATCATATTTTAATGCTTTATGGTCAAGTATACCCTGTAAACAACTCACACATTGCCTTTCAAGGCAACAGCTGTTGCATCTCAATGTGGAAACATATTTCAAAAAGCTTTCAAAACATTTTATAGATCCCCATTAAAATTGATAAATACGCAAAGTTTCCAGACCAGAAAGCAACAAACTGCAGTTCCCTATAACATTCGTATAACACACATATATATATGTATAAGTATATGTGTATTGCATGTTTGTGTTTCATGTGTAATGAACTGTTGATATATGCACTCAAAAGCTTAGATCATAATCTCGGATGCTCAAAATAATCAAGTTTCAATTTTAATTTCGAGCTTTACGAGCCAATAAAATACTTTTATGACTTTCACTTGTCGATAATCTAATTAAGGTTAATCATTAAATTCTAGTAAAATACGAAACTGGAAATTTTTTAATTGAAGACAAGTTCAAAGCTATTGAATGTGGAAATTTTAAATATAAAAACAAAACAAAAACAAAAAAAACAGAAATTATACGAAACTTAAAGATTGCTTTGAAGATAAAGTGAGGTTCAAAGACCAGAGATATTTATATAGATGAAGGCATTAAGTTAAGATATCTGGAAATAATATGACGTAGATTGTGTGTAACACTTATGATACATTTGGAGGAACCTCTTGAGATATATTATATCTATATTCTATCTATTGAATGAGATAAATATGTAGAAAATAACTTTAAGCATATTCTATGCTCAATACTTCTCAGCCTATGTTTCCAACCTCTTTAACGTACAAAGAAGACCAACTCGAAACGTTTTCCGATTTCGAAGTGCAAAATATGGAAAACAGAAAAGTTACAAAGAAAAGGACACACAAAAAGTTTCAGGAAAAAAAACTCAAGCTAAAAGTTGGCGCTGAAGGAGATGCCACACCGAGGGGTGCGTCTATAATACCCAACAAAATATGAAAGTTGGTATTCCAGGAAAGTTAGGAGGACAAAAGCCTAATGCCATAGATAAACCTTTTGACTAGCCGGAGGCCAAAATCATTTTTGGCTAAGGCTGAGCTCCCGACCTGGCAACCCTTTCGCAGCCGTTGCCCGGGCTTAACCCTTGACATATGCACGAACACATACTCACACACACATATATTTAGCGTTAAGGGGGAGGGTATATTATCAGTGGCATATTGTCATTAACTTTAATGCGGCTCACAAATGTAACGATTCAGTCAAATTTACTGGAAGTAAAGGCAGAAAAAATATTAAAGAATAAAACTCTGGTCAAGTGTGCTCGACTACGAGATACCCTGAACCCCATTCAGTGTCGCTGTCTAGCAAAATTTTTCTTACTTTTCTTCATGCTTATACAAGAACCTAAATTGGTATACCTGTTTTGCCAATAATGGGGTAAATGGGAAAGGTATCCAATACTTGAGGTATTCAATATGAATGTCTCCTTTAGATAAATATATATATAGTAAGTTTGATGACTCTAGTTCTCAAGGAATACGAGAGATATACTCAATAAACAAAAGCATGTTATCGATAACAAGCAAACGACTATCGAAAACAAACAAGGTATGCGCCTGCCATAGGAGAACGTACTTACAGAATTTCAGGTCTCTATGCCTTAAAGGTCCCGAGATAGGCACGTTCATACAGACGGACAGACGAACCACTCGACTGTTGATCCTGATGAAGGACACTTATACTTCGGAATCGGCCTCCTGGTGACTGTAACATACATATTCGCAAAAACAATATACCCTGCTTATCCATTTTTTATGGGCTCAGGGTATAAAGAAAGGAAGAGGAAGGAAGGAAGACAAAAAGTGCGTCGCGTGTTGTCGTTTAAATTCATTGAGTCCTGATTCCTGATTCCTGATTCCCGACTCCCGCGGCCTGCCGATCAGGTCCTGCGAAGTGCGCTCAAGCGGCAATCCGGACAACCCCGAAGCATTACATAATTGCTGGGCGCGGCCACGCCCACATTTTGCATTTCGGTGCGAATTGTCGCCTAATCAAGCGGAAGATTTGAAGCGAGAGAAGCGACCGAGAAGCGGGCGAGAAGCGGGCGAGAAGCGGGCGAGAAGCACGAGCGTGCCGGCCAGCTAAGTGTTGTCATTTTGGTGGCAATAAAAGTATATTTCTGACAACCACACACACGCACATCAAAATATGATGAAGAGGAAGAGGAAGCAGCCGGGTAAGAGGAAGTGTCGCCGCATCAGCCACGCCTCGCTGCCTCGAGTGGGCGTTGCCGAAGCGCGGCTGTTGCGATTTCTCTAAAAGAAACTCAGCTCGGCTCCTGGTCGTACACTGAGAAAAAAGAGCGACCATTTATAATAATAAAAATTTCCATGTCTTGCTTAAATGTTCTCATAGCTAGAAGTAGGCTTCATTTTAATCCATATTTCGTATTAGAAGAATAGATTTTTATAATTAGAACTTCCTCGAATATTTAAGATTAATCTGTAATAAAGTAAAAAATTTCCATGTCATGCCTAAATGTTCTCATAGCTAGAAGTTTACATTAGGCTTCATTTTAATCCATATTTCGAATTAAAAGAATAGATTTTTATAATTAGAACTTCCTTGAATATTTAAGATTAATCTGTAATAAAGTCAATATGATAAGATATATATCTATAACATACATACATGATGAAAATGAATATATATCATCTATAAAATGAATATGAATATATGTCATTTATAATTGAGGAATATGATTAAAGATCAGTTAGAATTGAATTAAAATCATTTACAAAAGATTCTTATTGCAAAAACTTTTACTATGGTTTAGATAGGAACAACACTGAATATCTCTTAATTCTCATCTAATTCGTACCTTCCAGAATTTTCTTATTCGGCGAACAAGTTTGCGAATGCTGGGCTGCTTTTCTCTCAGTGTAGGTCAGCGTCCAGTCAAGTGTGTGCACAACAGCCTCTCCAGCTTCCACTTGGCTGCGCTGTTGCTATTGTTGTTGCTGCCGCTGTTGTTGTTGTTGCTGTTGCTGTTGTTGTTGTCAGTCACTTGATTGTGTGCCATAAATCACGCATCGTTTGACAGCAGCAACAGCAACAGCAACAATAAGAACAACAACAACAGCAGCAGCAGCAGCAGCAAAAAGCGGCTTCCAAGTGAAAATCCTGGCCAGCTTTTGGCGACTCCTCAGCTCCAGGTGTTTCGCCTCATTAGTGCAGCAGGTGGGCAGGTGGGGTGGTGGGGTGGTGGGGTGGTGGGCGCGACGTGCAACAGGCACGTGGCAAGTGCCTAGAAGGCTTCAAAGTGAAAGTTTATACACTTTTAATTAGCGCTAATGATGAAAGACAAGACGCAACTGAAAAGCGGAGGCGTGCCAAAGAGGGGGCGTGGCTGGGGGCGGGGGCAGGTATTGACTTACAGCTTTAAAAGCGGTCGCCGTCGCTCTCGAAACCGAATTCGAATTCGGGTTCGAAGTGGAAGTCGAAGACGGAGTCGATTTTGTTTTCCCCGTGCAGCGCAAATTTATTGTAGGCAATAATCCTTAAAGTTTAAGTTACATTCCACAGATAAGGCGCAGGATTGGGCGCATGACACACTCCAGACTCTGCTCAGAATGCCTCAATAAAACGCTCCAAAGCAAATGAGAGCGCTCTAATGGGGTGTGCTCGACCGGCAGACACCCTAAGACATAATACCCTGGAAACAACTAGAAGAGAGTCGAAAGCTTGAATACCAAATGTGAAGGTTTTAGTTTTAGTTTTAGTTTTAGTTTAGTTAGTAGTTAGAAGAGCTACATAAAATGTTATATAATTCAGTTTTGGAGTCTGCATCTCTAAGATCCCGAGAAAGAGGCTTTCATACAGCTTGCTGGATAGATGATAGTAAAAAAATAAGAACTATATTAAAAAGAACGCATTGCTAAACCGACTAATCGACTCATTTCTCGATGTACACATATGTCTAGCATATCCATATATATTGTAAGGAAATAAGCTTTTTAGAAGTCTAGGCACTTGATCACAAACCTATATACCCGGCTCAAACAGTTGAGCAGGGTATTCCGAAACCTCCGCAGCAAGACGAAAACGACGACGAGCGATGCGACGCTTGGCTTTAATTGTCGCTCGCCGCGTTTCATTTTATTGTTGTTGACCGCTGCGCAGTCGCTGAGTCACAGCCGAAGCGGCGCAGCGGGCCGGATCGGTCGGTCTGTCGGTCGGTCAGTCGGTCGGTCAGTCGGTCGGTCGT
Organism: Drosophila pseudotalamancana; assembly: GCA_037075185.1. Taxonomy (NCBI): domain Eukaryota; kingdom Metazoa; phylum Arthropoda; class Insecta; order Diptera; family Drosophilidae; genus Drosophila; species Drosophila pseudotalamancana. The sequence goes on along the minus strand of JBAMCK010001078.1, from coordinate 91,873 downwards.
TCCCTCGAACCCGGTCGCTGGGGCCCGTTTGCTGCTCGCCGTTCGCTCGGCTGTTATCAGTGCAGGTTTAACCGAACCTATAAACAACCGCGCGGAATGCCATGCATAAATGTCCCCAAATTAGATAAACATGGCGCCAATGCAATCGACGGCACACACACAGCCACACACACACACACACACACTCGTTCAGCTGGCCAGCTGCAAAGAGCCAAACCCAATGTTGAGGTCGCCATTTCAAGGCGTGTTTCCAACTGCGTGTGTGCGAGTGTGCGAGTGTGCGAGTGTGTGCCTCTGCTTCTTTCTTTCTCTCATTTTGTTGCCGCCGACAGTCGGTCTTTTGCTTTATCTTAATACCTTTCCTAATTTCTGGACCCGAGCTCCGAACCGCCGGCTGGCGCTCATTTGAATAGCTGCGACGTCCGCCTCTAGCTGCAGGCTTAGTTCCATTCCCTCTTCTTCTTCTTCTTGTTTTTTCTTTTGTAGTTGTTGCTGTTGTTGCTTGTTGCTCTTATCAGCGTACAAATTTTCGTTTTGATAAGCCGTCTGGCCGAGTCATGTAAATGTAACACAGCCGCAACAGCGTTCGAGGCGGCCAATAATTAGTTTTTATGGAAAGTTGTCTGCCACACAAAGAAAGTCCACACACACACACACACACACACAGACACACATATCCATTTGCTTAGTGCAGCCGCTGAGCAAATTAATCTGAAATAAACTCCATTGTTTTCCAGTTTTTAATGACAACAAACTTTTATTATGTTTTTTTTCTTTCTTTTTTTTTTTAGATAATTTTTGTAGTCGAGCGTTTGAATAATTTAGTTGTTCAGCCATAAAAATGATCAAAGTTTTGACCAACAAATTTTATTGCCAAAATTTAATTGATTTTAAATGACTAATTAAAAGCGAAGGGCAAATAATGTCTCTAATTATTAGCCCAAAGAAAACTATTTGGAGATTTGTTTTAAGTATTCGGTAGGAGATCGATTTGGAATAGATCTGGGAACTTGGCAATAGAATTGTAAAATGTTAATAGATATTAGAGAAGTAGGAGATGTGAACCGGAAGTGTCATACTAGACCATAATAAACAATAATTATAAGCAATTCATTATTATCATTTCAACATCTGCGTTTTCATCAGTATTAATCATTGTCATTGTCATTATTATTATTATTATTATCATTATCATTATCATTATCATTATCATTATCGTTATCATTATCATTATCATTATCATTATCATTATCATTATTATTATCATTATCATTATCATTATCATTATCATTATCATTATCATTATCATTATCATTATCATTATCATTATCATTATCATTATCATTATCATTATCATTATCATTATCATTATCATTATCATTGTCATTATTATTATTAGGAAACACACTTTGATCGATTCATCGTACTAATCAATAATAAATATCTAAATATACCTTATAGAAGGTGCCATCTTATCAGATAACTAGAATACCTCTCTACACTTCCATATGTGTACATTCAAATAACGTAAGTGAGAGAGAGAGAGAGAGAGAGGGAGAGAGTGAGGGAGAGCGTCTCGAATACGCCTGCCTTTTCGCGCTATCTGTCTAAGATCTGGAATCGCGTTGATCTGCATTGTAATCCAATATGCTACAATATTTTTACAAGGACGATAAGGATGGCTTAATTACAGCTTACAGCTTTGCGCCCGACACGCACTTAGCCATGTTGTGGGTAGAGGGCGGAGAAGGGCGAAAGGGGAGGGTGTGGGGGAGGGGGTTGTGTACGGTATTAGGGGTCAGGGCAGCTTGTTTTTCGTGACATGTGTTCCGCGCTGATAGCGTAACCCCCCACCCCTCCAGACCGCAGTCCTCAGCCCCCTTTCGAGGAACGGCGTTGCCAGAGTCATAAATTTCACTCCGACTCCGAGGCGAAACACATGAATTGCATTTTCGGCAACACCCCAGCAAAAAAACACAACAACAAGAACAACAACAGCAAGGAAAATGCACAAAATATTGCGCGTTAAATTCAATTTTCGGCGCAACCCCCCCATCGATGCTTTCCAGGGGTGGGGGCTTGACTTCTCTGGCTCTTTTATATGCGGGGGTGTTTGCGTCTCGCCTTATTAGTTGATTACAGGACGCATTATCGTGATTATCGCCGAGAGAGAGGCCCATAAATACATTTAGGCCGGGTCGTCGAAAATTGAATCAAATCTCGCAGAGCTCTTAGAGCAACCCCCCGCCCCCCTCAAAGGGGTGTGTCCGCAAAAAGTACACTCGAATTTTCAGCTAATAGTTTGATTAATGGGCGAGGAGGACGGCCAAAGGAACAGCAACAGTTGCCAGTGCTGACCACCAAAGGGAAGTCTCACTGTATTAGGGCCACAATCATAATAGAGTTTGCGTGTGTGTGAGTGTGTCTGTGAGTGTGTTGGCCTGATTGATAAGATTAGAGCGGCAAATAGATTATGCATGGAAATTATATGGAAAATGTGAAAATGTGGAAATGGGAAATATGAAACAAATGTTGACATTTTCAAGGGGTCAACAGCTGGGGCAGGGGGTGGGGGCTAGGGAAACTAACGGCACTTTCGAGGCGCCGCGAAATTTGAAACGTTTTGTTGCAGCAGCTGACCAGGACGAAGGACCGCAGCCCAGCTGCTGTGGCACACGTCTGCTGCAGCAAAGGAGCAAAGGAGCAAAGGGTTGGGGGGGGGTTGTAGGAGGGGGGAGAGGGGTTGCAAGTGTAAACTGCAGCATATTTCAATGTTTATTGCTCGACTCTTTGAAAAATTTCCACACTTTTGATTTTCTAAAGGATGGCCATCGAGTGTGGCGAAACTGAGTCGCGTGTTGTCCTTCGAGTGGCTGCCCCTGTTTGTGGCAGCCACTCGACACTCACACACACACACACACAGTTGCCGTTTTCGTGCTGCTGCATGCCACATCGAGTGCGTGTATTGCTTTTATTGGTTTTCTACAAATATTTAATGGATTTCAAGTGGACGCGCTCTTGTTGTCGTCCCACTTCATAACTCGGTGCCGCTCCCCCCACCACCAGCCCATCCCTTAGGGAAGGGTTGCCGTCCGCTCTCGAGAGTGTTCACTGTGGCTCATGACGAACAACTGCCAATTGCAGATCAATTGCAGCTGCCACAAATGCGGCAAAGGTAAGGTAAGTAGGCAGGGGGAGGGGCAGCTCTCTAAGTACTTAGGAATAAATCAATTAGAGGTAACTTTTCTGCGATTCTCCAGCTTGATAATTGAGAGAGAACAAAGAATAAAATAACTGAAAAGCTACAAAATATATGCGAAAGGTAAGGTAAGGTAAGAAGAACTATCTAATTATACTTTAAAAGAGTGTGATATATGATATAGTACTATACCGTATAACATACGAAATATCATAAATATATGCTCTTTAAATATACTTAAAATAGTATCAGTTTTGTATTTAACATCAGTTGAAGAAAGTTAGAAACTGCTTTATTGGATACTTAGCTTAATTCCTTCTTTATTTTCTATTTTTATCTATAATAGGGAAAGGCGTAGGGAAAATCGTGTATCGTTCATTCTTTACCATATCCATAGATAGTTAAGCATTATTTAATATTGTAATCACACATATTCAAATTAATGTATGTAAGATATACCTAAATTCAGATATAGTTGGTAAGAATTGCAGGAAAAACTATATATTCTCGTAATATTCTAAATTTTTTATACCATATGATATGTAGTGTATTTTCTGTACCACTTCATAACAGAAAATATCGAATTCAGTCACCATCGTAATAGAGTCAATAGTTAGGAACTACTTTATATAGCCCCAAGGCTCAACCCTTGCTTTCCTATCAGCATATCCCGAGACAGTTAAGAGCAGGAAACGGTCGCACGCTGCGAATACTTCCTAGATGAGTGATTTATAACTGATTAGGCGCAGACAGCCGCAAAGTGCGGCCAGGTAGTGCGCACAGGTAGGCAGGCGACGCGGCACGACTCGCGCAGAGTCGCCTCCAGTCGAGTCGCCGTGGCATACCGAAGCGATGACGCATGACGCAACGCGCTGACAGCCCGAAGGATTTTCTGAGCGACAACTGAGGCGATCCTCAGTCAAAAAAGTGCCCATAATGAAATGGGTGCAGCGACTGCGACGGCGACTGCGACGCCGACGCCAGCGGCTTATTGCGGTTGACTCGCCAGCGTTGTGGGCGATCATTAGGGACGCTGACTGGCCGCTGGGCCCAGGTCTGGGCCGGGCTCGAGGCCGCGTTGTCGCGCCGCATTGATTGTGGCCAATAAATACGCAATTGATTTCGGGCTTCTGGTATTGCGTGTCTCTCCGACAGCGCCGGAGACAGGTAAACGCCGCCTTATCAGCTGCAACGCGAATTCCTGACGTGCGGACAACCTTAAGCGTTCCTTAAGCACATTAGCGGCTCCTGCGCCAGCAGCGACGCCGGCAGCGCAGCCACGTCGCGCCGCTTGAACGCGTCGCCTTATGATTTATTATTGGCTGCTCGCTCATTCCTGCACTGCGAACTCTGTTGTGCTTATCTCCACTCTCCGCTCTTCATTCTCTGTTCTCCACTCTCCGCTCTCCATTCTCCACTCTCCACGGCGCTTTGCCTAATCAGCTTAAGGCGCCCGACGAAGTCTCCGCCAGCTGCCAGCTTCAAAGCTTGTATACCCTGAACCCAGTGAAATAGGGTATATTGCTTCCGAGAATGAATGCAACAGGCTGAAGGAGGCGTGGCACCCCATTCATTCTATATATTGAACAACAACAGACGATCCGAATTAGCACTGTTTGCCGTCTGTCCGTATGTATGAAGGCGTCGAACACAGGATCTATAAAAGCAAAGAAATTTGATTTCTAGGTTCTGCTATAGTCCGCGAAGATGGAGTTGGCTTCGAAAAATCGATTGTTCCTTCCCTTTATTTGTTATCGATAACACGTTTTAGTTCTTCCAGCCTATCTGCTACATCTTAACAGCTAGAGTCATCAAACTCTATTTATTAGGGATTCAGAGTATCTTCTAGTCGTGCCGCAGATTTGTTACATTCTTCCACACGCGCTTATTGTGATAGCGCGAGGGAGGGAGAGGGGAAGTAAAAGGGAGTGACAGATGTAGTAAACAAGCAAATGACAAAAAAATATTTAAATTGAGAAATAAAACTTGAAAATAATATTTGTTATTTGTAACAAATGTTATAAAATTGCAAGTCATATCTTGTTAATTTTTTATTTATAATTGAATGAATTATTTTTATTAATTTTGAACTTTCAATTGGGAAACATTTTGCATTGAAATTTGTCTTAAAGCGCATTTCTAATGCTCACAATTAATTCTTCTTGAACTCCAGTTTTTCCGCACATTTTCGGTGTTTAATTTGCCTTTAAGTCAGACGCAGAAAAACTCAAAGAAAATGCGAATTGCGAAAATGCGAAAATGCGGCGCTTGCGGCTGCTGCCAAAAGCGTGCATAAATTGTCTGTGGTAACAGCAACAACAACAGCAACAACAACAGCAACAGGGGCAACAACGGGAGCAACAACATTAGTGACTTGTAAGCGCATATGAATAAATTATTGGCTCACACACACACACACACAGACATAGGCACACACACACATGCTAGAAGAGTGCGTGGAAAAAAGCAAAGCCAAAGGCAAAGCCGCAGTTGGCAATGCGTTTGCCTTTGAAGTTGGCAGCCAGGAGGCAAAGAGAAAGAAGCCGTAACCAGTGCTGGGGCAACCCTCAAACACGCACACAAACACAAACACGGACACAAGCACGGACACGGCATTATGCGTCCTGTATATGCCATATGGTGGCTATTTTGGTGATTAAGCAGATGATACTCGTTGCTCAGTGTTCGGTGCTTGCCGCTTGCTGCATGCCACGCCACTTCGCTGGCAGTCAAAGGGCAGCAAGCCAACTCGGCTCATCCCTCAGCCTCATCCTCACCCCTACACACACACACACACACACAGACACACACTCTGTGGCAGACAGCAGGAGGAAAAAGTTCGCCGTCATTTCGTTGACTGCGACTAGGATCATAAATTTTGTAACCCCTGCGACGAGTGGCTTCCAAGTTGCAAGTAGTTTGTTCCTAGTTTCATTCACTACTTCAGTCCGGGTAGTTAGAGCCGCAAAATAAAACACGAAAGAAAACTCTGGACGGGTGTGCTCGACTGCGAGGTACCCTGAACACCGGACAGGCCTACTGTTTAGTAAATATCTTACTTTTCCACATGCATCCAAAATCTAAAGTATCCACAATGTGTGTCTTCTCGAGCTGAATAAATAAAATAGAGTTTGATGACTGTTGCTCTTAATATGTTCGAGATGTGGTCGAAAAACTAAAACATGTTATCGATAACAAGCAAAAGAAAAGATTTATCGATTATTGAAAACAAGCTTAATAAGCGCGTGCTCTAGAAGAACCTGCATCTACAATTGCCAGTCTGTAACTCTTTAAGATCCCGAGATCGAAGCGTTCATACATACGATCAGACGCATGGATATCCAGATTTTGAACCTGATAAAGGATGTACGTACTCCCCATGCCCTCCTCTGCCTGTTACACACTTTTCCCATAAACATTATACCCTGCTTACCCACTTTCAATGGGTTCAGGGTATAACAAGGAAGAGGAAGAGCGAGCCAGCTGATGGCCAAAGCCCAACAAATGGCCTAAACATGCGAAAGCAACCTCCACAGACTCGACAGTCGAGAGTCGAGAGTCAGAGACAGTTTAATGGGCTGTTCCCATAGTCTGGTTTGTGTTCCCAGCTGAATGGAGATGAAAATGATATAGCACTCGGATTGCCATTTCAAATAAGTCACTCGAGTGGAGTTCAGAAGTGTTGGAAAGTGCTTAAATGATCGCCAGCTGGCGGACTCAAGTCTAAAAGAGAGCGATGATTCATCTGTTGATGCGGGTGCGGAACGAAACTTCATTTGTTTTGGTAAAGTTAAGAGCTCTTGCTGATAAGGATTGTCTAAAGTGGGAAGGGACCTTCACATTGAGTATTACTTTTGAATCTTATTTAAATATGTGTTGGTGCATCTTTAGTTATTTATTTGAATACTCAAAATAGCTTTCATATGTCATAATAGTTTATAATCCATCTAGATAAATGATAGTATAACTTAGCTAAGGCTGGTTAAGTCGAGATATTTGACTGGGTTTCAGCATTATTTCATTTATCAACTTGTTTAGCCTGAAAATACACAATATATTTCCTCTTTATACACATTGATCTTAAATGTTCCTATATCAATCCGTAATAATTTTATGAAATTAAAAAATGAATGAAAGAGCAGGAAAGATCCACTATATTTTATTTTATTTCTGTTTCTTAGCATATATTTTAGACCATTCCTGAAGGTCTGATCTATCCTACCCCATATGATTCAGAAAATTCTTGTTATAATCTGGAAAGTGTGCTCACAAATAAAATTGCAGTGTTCCACCTATATGCCTTCTTAATACCAATAGATCTTAAGTGTTCCACAATTATTGCTCAGACAGATTCCAACCTGCTTCACCTTTAAGTATCTTAATACAAGTCAAGCTCTATTTGAGGCTTAGGCTTATACGAACTCTATAAGAATGCACTTTAAAATAAGCTCAACTGAAAATCCCCTCAATTGCGATAGAAGACATCTGTATTATACCCTATAAAGTGGATCATAAAGTAGATTTCAATCTGCCTTTCACACTCACCCTTTCTCCTCTCCTGGACAAAGGATTTAGTACGCAGCTTGGAGGGGGAAATAACAGTTAAAATCACTTAGTGTAGAGCAATTATGATTGCTCATTGCTCATTGTTCATTGTGCATTGTTCATTGCTGATTGTTGTGCCAATAATTGCGAAAAGGTGCCGTTATAATAGACAATCATAAAGGAGTCATAAGCAACCACCAAAAAACAGTTTCAAAAAGAGAGAGAGAGAGTGGGAGTGGGAGGGGAACTCCTCCCCCTCGCTTAAGGGGCATGATGAAGCGTTGCAAGTGCGACGCATGTGTGGCACGTCCTGCGACAAGCCGTTAATGAGCAAATTTCGTCCTGCCACACGCCGCAGTCGAAAGAGGAAAAATATTAGCCACAAAACACGCCCCGCATAAAAAAGTGGAATCAAATTTATCAGCGGAAAGAGGAAGAGCGGAGGGGTGGGGGTGTTGCACGCGCCTGTTAAAAAAAAACAATTTCCCAGGAAAGTGTTGAGCACAAAGTCAAAGGATCAACGCCTGTGAATTAACCAATGAAAACGCCAAATGGAAAAACAGCAACAAAAAAAAAGAGAAGAAATAAAAACAATTCGAATGTTGCATGCGGCATGGAAAGGAGCAGCGGGAGACGCACACGTGCAGCCATAATGAAAACAGGAACGAAGCGTAACAACAACAGCAACAACAACAACAACAACAACAACAACAAAACGACAACAACAGCTGGGCCGAGGACGAGTATGGAGTGTCCTCCCCCGGGACGAGCGTCCGGCCGGCCGGAGTCGAACTCCGGCACGTGGACGAACGGCGTTGGCGGCCAAGACGCGTGCTTGGGCAGGCCGAAAGACAATGGGCCCAAAAATTGACGTGCGTCGGGCAATCAGAGGGGTGCAGCTGAGCGGGGGGGTTGGGGTTGTTGCCACCGTCTAACGGCACAAATTGTTAGTATAAACAACAATTGTGCGCGCACGTGGCGGCCATTGGGCAGAGGCCCGGACAAGTGCGAGGCGTTGCCAAGGCCGACCCACAGAGCTGTGGGTGGGTGGGCACGATTTATTAGAGCAGTTGATTTGTGGATTTAGATCGATGTCGCCGCAGCAGCAGCAGCAGCAGCAGCAGCAGCAGTTGCAGCAGCGGCAGCCAAATTGCTGAGTTCCTGCCACGGCACGCGGCATTCAATTGACGCCATTTGCGAAAAGTGATTAACGCATTAGCCGCAAATGCAAATCGAATTGGCGCTCTCCCTCTCGCACATCCCCCACCCCCAACACCACCTCCATCCCCATCCGCATCCGCATCCCCTCTGCCCCTCCCTCCACAGGCTGTTGGCTAAGAGGCTTAGGCCACATTAAACGCGTCTTGGGCAAACACAAAGCCGCAAAAGCCGCTCAGACGCTGCGCTCTGCGCCGTAGGCGTGAAAAGGCCGCAAATTTTCCAGCAAGAAGAAGATAGAGAAGAAGAAAAGATAAGTCGAGTGGCCGCTCGTCTTACAATGCGATCCAAATAGCCGACTATCCGATTAGCCTAATGCCCGCTCTGATCTCTGATGATGATGCTGCATTATGTCACATCTCTCCCTCTCTCTCACTCTCACTCTCTCTATCTCTTTCTTATCTCACTCTTGCATCTACAGATGCAGATGCAGATGCAGCTGGGCCTCAGGGTCTGGCAATGGCTCAATTGTCTCTCAATTCGAGGGATGGGGCAGCCTATAAAGGCGATGATCTATCACGGTTGCATGCCTCGAGACTGTGCCACAAGGTGAAAGGCTGTGAAAGTCTCAACGATGCAGTTTCCATATTCAATTTCAATCATTTACCTTCGCCATAAATTAGAAATTCAAGATAATAAAACATATTTTGTTTCAATCAAGATTGAAGCCATTATCTTTACATAAAATATATTTAAATAGATATGTCTTCATTATTCCCCCTTTCTGTGCTTGAAGAACAACAATTTTCGTATCAAAACATACTTGAATTCATGAGAATCGCACAGAGGAGCTCTGGCTAATATTGTTTTTAAAGCAGAAAAACAATTTGCAGCTAAGTTCAATTTATGAGAATCGCATAGCAAGGCGTAGTCGGAGTTAAAAGCAAATTAGATGAGAGGCAAAACAGATTTCCAAAACGAAAACCGTTTTAACTAATCTTTCATACATTCCACTGACTTTCCATGGCCCGATTCTGACATATGCAAACATTACGCAGTATTTATTAGTTTTCTAGCTAAATCAACAATCAGTCAATCAATCCATGAAGCAATCGTGGAAATTATTTATATTAAATTCAGAAAAATGTATTTTTTCTTAAGATTTTAACTAATTTTCTATAGCTTTGTATATTTCTTCTTAACTTTTCCAACTGCTTATCCCATTTATTATTTTTCTTACCTTTGACTCCTAAATATCAGATCTTAACTTTTCGAAACGCCTAACCTACATATTAAAGGTAAATGCTTCACCTTTCGATTGCCGCCTACCTTTTAATGTTGATTGTAATTTTTGACTAATTTCCAGAGATAGGAAATCTCCAATCTGAGACCGTGACGTGTCAACTTTCAGCTGAGTTTTCCATTTTCCCTTTTCCATTTTGAAATTTGGAATTTGAAATTTGAAATTTGGAATTTGGAATTTGGATGGTTGATGAATCGCAGAGAGGCGAGGAAAATTGTTAAACGCCACATTATGTCAATTTGCCGCTCACCTTTGAACACCTTTGATCTTCCAGTGATCCACCGGCTGCTTATAAAAATAATATTGAAATATGAATGCAAACAAATGTCTGTCTGACGGTTGTTTTCGTTGTCTTCCTCTTCTGCTTGATCTTTTTGCTGTGTATTTTGCGGCACGGCTCAAAAGCGAGAATTTCGAAAGGGTTTTTTTTTTTCTGAATTTCTTTTGTTGTTGTTTTTGTGGCATGTTTCTTATGGCCATCGATTGACTACCAAAGTAAACATGTCGCCACTTGACTGACAGCTGCCTGAACCGTGCCACTGCCCCTTGCCTCGTGCCTCTTGCCGCTTGCTGCTTGCCGCTTGCAACAGCCTCCTGGCTGCAGCTAATCAATGCAATTAGCTCGACGGCTGCCGCTGCTTTGACCCCCAAAAAGCAATGAAAAGAAATGAAAATGTGGAACCTTTTAAAATGCCACAGGCAGGTCTCCCCCCCCCCCTTGCCCCTTCCCCATTCCCCATTCCCTTTCCCATACCCACATTGACAGGCCTGCAACTTGCACTTCCTTTCGCCTTTGCTGCCGCTGTTGCATGCCCCATGTTCGAATTATTGTTTATTTTGGTTCCGCGTTGGCGGCTGGCAAATGGACAAATCCTATATATATATGCGATACGGGTATATATATAAATGCACTCAGCTGCTCAGAGCCTAGACAATAAATATGAATTTGAAAGTGCGGCGTGCGGAGTGCGGAGTGCGGAGTGCGGCGCTGGTACAGTGGGCCCTCGGCCATGGATGCCGCGATCCATTAGCCAGGCGTCTAAATTTAGTGAGCCGCATGATAAATGCAGCCAAGCTGCGGCCTCTGGCTACCGTGCAGCTCCTCCGCTCCTCCGCTCCTCCGTTCCACCGTTCCACCATTTCCACACTTTTTCCATATGGCTTTTCCGACACTTTTCCTCTCCGCTTTTCATTTTTTGTTGGCATTTCTTAACACATCGCTGTCAGCCGCATAATTGCGTGCCACATGTTCCTCGCAATGTTCGCAGTTCATTTGTCGCTCAGCTCCACCGACTAAGTACAAACCGATTAACCTGGGCTGAGACGAGGTGCCGACTGCGCAACACTCGCTCACAAGTTAAGCATCAATTATTCAATGAATATAAACTCAATTTTTCATTTTTGTTTGACTTTTCCTTATGGAATTGCAAGTACAGACTGATTGGCTAGGCTTGAGGTAATATTCTGAGAATATATTTTAACCTGAATGTCAATATCTTTTATCTCCTTTCAAATTTTAAATTCTAAATTATATATTAATTATATAGACTATCCTATATTATGTTAAGCTCGATCGATTAACCTATGAAATTTCTTCATTCTAGCCTGAAAATAAAATCCTGATATGATATACGCAACTGACTTTTTGCAGACATTGACCATACTATCAAAGTTGTATGATGCTTAGACTATAACTTTGGACAGATCCATTAAATCTTAACAATTCAGTAGTTAGACTTATCGATGAGTATTTATATCAAATTCGGTGCACACACATTCATCCAAGATTCTGTTATACAAATCGATACACGATTAATGAACAGCAAGACAATAAAACAAGGCTAATATACTCTTCTAGACTGCTTGAGCGGGTATACAAATAGAGATTTGCCACACCAGAAAGATTGATCAATCAAAACTATACACCCACGTAATTCCCATTACAAGCAACGGACGATCTTTGCATGTGCAAGCCAATATGCTCCTCTTTACGCGCTGAGAGGGTATTAAAAAGCTGCCAACTCATTTGAATGCCGCGATTCGAATCGATTTCGTATCGAGCGGCACTCAAATTGCGGCGGCGTCTGCGATCGGGCCAATTTGTCGTATATATACATATATATATATACAGATGTATAGTTGTATGGATTTAATGCTGCATCATGATCCGCTCAGACGCCAGCCATGACTGTCTGATTGACTGACTGACTGACTGACGTGTCGGACCTTATGACGTAGGCGTTTTTTTTTTCGACTGCTTTTAAGATCGAGATTGAGATTGAGATGGAGATTGAGTTGGAGATATTTCCATATTTCGACTTGACACTGACATTGACGAACGTCGACTGCATTTCCTGCAACCGAACAGGTGAAGGCACACTCCCTCTCTCCCTCTCACCTTCTCCCTTTCACTCACTCACTCTCTGTCTGTCTCTTTCTCGCTGGCTGTTGACCGATGCGGGCGTCGCAAATTCATCAACTTGACTTTTTTTTCCAGCTTGTCAAACGGTCGAGCAATTAAAACCGTCATTAAAGATTTTTGTCTTTTGTCATTTATTGTTGTTGTTGTTGTTGTTTTTGTTTTTAACGACTGTCGCGTTTGAGCTTGGCGAATATTCAACAATTTTATTGTACACACTCGCATGCGCATTCTCCATCAGAAGTCATAAAAATAAAACAAGATAAAAAAAGTTAGGCTCAAGATTAACGACATTTTTCATACACTTTCTTACAAATTCATAAAAATTTCCATTTTAAAAATATTATTTATGAAGTACTTTTTAAAACTATTTTATCAAGTTTAATTAAAATTGAATAATTGAAATTTATCAAATATTATTAAAATTCATAGCTTTAGAGACTGTAAAAAATTCCGAGCTATTTTATATATCGATGTTAAATATTATTTTAGAATATTATAAATATTATTATATTATTTTTTTTTTCTCAGAAGAGTCTCTTATAAATTTTGATATATTTTTCATCAATGTCAAATATTATTTATACAATATTATAAATTTTATTATTTTATTTTATTTTATTTTTCTTTAAGAAGAGTTTCTCTTAAAAATTCCGAGATATTTTTCATCGTTATCAAATCTTATTTATAAAATATTATAAATTTATTATTTTAGATTTGATTTTATAATTGATTTATCACCAAGATTTGATATTTGTACACACTTTATGATTAAGCTACTACACCTCTAAAAAGTTAGGGTATACGCATTGTAGTAGCCATAAAATGTTGGGCATAATGTTAATGTTTTCATCAGTCGAAATAACTTTGTTTCTGGTTTCGGTTTCAGTTTTGTTTTATTTTATTTTGTTGTTTTGTTTTTTGTTTTTTTTTTATTTTGGCGAAAGGTGTTTCCAAAGCAGTTCCTCTATTTGTCTATTTGTCTATTTGTAATACAAATGTCTACACATATATGTATGCATACTATATATAAATATGCAATATATATGCGTGATATACGTGCCATAGATTTGATTTATGCTAATCGAAACGCATAAACCAAACGTGGAGCTCAACGTATGCAAAACGTTCGCTTGATCTGAGAGAGGGGATGGCGAAGGGGGTGGAGGGGAGTGGAGAAGTTGGGGAATCTCGTGGCTGGGGGTTTTGGGGCCATGTCAAACGGAAAGCTCACACAAATGCAAACTGCAAAAGGCAAAACCTAATGGATTTCCGTTAGCCAAGGCGGAAAAGCGTTGCCACTTGAGCAGTTTCCCTGCCCTCCCCCCTCCAGCTTTTCCCGCATGAAAATTGCAGCTTGAATGACATTTGTAGGCCTCTGGCACTTGTGCAGTCATCCCCAACTCCACACACCCCCCCCCTCCCCCACCCCTCGCTTTCCCCACCCTTCCATCCACTCAGTCGCGAGGCTTTTTGCACACTTGTAAGCGGTTTGTTACTCTTTGCTGTGGGTAAGAAACCTCAGAGAGGGGGAGGGGCTGTGGTTGATGAGCCAGCTCATTGTTGTGCAACTGTTGGCCAACACACGCACACACACACATACACACACACACACACACACACACACACTCATGAGTGTTGACTGAGTGACTGAGTTCCAGGCACCAGGTTTTTGTTGTTGCTGCTTTTTGTGGTTTGTGCACCTCGAAGACATCGCCCATCCATCCATCCATCCATCCATCCATCCACTCTGTTTATAGAGAAACTTCCTCTTGGTACCGCTCTACCTACATCTATACATATGCATATGCATATACATATATATATATATGCATTTATATCCAGACGATGTCTTGGCTTGTTTTCTGGCCAGCTGGCAGCTGCTTCTTAACCAGGGCTTTAAGTCTCTTAGATAATTGCTACAGGTAGTGCCAACATATCTGCTTATAAAGCCTGAACATAACTGTTGTTGAATAAGCGAGTCGATTCAAAACAGTTTTCATTTATAGAATAATACTTTTCCTTTTATATAGAATAATAATTTTTTTATAAGAAGAAACTATAGATAATGTAATAAAGATAATTAAGAGTTACATTTATCGTAATACCCATTAAATGCATACAAATAATCTTAGATTCTTCTCTTTTAAAAAGTTTTAGATTAGTATTCGGAACAAATGAGTCATTGAACTTAAGCCCAAAAACTTGTTGCTGACAAATGTTGAATTTCTAAGCAACTACATAAAAAAAGATCTTTAATGTATTTAAATGAATGCTTAAAATTCGCAAATACTTTAAGAAAAAGAAGAAGAAGAGGTAAGCAGACTTCTATACTTTCGAATCCAACTATGAGAAATGAATCATAATCGAACTGGATCGAACGATAAGAGAAGAACTAGATATTGATGATAAGCGTGTGTCTTAAGAGAGAGAGAGAGAGTGAGAGAGGGGGTGAGAGAGAGGCTGAGATAACTGTACTGTGAGAAACGATGACAGCGAAACAGAGAATAGGAGAGAGAAAGTAAGAGAGTAAGAGAATCAGATAGCGAAATAGAGAAAAAATAAAAGAGAATATGAAAGAATGAGAAAGCGAGAGCGAGAGTGAGATACAGAGAATGCCATAAAGAGAGAGAATAAGACGGAAAGTTAGAAAATAAGAGAATCAAAAGAGTAAACGATATCAAAATGAGAAAAAGAGAGCAACAGAGCGCAAAGGAATAAAAGAGAGAGACAGTCAGAATGGAAGAGAGACAAGGAGAGGGAGACGGAGAGAGAGATTGAAATATGCACTAAATTTATATAGACATATATTTATATATAGCTATATGCAAATTTTGAGAAGCCTTCAACTGCGACCCCCTCAAAGCAAAGCCTTCCGACTCCACCTTGCCTCCACCTCTTCTCTCCTCTCCCCCTACCCCTTCCACTTCCCCTCTCGCATAAATTATTTGCCTGCACTTAATCGTAAAATTGTGGAATTCATTTTCGCGTCGACAAATGCGACAAAATGTTCATAAATTATTTCATAGATACAACATTTCGAATCGCTGTTGTTGTTGCTGTTTGTTTGTTGATGCTGCTGCTGTTGTTGTTGTTGTTGCACGTATTTATTTTGGTTTGAAGTTTGACTGATTCGTCGCGTATTTGGCTCTGCTCTTTGGCACTTGAACAGTTACGCCTTTCTGGCCCGCTCATTAACATAACAAACGGAAGGACACTTAACAGCAGCAGCAACAACAAGTAGTTGTTGTTGTTGTTGTTGTTGTTGTAATGCTTGTTGTTGCTGCTGCTGCTGCTGCTGCTGAATTACAAATGATATTTGCACAAAGGCGCAGAAATATTGCATAAATTCACTTTTATTACAATGCGCGCCGCACCGACAAAAATATTTACTGAAGAGCCACTGCACACACACACACACACACACACACACACACACACATTCACACGCACACATATACAGAAACAGACGCATCTGTAACGGTATTTATTGCGCGTCGACGCCATTTTGTTTGAACCTTTTGCAATATTTATGCGTTGAAATCAACACGCAACACTCGGCAAATGCCAGCGAAAGCCCCCACAAGCAGCAACAACAACTACAATTGCCAACACCCAACCCCCAACCCCCAGCCCCAACCCCCTTCTGCACTCTCTTCCCCTCTCCCTCACACACACACACACACACACACACACAGTTGCAGCTGGCTGGCAACCAACATGTTGGTTATCCTTTCGCCTTGACTGGCGCTCGCCGCTGTATCCTTTAGCTACGGCCACGCCTCCCCGCCCTGCCACGCCCCTCGTAATTACAATGCAGTTTAGGGCGCTGAAAGCTTTTGTGAAAATGTGCTTTATGAAATTATGATTATAGCTCAACAGCTGCATACAAAATGGGCTGCCCGGACCCCGACTACGGCCCCACATACCCCGTACTTTCTCGCCGGCGGGGTGGCTTGGGCGGCGGCCATTTAAATGTGTGGCAGCTTGTGCAAATAATGAAAATGAAACAACACTTTGCCGCATTAAAAGCATTAAAAACAGTTTGCCATATAAATGTGTCTGCCTCTCGCTCCCCCTCTCTCTCTCTCTCCCTCTTTCGCTCTGTTATTTGTACGTTACGCATACGCCTCGTAGCCCGCCTCTCGCTCGGGTCAAGCTGTACTATCTACTCTACATATGTCCTTCGCCTCCTCCTCTCCTTCTGAGCTCTTAATTTTAATGCTCGAATTCCATTTCGTTCCGATTTTATAGCCTCATGCTATGCCGTTAACTAAGAAAATTACTTGACTCTATTTTAGGAACTAAGTACAGTTATGCTGTAACATATATTATTTCATTTCATATCGTTAATAGTTTAGTGAATGATTTTTTTGGAATTTTCAGTTACACTTTTTGGAAATTTTTTATGAAAAGTAGAATTCATAGCATATATAGTAAATTAAACATACATTATTATATAATACATATACAAATACTTATGTATTTCATGGACCTTACAGTATTACCTATTTAAACTATATTATTGATATTCGATCAAGCTCCTAACTGTTTTATCTCAGAAGCTAATAATACTTGATATATCATATAGTAAAAACTTCTGAGAATCTAGTCTTCTTGCATATTTTATAATATAGAAAAGAGATTACACTTTTGAGACTTCTTGGAGTCTACTTTTCCAGTTTCGATAGATCAACTTCATATAATCATAGATATATCATAGATATATCATATATATTAAATCATATATCATAGATATTTAAATTTATTGTCAAAACTTTTCTACTTCTACATTAAGACTTTACCGCAACGACAATTCTAAAATATCTAGTATATATGTATGTCTGTATGTCAAAATTATAATATATACTATATATAAGTCGTACAGTTTTGAAAGTATTTTAGTTACTGTTATCACATTTCCTCTAGCCTCTCCCCCTCTCTTTGTCTTTCTATCAGTTGTTCTCTCTTTCGCTTTAGTTCTGTTTGTGCTTTAAGCGTTCTCTGTAGGTTCGGATATCCCGTTGTTCGTTTGACCTCGCGCTAAGCGTCAGGCCCCCACCCCTCCTCCTCCTCCTCCTACTCCTCTTCGTCCTCTTTGGTAGTTCCCTCTCTCTCGCACCTGCTCGACTGCAGGCCTCGCAAATTGCATTTGCAACACTTTTGTTTATGCAAAAAATATTTATGCATGAGTCTCAGTGTGTGTGTGTGTGTGTGTGTGTGTGTGTGTGTGTGTTATTGTTGGTGTTTGTGCTTGGAGGCTAAAGCCATGCCCGCATTTGCAGCTGTATGTTGTGTCTCCTAGACGCCAGAGAGGGGAAGGGATGGAGATGGAGATGGAGAAGGGGTGTGGTGGGGGTGGTGGGTGTGGCAGGGCTGCACTTAACTCATAGGCAGCCATGGGCGGTGGGGGCGTGGCATGTTGCTGTATGCTGTGCTGCATAATGCAGTGCAAACATGATTAATGCAAATGTTTTGCCTGACGGTGGGCGGTGGCAAGGAGCATGGGGCAAGGGGCAAGGGGCAAGTGGCAAGTGGCAAGGGACGGTAAGGAGAGGGGAGGGGGGGCGTGGTCGAAGCGGTTTGCTAGGTGTTGCGTTACATTTGCATTTTGGCTTACGACGCTGCGATGCGGCAAAGGATGCCGTTGCCGCACTTAGTTGCTATCTAAACAACGGCAACAACTGCAACAACAACAACAACAACAACAACAAACGGCAGCAAATTTGCTTCGCTCGCATATTTCATGAGACTTTACGAGGGTTTCGCCAATAAGTTGGCAAATTTATGACAAATTATGCGACACATTCGCGATAAGAAAGTGAAAGGCTGCCATTACACACACGTACACACACACACACACACACATGCATATATACTGCTGGCTAGCTTCAGTTGTTTTGGCCAATGCAGTTTTTCTGGCCAATCGACGCGTTAAAAAATGCATGAGCCACATTTTTAGTTTGCTTCAGCCATGCGCGTAGCTCAAATCATTTACCATTCCCACACACACACACATGGGTAACTCACTCACACTCACACACACACACATAGATAGTACACTCACTCATTCGCTTACACAATGCACAAATCCTGCAGGCTCAGACGTTTGAATCTCTTCTTAAGTCTGCAGCACACACACCCACACACACACACAAATCTCACATATCACACACACACACACACACACACATCACACACACACACATCGCAATGGCGTCGCTTTCATTGCACACACAAGAGTGTAAAATGTTTACGCTTCGCTTGAATTTCTTTGGGTTCCGTTTTTGGTTCCATTTTGGTTGCCTTTGCTTCCTCTTGCTACTCCTTTTGCTACTCCTTCCGCTCCTGCCTTTGCCTCCTTCTCGCCTGCTGAGCTGTTCGTGCGGAATGCCTTGTTCTATGCTCTTCTACAGGGTATTATCACTATCTAATATCGTCTCTTTCTCATTAAATTTGTCATTACATTCTCTATTTTATTTTTTCTTATTTAGGTATTATTCTAACATTTGTTTCTCTTCTATTCCCATTTATCGGCATTTTATATAATGATATAATGATCCTGTCGATCTCATGATGAAGCCTTAATCGATCTATTTACTAGCATAAAGCATATTTTTAAGAGAGGAATGAAGATCCTCATTGATTTGACTTATTGGTCCGATTTAGTAATGACAAATGGGATTCACAGGCTAAAATCTTATTCTATATCATAGGAAAATTACATATATGTATGCAAACTTTTCTCCGTTCGCAAACACAATCTGGAAAAAATATGCCTGCCTATATATCAAATTAATCCATGTAGCAGCCCATTGAGAGAGCATCTGGATTGCAGCTTTCTTGTGGCTCTCGTTTGTCGTAACGCTTAAGATTTTCCCATTTTCGCATTTTCGCATTTTGGCCATTTGTAGCCATTTTCTGGCTGTCTTCCATTCAGACGCTGAGCTTTTCATTTGTCAGGCTATTGACTTTGTTGGCGTTTGGCGTGTCTGGCGGTGCTTTAGTCAATTCTTCCTCTTCTCCCCCCTTTCCTCCTGCCAATCTGTGTGTTGCTGCCCCTTTTTATGCCCCTTTTGGAGGTGTCTCAGAAACTGGTTGAACGTCAGATTTGTTGCGTGTTTGAATCGCATCGGTTTTTGGGCTCCACTTCTGTCCGCCTTTGATTTTCCTCGAGAGCGATTTTCCCACACAGATTCGTCGAGCATTTCCGCTTATTAAACGGAACTTTTTGCCTTATCAAGCAGCTGCACTCCCCCCACCCTTCCCTTTCCCAGCTCTAACTGCACTCACAAGTGAATATATTTGTATGCGTGAGTGTGTGTGTGTGTGTGTGTGTGTGTGGAGCATTTCTTAAGTGGATATATTCTCGCGGCCTCAAGTGTTTAATTTATGGCGTAAAATATGGAAATCGTCGCAAAACACAATGAGGCAACATTTTTCATTTTCTTCATCTTGAACTTGGGCGTAATGGATGCGACGATCCGTACGATCCGTAAGATCCGTAAGATCTAGACGATCCATTGAGATGCGCCGCACACGCGGATTTCTTTTTGTTTTTATTGATTTTCATGTAGCAACAACACTCGAAAATGTGTGGCAACTAGCTGTTCAGCTTGTTGTTGTTGTTGTTGCTGTTATAGTTGTTGTTGCATTATATGTTCCGCTAATGGAAGGGCGTGCAACAAGGGGCGTGTGCGTGTGTGTCGGACGGAGTAGGCGCTACCGTTGCCTGCCACACGACGCTAATGGAAAGATGACGCGACGTCTTGCACTTGGTCTTCATCAGCCTGATGTCTGCCTCTCCCCTCCCTCAATCCATCTCTCTCTCTCTCTCTCTCGCTCTGTCCGTCTCACTCTCGCTTTGTTGTCATCATCCGCGGCCTCACCTTGGGGCAGCGTCTGCGATCAGCCGCCTAATTTATGCCCCGACTGCGCCTCGCCTCCTTTGAAGTTTCAATTATGCGCCTCATATGTCATTTTGTGCTCTTGAAACTCGCCGTCGCCGTCGCAGTCTCCGTCGCAGTCGCAGTCGCAGTCGCAGTCGACGTCGCTGCTGGCGTCGCTGGTGAGCAGTCGCTAAAAGCCGCGACATGTTAATTGTGCCGCTTGGCCCATAAACACGCCAACTTGATGGCGAGCGCCAGGCTCTAAAACGGACAACCAGTTGCCAAGTTGCCAAGTTGCCAAGTTGCAAGTTGCAAGTTGCCGCGTTGCAAGTTGACATTGCAGTTGCAGGCAGACAGCGAAGGAGAGGCGAGGGGCAGCGCTTGGCATTTCAAACGCATTCAATGTGGGGAGGAAAAGCAAAGAGGAGGGGGAAGCGAAAGGCGGAGATAAAAGAGTAAAATCTTCCACTGAGAAGAAGAACTTCTATTTAAGAAGCACGAATAACTCCAGACTCCGAGTCTGACATAAAATAAGTTCCAATTGTCAAACTCGCGACTCAGTTCCGATTCTTATTATAGATAAGGGATAAACTTTGTAATTCCATAAATCCATTTATAAACTGCAGAGAGTGGAATTCCAGAAGAGAATATAAACTTGAAATACCTACAGAACAGATCCATTAAGAACTACTGGAAAAAACACCAAAATCTTCCATGAAAATCTTCCTTCTCCCTCACTCTTGAACTTGCTTTCAATTGTTATTATAATGATTAAAACATTACACGATTTATGCTAAGAATGAAACAAAGTTTCAAACCTTACATAGCTTCAGGTCTAAATTCAGAGCTATAGATAGAACTGTTATAGGTAAGTAGTTCCCGAGCTAAATTAATTCTTACATGCGAATAGAGGGAAAGATGAAAGAAACTTTAACAACTGAGAGTTGTTGATATTTTATATAAATGTAATTTATATTTGTAGCGTTCTTTAAGCTACTTACATCATTCATGAAGGAACAATATACCCGTCTTAAGCGTTTGTAAGGGGTATTTGGAACTGATTCCTTGGGCAAACTGAAAGCTAAGCTCAACCTCAAAGTGAAATTCAACAACAATTATTAAATATTAGATTATATATACTATAATCAAGTGTTATAGGGTATGCTTAGTCGATCAACTCTTGATTTCAGGCTGCAATACAGGTACTCAAGAGAAGTGAAAATAATTACAATTTTGTTGTAATTGAAAAGGTTGTTTGGGCCTTTGGCTGGGGTCAAGTGTGGCTCGTCCATTGGCCAAAGCCCTTTAAGCCTGGCTGCCAGCACGTGTGCCGGACAGTTGACCAGGCCTAAAGAACAAAGGTGTGCAAATTAAACAGGCGCCGTTCAAGGATTACAAATTATGACGCGCCGACCATCAGCCAAATGAGCAGCAGGTGGGGGGTGGGGGTGGGCGTGGCAGCTGCTGCTCAACTGCCCAACTGCTCAACTGGTCAACTGGTCAACTGTTGAAGTGGCTTGTTGGCCAGTCGAAATGGGGTTGCCACCTGGCCCGCGACACTTTCAAATGCACCGCAAAATCGCGCGAGAAAGCAAATCGCTTAAGCCTCGAGCGAGCAACTGATTAAAATGGCTTTAGCTTTGACACCCACACACACACACACACACACCCACACACACACACACACATAAATACATTTATATATATATAGAGTATATCACACGCGTGTTTTTGTTTGCCAAATGGATTTGTTGCACGCATTATTTATGCATTTCGCAGCTGCAACATCGTCAATTTTGTTGTATTGCATGCGGCATATTTAATGCGAATGCTGCCCAAAAAGATTTACAACTAGTTGTTGTTGCTGTTGTAATAATAGCTGAAAGCCAACAGCATAAAAAATAAGCAAGTAAGAAAACTCTAAGCGAGTGTGTTTGATTAGGGGATACCCTGTAACCCTTACTGAGCTGCCTACACAGGAACTTAAGCAAGAAACGCAACTTTATATCATAAAAATGGGATCTTACCCAATAATGGATGAATGGGGGAAGCTATTAAAATTATATAGAATATGTATGCATATAGTTTGATGACATTAGCTGTTCAGATGTACGAGATATATTCACAAAACTAAAACATTCTATCGATAACAGGCAAACGAAAAGAGTTATCGATTATCCAAATCAGCCTTAAAAAGCGAGTTCTTTAGCAGAGCCAGACAGTTGATAGTGATCAAGAACATATATACTTTATGGCGTCTGTCACGCCCCTTTCAGCCTGCTACATACATTTTCACATGAACATCATACCCTGTTTACCCATTTTCAATGGGTAATGAGTATAAAAATGAAAAAATGTGAATGCAAATAAATAAAAAATAAACAAATGTGCAACCGCGAACTTTTCTGGACAGCTTTTTGGCCAAACAATGCCGCCAGCTACCAACAATAATATAAATATATTTTACTTTGCCCATTTTCCGCAGCTTTTCCACAGTTTCCACTTTTTCCACTCCAAGCCACACACTCACACACACTCGCACACACTTACACACACACTCACACACGCCTTCGCTTCAGTTGGCCGCAAAATGCAAATAGCCAACGCGCTGCCACGCCTACCGCCCCCTGCTTCCCACTGCCACGCCCACAACGCCTATTGTACGTCACGGCCAATAACAATGCAAAATGCAAATATGCAATAAAAGGAAAAGGCAGCAAAAAACAACAACAACAACAACAACATCAACAGAAGGAAAACTAAAAAGGAAATTCTTTGCTTTGAAATGAATGCGAATTGGAAATGCTTTATTTATATACATATAGAATATCTGTAATATATACATACATATATAAATATCTAAAAGAGAAATAAATTTTCTTCTTAAAATAAATGTTTTACTTAAACTTTGCTTTTTTAAGCCACATACTAAAATGCTTGACAATTTCTTTCAGTGTAGACATTAGCAATGAATAATGGTTGAAAATCGTTTGTTGAGCTTCAATTTAAAAGAAAGTTTACATAAAGCCACGGATAAGTGATAATTTCTTAACTTATTATGAAAGAGTTTAGATCTAGCGCTTCTAAGAGCTGCTTAGAGCTCGAATGCATGTACCCCGTATACCCTGTATATTAAAAAAGAACTGGGAAAACGCGACTCGCTATTCAAATTCGAAATGCGTTGCGAGCTGCGCGTTGCGCACAACAACAACAACAACAACAACGACAATAACAATAGCAACAACAACAATAATTGCAACAACAATGAAAGCAACAATGAACAATGCGGCAACACTGTAAAAGCCAAGTTTAATCAAAATATTGCCCAAGCTCTGCTGTTAGCCATGTGGGCGTTGGGCGTTGGGCATGGCCAGCCCACCAGATACACATACATATATGTATGTCTATACATGTTAATATACATAAATATTTCCATATATATATGTATTCACAAATATGTTAAATTTTTGATAAACACGCAATTGTGGAAAATTGTTGGAAAATCTGTTTGGCTGTCGCACAAACAATTTCCACGGCTTGACTGATTATGCAACTGTTTTTCGGTCAGCATAGTTGATTAGCTACCACTAAATATGTGTGTGTGTGGGTGTGTGTGTGTGTGATCTAATCAGCGCAAATGTGGCACAGAGCTCGAGTCTGGCCAAAATTGAATCAAAATCAAAATCCAAATCGAAATGTGCTGACAACGAACATGATAACTAATTGACAGAGTTGTTGTAGTTGTTGTTGCGTCAATTGCAGCTGTTGCTCTTGTTGTTGTTGCTGTTGTTGCTGTTACCAATACGATTATTGATGGCCAGTCCAAGTGGGCCAACTGATAAGCCCGGCCATAATAGATGCCACTTCTGCAGCCAATCTGTTCGACAAATCCACAAAAACTGATTTTTGCTCAATTAAATCATTTGAGAGCCACATTTGACAGCCACATTTGACAGTCACATTTGACAGTCACATTTGACAGTCCTATTTGACAGCTACATTGCACATTAACAAGCGCTTTTGGTATTACCTGCACCCATCCAATTACCAACATTTTCACAACTGTTGACCATTAATCAAGATTTATTCAACATTTTTGGTTTTGAATTCTTGTTTTATTTACTTGACAAAAGTTGATAACATTACAAATTGTTCAATCCTTATATCCAACTATATATACATATATCTTAGTTGCTGGCCTTCTATCTGTTCTCCTATCCATATATCTACAGTTTTTTTTTCAATGTATACATCTTTCTTTTTCAATTATTTCATTATTTTTATCTATTTTTGAATTTCACTTAGACTTCTTCCACATATTCATATGTATACACATATATCATCATTTTTCCTATAAAACAATATATATATATATATATATATATATATATATCCATACAGCTATTGGTCTATCTTTCTTTTTATATGGTTATGAATACATAAATTTATATATCAAACTTTCTATCTATATCTATTTTATTTTATCCACCCTTCTATCTACTTATGGTTCCATCTATCTATCTATCTATCTATCTACCTATCTATCTATCTATCTATCTGAATCCTACTACCAGATTTACATATTTATCAATATATCAAACATTTGTTATCCTTTGCATATATATCTTACTCAATATATTCATCTATCTATCCATTTTCCAAATAATCATTTATATATCTGTCTTAATAGACTATCTATGCATATATCTATCTATATATCGAGCTTTCGATCTATCCATCTCTCATTCCATCCACCTCTCCCTCTACCCAATCCAATCCTTCTTCAATCCATCTCATCTTCGATTCAGCTCTCGTATGGAGATATTAGCCGGTCTTAACGATGTGTCCGGCAGATGGATATGCTCAACTTAATGATACCCTTCAAGTGCATTTTTATGTGTGGCAAGGCATAAAAAATGCAAATAAAAATACAAGAAGAAGAAGGAGAAGGATGGATATGCAAATAATGCCTCAGCTGTGCTGCCGCTGCCGCTGCCGCAAGGCGGGGCGCAACCGTCGAGTGGGCGTGGCAAAAAAAGCTTCTGCAACATTTTCGATGATTAAATGCAAACACGCAAATATATTTGTATCTGTGTGCGTCCACATGTGTGTGTGTGTGTGTGCATTTGTATTTGTCGACTGGCAACTGTCTTCAAAATATGTAAAAAATAAAAGTTCGCATTCATAATTTATGCAATACACACACACACACACACACACACACACGCACGCACACCCGCACACTTATGATGGAAAATATTTGCATGAGAGATGCCGAAAAACTGTTTCTGCAGACAAAATGAAAATTGAATGCCTTAAAACGTGGCCATAAGTAAAAGTAGATGATTCGAAAATGTGCTCGACTCGCCTCCTACTCAAATAAATGCAAACGATTCTTATGGCTTTTCCTCCTTGTTGTAATATTTCGAACAAAAAGCTGTCAACGCTGTTTGCCTTGCAGCAACAGACTATCCGGAGTGTACATGATCGACTGGAAAGATACCCTGTACTGCACATTTGTGCGCTAAAGAAGTCTCTGCTGGGAATTAATTCTATGAAGAGTTCTTGTGAGAATATCGAGAGTATACCTCAGTGAGTGACTAGCTGGATACCCTGCAATGGGTCTCAGGTCTGAGGATAGCTTTGATTGGAATTCACCAGCTAGATACCCTGTATTGAATATGTTTCTATTATGTAAAGCTCTGCTTTATATAAATAATATGAATGCTCCTGCTTGCATATCAGATGCAGGATACTGAAAGTGTACGTGAGTGACCGACTAGCTAGATACCCTGTGAAGAAATCTTGGGAGTTAAACAAAGCTTTACTTTGAATGAATTATTATTATTATGAAAAGTTTCTATTTGTCCTCCACCTATGGATTAATGTAGATGCACATAACTGAACGACTAGCTACGTACCCTGTAAGAATTTGCTGAAAGCACAAAAGTGAATGACTATAAAGATACCCTTTACAGAAGTTTCAGCTTAAGAATATAACTTTTATTGGTATAAACTCTATGAAGAAGATTTGTGTTACCTTACAGCTAAAAACAAGGAGTAAGAATCGACTAGCTATATACCCTGTAATGAGGATGCAAGTGCTAAAACAAATTTCGTTCAACTGTCAACTGTCAACTTTGACGAAGACTCTCGCAATTGCAAACCAGCCCACAACAATTAAAGTCGTTTACAGGGTATGCAAGTGTACAAAAAATGTATGCAAATAAAGAAAATGAAATGGCTTAAAATGGAAATGCTGCAGAATATGTTTTGCCTCCCCTTTGCATATTTCATGATGCATTTTGTTGAATCGAACTGAATAACAAAAATGCCCTTTGGCAATGCAATCGCAAAGTATTTGCTATCTTATCTTTGGGAGAGAACGGCGAGCAGGGGAAGGAGGGGGGTTGGGGGTGAGTTGTGCTAAACATATGCTATAATTTAGTATCTGGCAATTGGTTTAATTAACCACTTACATGGCTTTAATTCAACTGCAAATTTCAGTCGATTGGATGACTCGACGATAAGCAAAAACATTTTGTGGCTGCCACCGCGGCTCGTGGCAGGCGTTTTGTGGCAGCGACTGCCACCGTTATCTTCCTTATCGCATCAGCAATTTGTCCGATAGATAAAGCACAGTCAGAGACCAACACCTGGCATTGATTTATGCCTAGAAAAAACCCATGTTTCGCTCCCGGGCAGCTGTTTGGCTTAGTTAGTTAGTTGGCTAGTTGGCTGCTTTAGCTCCTGGCCAAACGCTTTGCCATGAAGTATTTTCCGCTTCATTTTTGTACCCTGTACACAGTAATTTATCCGATAGTGGGTAGCTGCAAGAGTGGGCAGCGTTTGCCTGAGTTTTAATTATATATATTACGAAAAACAGCGAATTCCATTATTCTAGCGCTTTATGAGTTATCAAATTTTTAAATATTTTTGATATTCAATAAACGTAGTTTTATACAAATAAATTATTTTTCGATAAAAATATTATCGATTTATATTCTAAGTATCACTCTAGTATCTATATCACGAAGTTCGATATCTTATAGATTAATGCCAATGTTTTCGATTTACTTGCCAATTGAATATACATACATATCTGTCTAAATTCAGACTTTCTTAGGTAGGGATCATATTTTGGCTTATTCTCATAATAACAGGGTATCTCTTTGCCTGCTACATCAATAAGGTATGGCCTACTTTAAATATCTTTAGAGATTCGAAGGCAAACATATTTGATTTGAAAAACTCTTAGATACAGGGTATCTCTTAGCTCAGTATTAAGCTATTTGATTTCTTATACGAATATGAATATGAATATTTAATATCTGCGAAATGAAAAAATGAAAGCTTTGAGAACGGGGTTCGGGTTCGACATAGGTTTGGGGTTCGGGTTCGGGTTCAGGATAGTTATTATTAAAACAAAAAGCGTGCCCAAATTTATAGCCGTATTATTTGTTATTTATTTAAGCCATAAATATGAATATCGAATAAAGAAATAAAGAAATGTCAGCCCGTTTTTACGACACGGAAATACGCAAATACCCTAAGCCAGTGGGGTCTGATAGGCTGATAGGCTGATAGTTTGTGTTCGTTAGGGTATGAAGAAGTAGCTGTAAATTATTGAGCAAGTAAATTGATGCACAGAAAGTACATTGAATATTTAAGATATGGGAAAAATGAAACATTTAACAAAACTTGTTATTTAAATTTTGAGTTCATTGAATTGTTTAAAATTTACGAAAATAATAGTATTTTAATTGAAATGTATTTAAAAAGTTAATCACTTAAAGACAATAATGGTATAATTTATGAATAATTAAAAAAAAAGTAGCATGTAGATAAATAGTCGAATATATATTTTAATAAATACGATTTTATATACTTTTCTATTTAAATTTAAAGTCTTTCTGTTTTATAAATTATTTAAAGCTTTGAATAGTTGCTATATTATGTAATTATTTCAACATAAAATTTCTTTTTCATTCATTGTTCATTTTTGTATTCAACATTTTCTTTGGATCTTCGTTGATATTCATTTGTTGCTTGTGAAAAAATAGCTTAAATTTTAAATTTTACTTCAAATAACATGAGCTAAGTTAAAGAGTATCTACAGCAAACTATTGTATACCCTGTAATCTGTTTTAGCACTAGCCTTGCAGTTGATTAAGTCCCTATTCAAATGCCATAAGCAAAACCCCTTTAAATGGTTTCCCCTCTTCCTACACCTAAAGAACATTATTATAGCGTATCTGTAACCGCGCATACCCTCATATTACACTACTTTTTTCAGCATTGTTCAGCACTGACTCTAGTTTGGTTCTTTTTGGCCTTTTTTTGGGCTCTGGGACTGGTTGAGGCCGTTGCGTTATTTATGTGGCCATAAATTTGGAGCTGAAAGCAAAGCCGCGCGACTGGCTGCGAGCAAATAGCTGCACATAGCCGCTAATACCCTGTACGCACATATGTGTGTGTGAGTGTGTGTCAGTGTGTGTGAGGGGTGGGCTAAGCCTTGACGCTTCGCTGCAAATGAGCAGCAGCGAAGGCATTTGAGCCAAAAGCCGCTTAAGGACTTTCGACAGGGACATGCAAGAGGCTTAGCTCAATGCGGTTCGCTGATTTTCAATGGAGAGCCACTGCCACTGCCAGTTCCAGTTCCACTAATAGTTCTAGTTCCAGTTCCAGTTCCAGTTCCAGCTATAACTGTGCCCATTTGGCCGGCTCGTGTGTTAGTTACATAATTTAACATTCGCTGCAAACATTTCCGCTGAATTTGAGGCTCGCACGCAAAGCCGAAGGATCCGAAGGATACGAATTTTTTCCTCCTCTGTAATCAACTGGGTGTCATCGTAAGGTCATCAGCGCTGGACACACGCAATCGAAAAGTCAGTCGCCAAAGCACCAGGTACACCCCCTCCTCCTCCCCCTCACCCTTCCCACTGGCCAGAACTCGTGTCCAGCTGCTTATCAGAGGCCGTGCATCGCACATAATGTTCGCCGAGCACGTCAACGGGCCCTCGCTTGTAAACAAATTAGAAGCGTATCCTGCCCGGAAGTCCTGCACACACACACACAGCACACACACACACACACACAGACACACCTATACACAGAAAGATAACGGGACAAGCAAAACTGTTAAAAAACGAGGCAGGCAGCGCTCGAATGTAGCCTCAACTTTCCCTTTCGAGGTGTCCTTTTGACGGATTCGTTCACTTTGACAGCAGCAAAAGGACGTTGGCCTAAATCAAAATCGGTTGGCTTTAGCACTGAATTCCAATTGGTTTCCTGGAATCAATCGTGGTTTAAGACAAAGCAGATTCCTTATAGAACAAGCAAATCGAAAACTAAATCAAATTGTAAAAAAAAATACAAAAATTTTAAGAAGAGATCGAGCTCAGATGTAGAATGTTTATATATATAGAATGTATATATAGAGATATTTGCTGATCATTTACACTTATATCCAGACACATTTATAGATCAATATTCATTAATCCATATAGATTCGATTGGGGTTATATAATTGAATATTTAAATATGTTGAAGTCTTAATGTCTTAACTGGTTTATCAGAGGCTAGACCATAAACTATATATTTAATTATACTAATTAAACTGAATTATAATGTAATGATAGAACAGACCGAGAGCTTATTTATGAGTTTCATAATAAACCTATAAGTCTGAATATTTATAAATTAATTGAATAAAATAAATTGCACTTCATATAATTTTTGTTATACAATCAAGTCTGCAACTTCTTTCTTTAGATAAGCACATCAGCTGCTAGAGTATTCACGCTTTCGGCTTCAGCAACTGCATAAACTTTGCGCCTCTTCATTAATTTCTTGAACAAAGTTTTACTTTGCTTTGGTCAACATTTTCCCTCCATATTTTTCTTTTCCTTTTTATTCTTTTCTTGTTTGTTGCCTTCTGCGGAAAAGGCGCGAAATTTGTTTGACTAACTGTGCTTTTCACTCAGGTGGGGGCCCACACCTAGAAATCAGTTTGTTCTGCCGCCTCTTTAAGCCGCAATTAACTTCGTGGCTTTAAGCCCGAAACATTGACCAAAACTTCGGACCCCGAAAAAGAAACAAAAAAAAAAAAAAAGAAACGCTCGTAAAGCGGGAAATTTGATGTCCGACTCGCACGCAATGTGAACGAAACACTTTTTCATTCTAATTGGCACTCGCCTACGCTTAACTAATCTACACAAAACGCAGCTACCCGAGGGTATTTTTGTTTCATTTTGTTGTCGCTGCTGCTATTGTTGTTGTTGTTGTTGTTGTCGTCTTTTGTTGTATTGTCATAATTTTGATTGAGGAGCCAAATTGGTATTTTGTGATATATTGACTTTGTCGCTCTACTGTCGTCTGCTTAGTCACTCGTTTTTTATACGATATACCCAGTGAAAGTGGGAATCGGGAGGATTGTTGCAGTGCATACGTATGTATGTAACAGGCATGTAACAGGCTTGACTGAGTGAATAATATTGTACTGGTTGAGTAAAAGAGTCGATTTTTTCCCCTTTATACTC
The DNA here is from genome assembly GCA_037075185.1 of Drosophila pseudotalamancana. NCBI lineage: Eukaryota > Metazoa > Arthropoda > Insecta > Diptera > Drosophilidae > Drosophila > Drosophila pseudotalamancana. The sequence goes on along the minus strand of JBAMCK010001078.1, from coordinate 60,819 downwards.
TCAGTCCGCATGTATGAAAGCGTATATCTCGGGACGTAAAAGACCCAGAGTCCTATTACTTTACAGTTTGATAATTCTATACCACCCAAAGATGAAGTTTACTTTGAATATACGAACACACTTTCCGTTTCCTGTGTGTGTGTATGATTAAGTTTTTGTGTATGTACGAATGTAGAAAGAAGCCAAAATATTAGAAACTACAACCAGACTGATTATGCAGGATGTATAATAGTTGGGTATGCCCTACCGATGCACTCTTATTTGCTTACTATTGTTGTTGTTGTTGTAGCTCGGCAATTAGAACCCTCGCAGTCCAGCGACCACATCTACATAGCAATTATGGCTTATGGATCTACCCCAAAGGGTTGTTTTAACGCACTGTCATTTGAGCTCTACGTACAACACTCCACACCCACACCCAGTCCCAGTCCCAGCCCCACCCCCACACTATGTACTATATACTAATATACATACGTGTATTGTATATCCCCACTCCCAACTCTTTCTCTACCCGTCAAGCACTTGCCTTCTGCTAACACCAATTTGTTCATTGATTTTGCGACACAAATTAAAAATAATGTTTCAACAAAAGCGCTTAGAGATGAACAAAATCAGTACGACTAACAAATACTCTAGCAAGTTAAATATAATAGGGTGTACATTCTTATGGGATAAACAATACTTAGAATAAATGAAATTGAAATTAATTACCTTTAATATTGATGTAACTATCTATAGCTATCAATAAATTTGCAGTTAAACGCCTTTCTTTGCGATTCTCATTGCACATATATCGTTAAATGATGTTTATTTCAGTCTCTCGCACAGCTTTCTTTCATATAACCCCATTGCATGGTCTTGCACACTCTTTCGCACTTCGTCACCAACCGGATGGCATAGCCAATACACCCCTTTTCCCTCAATTGCCGCGTTGCCTGATTGTGCAACTGTTCGTCGCTGTCGCATTTCATTTCGAGTTGACTGACTTCAATCTGTCACCAGAGAGTTTCTTGAGGTCTTTTATTATTATTATTATTGTTATTGTGCGCCGCCTTTCAATTTCCACTGCTTCTCCCGCTGCTGCTGCTGCTGCTGCTGCTTCTTCTTCTTGTTCTCCTTTTTAGAATTCGCCAACCCCTCGGGCAGGGGTTGTGCATATGGCAGCATTAAAAAACCCACACGTACAATGTCCAAAGAAATTAGATGTCCTCGCTGTGCCCAGCCTCCCTCTCCTTCCCCCCTCCCCTATCCTTCCTTCGCCTTCCTCTTCGCTCCCCTCTCTGCTGCTCCTCGCGTGACATATAATTCAGGCTAGGTGCAACGACGTGGACAATGAGACAATGGACAGCTCAACGCACACGCCCACCGCCCCCGCCTACACAAACACACACATACACACACACACACAGAGACAAAAGGCGCTGTGTCGTCTGTCTGATGAGTTTCGCCCGTTTTGTTCGCTTCTCTTTCTTGTCGCCCTGCTGGCCCAGCCTCTGGCCCATGGCCACGCCCACAAATTGCTCGGCACATTATTATTGTCGTTTTTAATTTGTGTGCCCCAAAAGAAATTGCAAACAGTGCCTCCCCATTGTCTGCAACACTTCAAACGTGAAACGCAAACTCGACAGCAGGTTGAGCTACAAAAATATTACATATTGTTTATCATCTACCTTTCCTTATCCTTTTCCCCTTTCCCTTTTCTTTTTTCCTTTTCCTTTTCAAAGGTGGGCAACAGCCAACCCACTCTTCGGCAAATTATTTACGCTTTGATAATCCCTGACAATTGCGACTATGTGATCTATTTGTATGATATATCTTTGTACTCCACTCTTGAACAAGAGATAAATTGATCCTTTGATTTTAATTCTTATTCTAGTCCCACAGATACTTTTTTAATAGACAAGATAATGCTTTCAAACTTGGTAACCGTACTCTTAATAATGTCATCTATAAGATATTACAATTTTATAAGATACGGTTTACTTACTCAGGAGCTATTAAACATAAGTAAAGTCTCTAGAAAAACTATTTTTTCAAGATTTAATTTAATTTTTTAATATTTTAATTTTAATTTTAATTTTGTAGAGGATCAAAACTTTTCAAAGATTTCTGAAAAAAATAAACAACTCTTTTTTTTTGAAAAACGTTTTATATATAATAAATATATATAAAAGGGCATTTCGTAGAAAAAAGAACAGAGAACCCAACACAATCTGAAACCTTTAAAAAAAAAACTTGTCAAATATAATATTTATATATTCAACATATTATATAATATATATATGAAATGCTTTTCAGCACTTGCAAAGTGAAAAGCAGGATCACAAATCAAATCCCAATAATCCGTATTCTTTTTTTTTACAAATTTGTCTTTATTATATATGAATAATAAATTGTTGTTGAACAAAATAAAAGGTTTTATCTCTATAAAAAAAAGACGGAAGTACATTGGGCTGCCTTTCATAAATTATTAGGAGTTAAAAAAAAAAGGAAGAAGAAGGTATTCAGAGGGGAAAATGAAGAGAAATATAAAGTTAATTACAAATAAATGCAAAAACTGAGAATTTGCAAGATATGTGAGTGTATGTGTGTGTATGTGTATGTGCATGCGTGTGTGTGTGAATTGAGATGAATGTGTTAATACTTGAGTGTTGCAAAAACTAACATAAATTACGTATAAAACTATGCGAGTTTTTGTTGTTGTAGTTGTTGTTGTGAATGTGTGAGCTATGAGTCATTAAGTTCGATTAAATGTGAATGTGTTATAACTAGCAATACAATTTATGTATATATATATATCATATATATATCTCAATTGGTTATAAATTATTTTGTAAAAATATTTGTAAATCCATTTGCTTTGTTTTTTTTTTGTGATTTTCTTTGTTTTTTTTTCTGGTTTTTTTTTTTATGCAGTTTTCACTTGCGAATGTTTCGAGTTTTCTTGTATTTTCGTTTTTAGATTTTCTTTGAAAATAATATCACGTGGCGGCAGACACAGAGATGGCAGAGAGGCAGATACTCTACTTTTGTTGTTGTTGCTGCTGCTGGTTGTTGCTGTTGCTGCTGTTGCTGTTGCTGCTGTTGCTGTTGTTCTTGTTGTTGCGGTTGTCGTGCATCATTTGTATTAAACGATTGCGCTTGGCCGCATCCGATCTGCTGTACTCATCGAGGAACTGCAAGGCACGATCGTTAAGAGGCTTATAAAGTTAACGGGGACACCCTTCCACATATATACATGCATATATATATGTGTACATATGTGTAGACTACTCACCCCCAGATCGAAGTCGCGTGATATGATCTGCCGGGCCGGGGCATTGTTGTAGCACATGGTGACCAGGAAGGGATAAATCACGGGATTGAATTGGGTCGAGAGCATCGACAGATTCTTGAAGATCACCGCAAAAGGTTCCGTTATGAGCAGCTCCTGGTGCCTGCGATTGTTAACGCTGAAGAAGGCCAGCGAGGCAATCAAATCGATCAGCATGGTCGAACTTTCGGCATTCGGATTCACCGTTGTTTGATTCACGCTGCAATTGAGTATAACGGTCAACACGTCCAGAAGCTTCAGCGACAAAGGACCCTCCACCGAGAGCACGTCCTGCAATAAGAGAGAGAGAGAGGGAAAGAGTGGAAAAAAGGACTCATTTAATTGGCAACAGAAGTGAACAAAATTTTGGAATCACTGTGCAAATGTTTTAATTAAGTCAAAGCAAATATCAAAGAGTGGCACTTGTTTAGACCAGCAACTGAAGTGCTCAATTGTTTGTTGTGCGTGTGCAAGTGTGTTTGTGTGTGTGTGTGTGTGTGTGGTACACATCTATTTGCATAGCGGAACGCAGCAGGACGAACGGACTCGCCTCTAATTTGTTTGTTTTGGCAGCCGAGCGGCCAACTGCGAAGGCCGAGCCACAGGATAAAAAACCAACATCGAGTCACAAATTAAGGGTGTGAGGCACAATCAGATACCCTGCAATGAGTGTTGACTACAAAGGGTCTAAAGTAAATACACCAAAAGCCGATGCCTGGTGTAAAACAAATATGTGCGGCAATCTCTTTAGCTCTCATTTCGTATATCGATAGTTATTAATCGATAGTGATGTTTTGAGAAGCGCAGCGAAGAGACATGAGTGGGAGTCTGATCAATGATGAACTAGCTTACATTTTATTTATTTATCATTATAATTCTATCAATTAAAATATATGTAAGTGATAAGTAGTGATTGACTTATCGATTAATCGGATAATAAATATTTAATTGATTCTTAAGAAATAATATAGAGGCCCTTATTCAAATAAATAATAAAAGGCATAATCAATAAGTATTGATATATTACTTATTAGAATGAATAATTGAAAAGAATTTATTTAACACTATATCCCATCTGGTAAATCGATAAATGCTTGTCTGTACATACAAATTTTTCGTCTTCGATAAATATCGATAAGTAATTTGTAAGCAGAATTACACAAATAAGATGCCAAATTAATGACATTTCGATTCCCAGACATCAATTGAGTTGATTTAGCGTAAAATCTGTTTACGCCATATGTTCTATATAATCTATATGGAGACAAATCGGCTCTGAGGGCAAACACAATGCAACCCTAAGCAAGGAATTGGCTTTAATAACAACCCCTTGGGCTGCACTTTCGAGCCTAAGTAGCTTTTAATTTATGCTAATCACACGTACTTGAGAATCAGAGCCTAAAGTAATCAAGCGACCCCGCGCGGCATTAGCAAACGACTAAAACAACCCTCGCTGCGCACAGTGGGCGATAAAAACACAAATGCAGAAAAAAAAAACTCGCAACTTGTGCGAGCATTGAGCAAATATTTAGCCAAACAATTGACGTGCCTGGCTGGTTGCTTCACTGGCATGGCGAGGACTAGGAGGAGGGGGTAGGGGTAGGGGTGGGGGGTCAAGGGTCAGGGGGCAAGCAGGATGTAGTAGGCAGGATATGAGCGAGGATTTGTGCATGGCTCAGAGAGCAAACGATGCGCGATGCCGAGCGGCGGCATCCTTCAAAAAACAATCAGCCAGTCAGTAGCTGCCGCTGTATATATGTATGTATATATGTGTGTGTGTGTGTGAGTGTAGATGGTGTGTGTGTGTGTGTTGTGCTTGGGTTAAACTTGAAAATTTCATTTTACAAAGTCAATATTTGCAAGGCAGAGCAGCAGCAGCACTTGAAAATTGAGCTCCTCTGTGGTTGTGCGTGTGTGTGTGTGTGTGTTGGTGTGTGCGTGTGTTGGTGTGTGTGTGTGTTGGTGTGTGTGTGTGCCAGTGTGTGTGTGCTGCTGTCTCTCGCTGATTAAAACCAAATCAAATTATTTGCCAGCCAAGAGTTATACGTACATATTTTTTAGGCAAACACAACAACAAAGGGCGAGGCAGAGGCAGAGGCAGGGGAAGAGGAAGAGAAGGCAGAAGAAGAAGGAGATGAAGATGAGTGGAGTTTTGTCTATTTTTTGGTGGTAATTTAAAACAAATAAACTGGCGGGCAAAAGTTTTTTGCTTAACTTGGCCTAATCCGTTGCCAAATGCCGCTTGCCTGCATTTTCGTATTTCGCTGTTTGCTCAACAAATTAGTTTGTCAAGTGCGTTTCGCTTCGAGAGAGGGTGAGACAGAGAGAGAGAGAGAGACATGGGGAGAGGGACAAAACTTTGGTTTGGTTGAAGAGCTGGAGATGGAGATGGAGATGGAGATGGAAGGAATTCTCGAGGCTGGGGCCACAAATATTGACACGAGGCAACAGGAAATGAAATGTAGACAAGCCAATGTGCAGGCAATCACTCAATCAGTCAGTCAGCCAAGCAGTCAAGCAGCCACTCACTCACTCACTCACGCACTCAGTCAATCAGTCAATCGTGCTTTCATATGCCGTTTCATCATCTGGCAAATAAATTGGAATTGGAATTGAAATTGAAATTGGAATTGAAATTGTGGCCAAGGAACGATCTAAGTTGGGAAGTCAGTTAGTAGCTAAGCTGTCAGTCAGTCAATCAGTCAGTCAAGCATTCGTCAATCTTACGCTACATCAATCTTAGGTCTCAGTCTAGTGTTAGTCAGCAATCCATTCCATCTAGCTTATTTATCATAAGCCATCAATCTCTCCATTAATCTAAAAAATTTAAAAAGGAACTAAATGAGGCTGTCAGTCAGTCTATCAATCAGTTTATTAGCGGAGCGTTCAATCAAGTTTATGATTTATCAGATAACCGACTCTTTTTCTAGTAATAAGTCAGTTTTAACTAGTTAGCTAGTCAAAATAATCAATCAGTTCTTTAATCAGTCAATCAGACAATCAGTCAGTGACTCAATCATTCAGTCGATCAAAATCTTCCTCAACAGTAAAAAGAATCTACTTGCAAGCTGTCACTATTTTGCGGCTAATACGAAAGTGAGTTTGCCAAGCATTCAGTTAGTCTGACATGCAATCAATCATGCCCTTCGTTTGCATCAATCAGACTTTACGTAATTTACAAACGCTGAATCAAACATCACATCAGTCGTCAATCAAACCCCTTTGCTTGCATTTCACTTCCCGCTTCAACATTCAATCAAGCAACAACAAGGCGCTAAATCGTTGACTCCATCAGTCAGTCAATCAAACGCTTCCTCAACGGCCTGCTTCGTAAGTCAAGCAACTTGCAACCACTCACTAATTCGCGGTTAACACAAGTGAGTCTGGCAAGCATTCAGTAAGTCTGTCTGTCCGCCTGTCAGTCAGTCAGTCAGTCAGTCAATCAATCAGCAGCTGCTTTCGTATGCCGTTTTATCTGGCATTCGACTTGCAATCCGTCAGACTTGCCACCTGTGCATACGGAATGCATCTTCCCTCCAGCAGCCAGAGTGACGACATATTTGCGCAGCTACCCCCAAGTAACAACCCCAGAGCAGCAACCCCCGCCCCCACCCCTAAAAGAAACCACCCAAAAGCTGAGCAAATGTCAGTTGGGGGCCGCCATTGCGGTTCAATGGAGGCGATGTTGTTTGTCATTTGCGCAAATGTCATGCGGCGGCAGCAACACCTCCCCCTCCCCTACCCCTCTACCCCTACAACTCACCTGTTGACAACTAAATGTCACCTGTCGAGCCAGTCATGACATTTTGCCAATATGCAAATTTGGCTGCCACTCAACGACAGAAAACTGCGCGCGAATCCGCAGCAAAACGGCGACAACTTTTCCAATTGTTGTTGTAGTTGTTGTTGTTGTTGTTGCTTAAACTAAATTCTAACTTTTAGCCACAATTTGTTGTTGTCGTTGCTGCTGTTGTTGGGGTTGCTGTTGGGGTTTTGCTCAATTTTCGCAGGCGATTTCACGTGCGAGAAACTTCTCAAGTGCAAAGCAAAGAAAAGCAACAAAATCTAAAAACAGGAACAAAAAACTTTTTCTTTGCTTAGTCGAACACCAAATGCCCTTGTTGGAAAATATATAAGCCTGATCGGGTGAAAATTGATTAAAAATTATATGTAAAAATTGCCAAAATTATTTAATTAACATTCGGAACTAAACACATTATAATTCAGATTGCAAAATATAAAATGTGATCCATAAATAATTGTTACATATAATAAATTATTGAATATAGTCTATATTATCAGATAACCCTTACAAGATAAAAGCCAAATGGTTCGAAAATGCAAGCCTTATAATATAGACATAGGTTTGTTTATAGAGAGAATTAAGTGATTAATATTTGGGATAAAGATAATGAGACCGACTAGAAGATATCTTAAAGCAGACAACATTTATGGCTTATATTCATATTAAAGACGAACACTTTCAATAATAAAAATAAATCTGAGAGATAAAAATTGAGTTTCAAAACTGTTTTCAAATGTATATGATACTTAGGATAGTACATATATTAAGTATGCCTTCAAAAGAAAGAAAATATACTATCTATGTTGATTTCAATTTATGAAACTCATAAATAGAGAGAAAACGAAGTCAAATTCGATTGAACTCCAATTAAAAGGGAGAGTTAATCAAGAAAATGTAACATATGATGATATATGTATATCTCAACTGAAAAAAGATTTTGCTAAGTCACAGGAGTATCGAAATACCTCATTGTAGGGCAACGGCAGTAAAAACTCAGCATAATGAAATTTTCAACGGGTGACTTTGTGATTTGTTTAAGCGGCATTTGTCCACTTGAGAGATGGAAAGAGGGGGAGGGGGAGAGGCAGGTATATGTGTGTGTGTGTGTGTGTGTAAGAGGGGGCGGCTGTTTAGATCCGCCGACTGACAACTCACCTGAAAACTGGTCACATCCAGCGAAGCCAGCGAGACTAAAAGATTAAAAGTCGATGAGGCCAACGCCGTCGTGCGCGGCGGAATGCATTCACCTGCAAAGGAGCAGCAGAGGAGGTAGAAGCAGAATAAGTATGATAAGTAAAAGAAGAAGAAGCAGCAGCAGCAGCAGCGAGCAGCAACGGATATTGATAGCTATACGCCATAAAAGGCAACTACAAATGGAAAAACTTTACAATCTTGTACAAAAGAAAAACAATAATAAGAAAATGGAAAGAAAAAATCAAAATTAATTTCCGCCAGCGAACGAAACTCACGTAACCCGCAACTCACATCCAATTAGCACCCCCCGCCCCCGCCCCCACTCCAGCCCCTGCTGCTCTTTCACCTGCCCAGCTACTGTTTCACAGATTTAAGATCCGTTATAAACTCACCTATGGGCACAACGCAGCCGGACAACATGGCGATGGTGCCGAAGAGTTCAGTCGATTTGGCGGCCCCGAGCAAACGTGTCGGATCGCCAGGACCTGCGGAGGTGGAAGGAGGAAAGAGGAAGCGGGTTAATTAGCTGCGTCCTGTTTACCTTTGGCCAAGGTGTGACTTCGCCGTGACTCACCGGGCGGACAAACATCAATGAACCGGGTCAGGAAGCCCAACGTGGTCAACAGGCTCAACATTACGCTTTGGTTCTGCTCGATCGACTCCCGCACCTTCATGCACCGACGCGAGAGCATTCCGATCAGTCCGGTGATCACCGCGTAGCTGTAAAAGCAAGAGAGAGAGGGAGAGAGAGAAGGAAAGAGAGAGCGTGAGTGAGTGGGTTAAATATTGTCATATTAGCGATATACATCAAGATAGATAAAAAGGAGAAGGATAGGCCACATAGAGAGAGAGAAAGAGAGAGGGAGAGTTGGCCAAAAAAGTCAGATATAGATGCAGAAGGACGGATATAGAGAGAGCATGACAGAGAGAGAAGGCAGAAAGAGAGAAGAGAGAAGGAGAATGGAGAGAAGAGAATATATAAATTGAAAAAATAGAAAAAGAAATAATATGTATAGAGAGAGAGAAAGAATAGAGAGAAAGAGAGGGGCGAGCAAGAGAAGTAAGAGTAACAGCAACAAAATTAAATAAAGAGGGAGAAAAAGAGAGAGAAATAGAGAGAATGACTTTGATAAAAGTAAAGACAGACAAAATGAAAGAGTAAGATTGAGGCAGAAAACGAGAAAGTGAGGCTGAGAAAGAATGAAAATAAAACTAAGGTAAGATAGAAAACGAAATACTTTAGAATGTTGTTTTCTGCAGATTTTAATATCCACCCCCAAAGGTGGAACTTAAGTGAAATCAGAAAAGCCACAAATAAAAATTCTAAGACAAATACAGTCCATTATTAAAAGTGTAATTATATATAGATGCACGATATTTTGTCATCTCCTTCATTCAAGAAATCCAGATATATTCCACCATCCCATTTACAATACTACTCACTCACACACTCACACACACACACAAACTGGCTTTTTATACTCAATTTACGAGTTTTGTATGAATTGGCGGGCGGCTAATATCCCTGTCCCTGATATCCTTCATATGGTAATCGAGGACACGCGTTTGGCATTAAGCGTGCTTCGAAATGCAAAAACGATTAGCAGGAGGCATTCGCATAAAATTGTTGCTAAATGTTTGTAAGCAAATAAGGACTCAGCCACCAGCCAGGACATTCGCACAGCTAAATGTGACAATGCATCCAATGAGCAGCTCAACTGAAAGCCTGATAGCGAGAGAGAGACAGAGAGATGTGGAGAGGGAAAGGGGAATACGACCTGAGCTTAAGAAGTGCAAATTCCAGCTCTCTTTTTATACCCTCGACCCATTTTTAATGGCTAAACAGGGTATGAAGTTTTCGGGAAACCCCATAAAGTATGAATATATCTTCAACAGTCTGTCCGTCGATCTGTCCGACTGTACGAACGGGTTGATCTCAGGAGCTATAAGAACTAGAGACTTGAAAATTTGTATGTAGGCAAATCGAGTTTGTTTTCGATAGTCGATAACTTTTTCCATTATCTTGTAATCGATAACAGGTTTTAGCTCCCGAGGGTATCTCCTAGCCGAGCACACTCCTCAAGAGTTTTCTTATCCTGATTTATTTTCTGTTGTGCAAATATTTCGCTTCACATGTTTCGCATTCAATTAAGAACTCTGCTTGATTACAAACAATAAAAATATCACTCGCCTTTATTTGATTCGTGATTTATCATAATAATTGCTCTCGAGCATGAACGCAAATCATCATCAATTACAAGACAAACCGAGAGGAGGACTGTGTAAAGAGCAATCGTTGATTTGCCACTCGACAACAACCCACTCGTCGACTCGTCGACTCTCTACTCTCCACTCAACAGTCTCCATTCTCCTTTCTCCACTCTCCTTTCTCCGCTCTCCATTCGCCAGTTTGTGTACCAACTAAATGAATGGCACACAAATTTTGTACTATTTAAGTGCAGAATTCATCAAGCAATCGACTTAACCCAAACAAATAACAACGGGATATTCTCTATAAAGCACACTCGAGGCCAACACAATAGAGTCCCTACAAATTTAAAGTAAATACTGTGAAACCAGGTAATTCTAAGGATATGTGAAGGATATCGCAGACGAATATTTTGACTAAATTAGAAATATTTTCAGAGATTGAGTAATAATAAACGTTAACTCTAACGCTTCATCATTCGGAGAAGGAAAATATCTTAAATTAGGAATCACTATTAAGGATATTATGTAGGTTAATAAGCCAATGCCAAAAACGTTCTAAAACAACAAAAAGATATGCCATAGTAATAAAATATTTGCATTATTAAATAATTTATAATTTATTTTAATTTATTTTAATTTATTTTAAAGCTTCATTTTTTTAAAAGTTAATTTAAAAATTCGAGAAATTTTGCAAGAGAGCCGCAAAATGGGTTGCTTAGCGCGCCTATTACGATGACCAATGCTGTATGTACATTGTGTATACACACATATAGACACCCTATAATATGAGTGATTGATACGTCATGACAATGTGCGGATAAAACGAAATAATATTGATGCCAAATGCTGGCCAGAGCAAACAACTACACCGTGAGTGTGGGCGAGGGGGCAGTAGGGGGCGGGGCGCATAGCATTTGACCCCTTTTGACACACAGAGCCTTGACTGCAAGTGTGTGTGCGAGTGTGCGTGTGTGTGTGTGTGTGTGTGTGTGTTTACTTGCGTGTGTGTGGCGCTCAAATAAAAGCGTCCATTACTCAAACTCGCACAGGACACAAACCCCAACCCCTCCCTCAGCCCCAACCCCTTGACAAACAAAAGCGTCAGCTACGTGTCCTCCGAATCCTTGTGAATGGAACTGCGACAGCGATTCAAGTTTGGCTGCTGGAGAGCTCCTTCGGCCTCCTTCTACTTCTTATCCCTTCCCTCCCCTCCTCCTCCACTCACTCCTTCTCCTCTTGCTCTGGCGTTGTCAACTGTAAACATACTTGAGCTTCCTGTTTTGCTATTTGTGCGCGCTGCACACTTAACCAACACACACACTAACACCCACCCACCCACACACTCGCACACACAAGCTGTTTGCCTGGTTGGTCAATGTCCCGGACAAAAAAAAAAGTACTCGGCAAACTCATCAGCACCACAAAAATATCCTTAATAATTTTCTTAAACCAACAAGCACAAAGCTGCATGAAGGATGCTTTTACCCAGTCAACAGCAGAGCTCCCCCCGCCTCGCCTCTGCCTCTTCCTCTTCTTCTTCCTTTGGGCTGTCATCGTTTGTCATCTATGTGTGTGTGTGTGTGTGTGTGTATGTGTGTGTGTTTGGCGAGGACATCGCTTGTGCAAAGTATTTAGTTCGCCTCTCGCCGGGACGCATCAATCCAAACACACAAAATGGCCAACGCCAACGAGAATCGGATGTGGCTGAGGTTTTCCTCCCCTTCCCCATTCCCCCTTCCCACTCCCCCTATCTATCCACTCCTCAGTTACCATTCCGGGAGCCACATAATCGTCACTGCCCGTTAAATAAACAGCAACAGAAGCAGCAGCAGCAGCAGCAGCAACAAGGACATCTAGGATGGCGTCAAAATAAAAATAAAATACGATTCTCACAACTTTTCCCTACAAATAACGAACAAAATAATACTCTAACTTAGTAAAAATATATTTTTGTATGTATCCGAAATAGCAGCAATTAATTAGCAACTATTTACTAAGGGTAGTCCTGCTAACTAGTTAAATGAAATAAATTTTTATATTTTCTATATTATAATAATTAAGGGCATTCCTGCTATCATATTAAATTAAATAAATTTGTATATTTTATTTAAAGTGTAAGAAAACAGAAAATTATTCGAAATTCAACAAATTTTATAAATTTTAATTAAGGGTATTCCTGATACTAAATATATTATATTTAAAATTATAGGTGAAAGCAGAGGAAATATGAGATATGCAGAATTTATTAATGGAACGAAAGGGATATTCCTATCATTTAAATAATCAATCTTGCAAATTACAAAAATTTTAATAATTATTAACATATAATACAGCAGAGTGAATGGATGTAATACCTTTAACCAGATTTATCTATAGAAGAAGACGCTAATATAGATTTAAAGAGGATATTAATTAATTTGAATATGAAAAGCATTGGAAAGAGTTGGTGTAATAAAATTGCAGATAATAAACATTAAGAAACTTCCCTCAAAACCTAAAACCTTAAACCAAGCCACAGATTCGTAGCACCCCATTAAAAGGAAAGAGTATGCCATAATAAAATACGAGACCCTCGGCGCTGGACATGAGCATTTTTTTGGCTGGGTGTGAAAAGGCATTTGGTGCAAAGCCCGAAATAAAATAGAAATAAAAATAAAAATAAAAATAGTGCCGCAAGAGGACGACGTACAGCAGCAGCAGCAGCGGCAGCAACAACAAAGGCAGCAGCAGGAGCAACAACAACAAAAATTAACATCCTTGTTAGTTGTGAAAACACGTTCGCTAAATACGCGACAGAGACGACGCGAGTGTTGAGCAGCAACAACCCCGCAAGGACCTACTCGCAGGAAATGCCAGGACCAAACGGCAGCAGCTCAAGTGAGCGAGTGTGTGTGTTTCTGTGTGTGTGTGTGTGTGTGTGAGTGTGTTTGAGACAGGCGCAAATATTTTAACAAGTGTCAAATGCACACGCTACTTAACTAACTTCCAGCTCTCAATTTTATTTTATTTTTTCTCCATTCCACGGCAGATTTTCACGTGCAGCTTTTCACACACACAGCGAAAAACAAGTAAGCAAACTCCAGTCGAGTGTGCCCGACTAAGAGATACCCTTCTCTATATGAACTCAATTAATACATTAATATCTTTCTTCAAAACTCTCGGAAGGTGTTACGAAACATCCCAAATCTGAAATATTCAATATGTACGATGAATATAAAAAGATGCATATAAATAGTGAGTTTAATGACTGTAACTCTTAATATGTGCGAACTGTGCTCGAAAAACTAATACGTGTTATCGATAACTTGCAAACGAAAGAAGTTATCGATTTTTTAGAACATGTCCAAAGTGCGCGTTTTATAGGATTACCTAGATACAATATTCCAAGTCTCTAGCTCTTAAAGGTCTTGAGATCCACACGTTCATACATACGGACATGCCTTAATCAACTCTCCCACTTATGCTGATGGAGCCTGCCACGCCCCCTGCCTCCTCCTACATGCATTTTTTTCAATATATATGCATTATACCCTGCTTGTGGGTACAGGGTATAGGGAGTAAAAGAAACGCCTCAATTGATTAATAAACAAAACAGGCAACACTTGCACAACACTTGCAGCATTTGCAACTGTGAGCCACGCCCCCTTTTTTGGTTGTTTGCTGCATGTAATTTGGGCATTGATTTCGGCGCTTAAGGCGCATAATCAGAAGCATCGGAAGGCCGCGTCCTGCCAGTTAAACATCATCAACGGATTTGTGTTCAACACAACAATGAAAAGGACATGCAACAGCGAGAGGCAGAGAGAGAGAGAGAGAGAGAGAGTGGGAAGGAGAGGGGGGAGAGTTGCCGGCATAAGCAGGATTAAAATCAAAACAGATTTGCGTTGACAATGACGAGGAGAACGTGGACGAGGACATGGACAAGGACTTTGACAGGACATTTCGGGCGACAGGACATGTTAATGTGCACAGTTGCAAACAAGTTGCCGCTGATATGTGAAACGAAACACCTTGCCACAAGGATTGCAGGACTCAGCTGACATGCACACAAGGACTTGCGCTGCAGACGCGTCCAACCGATGCAGAGGCGTAGTGTAGAGGGGAGGGGGATGCAGGGGCATTGGAGGGGGGTACGGCGGTTCCCTTAAATCGTTTTCAAATGAGTTGAGTTCGAGGTCTTAGCCCCGGGCGCTGATTAACAAGTGCGTTGCATGCGACAAATCCTTTGCAACATATGCCGCACAGATGGAAATTACGTAAGGGAAGGGTACGAAAAGAAGGGGAGGGGCTGTTGTGGGTGTGGGGAAGGGGTAAGAGGTTACGCAATGCAGTTCCAATCGAGCTAAAAGAAAGCCGTAATGGAAAATATATGTACAAGTGAGTGATAATTATAAATACTTCAAAAAAGATGATCCCTGATCAAAGATTCAGATCTTACAATAGTAGATCAGACAGAGAGGCGGGACGATAAATTAAAGAAATATAGGGCAAACATCCAAGTTTAAATGATATGGATACAAAGTGGAAGATACTCCAAGTTTAAGTTTAACAGCTCTTAGTTCCAAAAATAACATTTGCGAGGATGATTATAGATATAAAGATAAAGGTAGAAAGAACCATAGGCAGATAGAGAGAGAGAGAGAGAGAGAGAGAGACGGATACCCATACATAGGAAATAACTAATGGGATAGATATATAGAACTATGTAAAATTTAAATTCGAGGTCAGGTAAATAAAACAAAAGAAACAGAGATGATCTGATAGGAATGTCTCGATATGCGATTGGAAAATATTGTATATTCAGTATGATAGCAAAGAAAAAGAGTATATATAACTCTAACTAGAGGCAGAAGGGAAGAACTTGGGAGCTAGGGCTAAACTTAAACATAATCTACTACTCTTGAGCATTAGCATATTAGCATTTTACCACGTGTTCAACGCTTCTACAGGGTATCAAATTAAAAAATCATTCACTCAGGCAAAGTCAACAATGGCTCAGGCCAAAAAATAGCAGCTGTAAACCAAACCCAAACCCAAACCCAAACCCAAATTCAAGCCGTAAACCCAAACCCGAACTCGAAATAGAAATGAAAATAGAAAATTGAAACAGTAATAGAGATATAAATAGACATAGAAATAGATTCAGATACAGTTGCAGATGGATTCGAACCGCAGACTGAAAACCTAAAACAACAAGCGACAAAAATGTGACAAAAGCAAAAAAAGGTGTTAAATGAAAAGTAAGCCAAGAAGCAGGAGACTCTCAATAGGGGTAGGGGTAGGTGTTAGGGGTAGTCCCCGAAGTTTATTAAAATGCAATTGTGAAATTGTTGTTGCTGGTTGTCAGCACTTGATTAAGAGCAGCCGCGGCTGCCAGTTGACAATCGACTCCGAGTCGAAGTTGTTCTCGTTGTTGTTGTAGGGACTGTGCGCAGGGGTTGCAGCCCCGCCCCCTTCCCAAAAGGGAAAATCTGTAGCTGACGCGTTCCGCTTTGGGTGTCATGTCAAAACAATGCAACTCGATTCCCAGTTTTAGGGTTCACAAACATTCGATTTGAATAAACGTCATGGAAAACTAAATTTAATTGAAAGCGAAAGCCAGCTGATGATAATTACAAACTCAATCATGATGATGATGATGATGATGATGATGATGATGATGCTACCTGGTCACACCTGGCAACTGGCGCTAGCTAACTGTTAAGCCAAAAACTTTTGGCCATGTTTATGCATTAGACGTGTCAAACACTTCTTCTTCCTCTTTTTTTTGTTACTGCAAGTCGCGTGGCTTTTCCTCTCGGCCGCCCTTTAGGGCCATTAAGTTGCCTTTCGGCCCAGTGGGAGTGGCCCACAGAGTGGGCGTTAAGGTAGCTGTATACCGCGTAAATGCATAAAAGGTTTACATAATTTGCAGCCCAGCAGATGCTACCCATAGTTATAGCTACTTATAGACAGGGTCCCAGTTGAAGGTTCGTTAAGGACGCGCTGCTTATCGAGGCACAATACGATGCTTAAGATAAGGTATTGTAATTAGCTGTTTGTGCATGCTGTATAATATCATGATATATCTTACATAGCATTAATTTATATACAGAAATTATAGAAGCGAGTGCGAAATAAATTCGTTATATAGCAATTCTTGACTGTTAGAATATTATGTAGTATGAATATATTATTATCCATAATATGAATATATTATTTAATATTATTAAATTCGTTTCAATTAGTATTCTAGTATTTAAGTATGAAATGGTAATATGCCACGCCTTTGCCTATGCAATACTCTCCCTTTCGACCCCCAAACAGGGTATAAAGCAGTCGCCTACGCAGCACTTTCTGCAGCTCAGCTCCCGCCCACTCGCGACCCACTTTTACTGTTCATTTGGTTGACGCTGGCAAACAACAAAAAATGTTAGCATGTGCAGTTAAGTAACGGTAACAATGCGCACAAGCATTATCAGCGAGGGCCAGAACAACATCGCGCGTCGTTATCATTACGAGCCGCGACAATTACAACAACAGCAGCAGTAACATCCTCAACATCATCATCATCATCATCATTTTATCATCATAATTAACGGGCTTATTAGCGCGTGTGGAGAGCGGGAGAGGGAGACAGAGTCCATAAAAAGTAAGCGAACTCTCGAACACACTCGACTAGGAGATACCCCGAACCGCAAGCAGTGAATTATTTCATATATCTTTTTAAAGTGTGTTTCCTTTAGTTGGATATTTATAATTATACAATTATATAATATAATATATAATTATGCAATATGGGTGTCTATTTAGCTGAATATATATAAAGTATTTATTTATGTATTTATATATAATAATATATAAAGTAAATTGGATAAGTTTTGCTCTAAAGATGTACGCGATATGCCCGGAAAACTAAAACGTGTTATCGATAACAAGCAATCGAAATGAGTTATCGATTCTTCGAAGCAAACTCGATCTGCGCCTACTCTAGGAGAACCTACATTTAAAATTTCACGTCTCTAGCTTTTATAGATCCTGAGATCGACGCGTTCGTACATACGAACAGATAAACGAACAGACAGGAGGAAATAGTTTCTAGTTTATGAGCTCTGCCACGCCTCTATCTGCCTCTCACATACATTTACACAAGAGCATTATACCCTGTGCTAGCCCATTTCCAAGGGTATAAAAAGCTGCACTCTTACTGGCAGTCACGTATCTGGCAAATCCGTTGAAAAGCAGGTTAAAGCTGTCATATACTACTGTCACATCTAACATAAATCTAACAATATATACCTATAATATATATATATATATATAAGCAGATTCCAGACAAAGTCAGAATGCGGCTTAGACAATTCGTCATGTCTAAAGGCTCAGCGTAACGAAAGACCGTAATGGGGAGTGGGAGGGGATAGAGTTGAGAACTCAATTCAGACTAATGGAGTTGCACCAACAACAGCAACAACAACAACAACAACAACAACAATTACAACATTAACATTCCTTCTTATGAATTTCAATTGGCCCACAAAATGTCCACAACTCAACTCAAAAAGGGAAACTCGGACACGAATTGCAATTGCGAACTGAATTTGTGAATACCCTGTAGGCGAGTGCTCAGAGTGGGTATATTAAATAAATACTTAACGTGTAACAGGTGAACAACTATTTAAATTTAGTAGCGCAGAAATCCTACTCGCATGAATTATATATGTATGTGCTATATATATGACTTATTCTTATATGTGCAATTCAAAAGTTTCTCCGTTATACAATTTGCCATTAAGCCTTGCAATCAGCTTTTATAGGGTATCAATTGGCCAAGCAGCTCAAGTTCTGCCGCCTGCCTCTGCCTCTGCCTCTGACTTGTGTGTGTGTGTGTTTGCATTACTAATAAGAAACGCCCACCACAGCAGCAGCAACAACAATAACAACAGCAACAGGGGCAAGCAACATGCTGCATGGAACGTGCGTCTCCCTAATTCACAGCAAGACGCCTCGTGTCCTGCATTGAGCCGCAGGCGGTCGATCCTTGGGAATCCTGCGGCGCTAATAACCCACTTACTTATAGTTATCCCTTTGTCCTGCTGTTGTTGTTGTTGCTGCTGCTGCTCCTGTGGAAGCTCTGACAGGCCATCAATTACGAGTATTATGCGAGTATTACTTATATAAATGCGCAGCGCAGCGGGGCGTGGGCAGCGCTCAAAGGGGGCGGAGCGGGGCGAGCAACAATTGCAATCAAAATTGACCACAAACGAATTTCGCAAATGCAATTTTGGCCAATCAACAAAATAAAATTAAAAGCATTTAAAGTAAAGCGTATAAAATTCATTTAATAGTTTTCCTTTTTATTATTTTAAAATAAAAATCGGTCACGGATACCCACGCCAAAGCGTTGCCAGATTGACGGAAATGTGTCCAATTGGAGTTGTAAAAAAAATTTACACAAATCAAAGTGAGAAGCGTGTCGGGAACAAAGCCAAAAGGAAGAGCGTAAAACCAAAAATTAAAGCCGAAAAAAAACAGCTGCGAGTTGCGAGCCTTAACTGATAAGCAATACCAGAGAGAGAAGAGACCGAAAGCTCAGCTTAAGCACCAAGCATTACAAAAAGAGGAGAGAGAGAGAGATACGGGCATCATGTGAAAGCAAGCGAGTTAAATGATCAACAGCAAAGCAAAGCTAAAGCTACAGCAAAGCAGCAGAAGAGAGGCGAAGAATAAGAATGAGAGCCAGCGAGCGAGCTAAAGAAAAACCACAACAACACAACGAGTTAAAAGTTAAACGGCAAAGCAAAGCTAAAGCGCAGCTTAAACAGCAGCAGAAGAGAGGCGGATATCATTGTTACAACGCCATCAGAGAGAGGAGCAGCGGAGGGCAACAGAGAGCTTTAGCGAACGAGTTAAAGATAAGCCACAACAACACTGTAATTAATTTTGGGGATTTTTCGATTGATGAACGCAAATGAAATTTTTACATGCACATTAAGCAAGCCAAAAATAATTTTTTTTTTTTTTTTATAATTCCGTTTACGCGCGTAATGATTCAGATGACGTAAATTGAACGAGCGGCAGAGCAAGCGGACAGATGTGGGAAGTGGGGAGAGAGGAGAGAGCAAAGAGCGACAGGCGCCACAGCAACCGCAGCAGTTCACCGCAAACCGCAAGCAGCGAAGCAACCAGAGCAGAACAGCGACGCAGGCAGCGAAAGGATTGCGTTAGTGTGGATACACACACACACACATAAACTTGTGTTTGCATTTGTGAGCTGCTCTTTTGGTCGCATCATAAATAATGCGCCCAGGTGACACGAATCCCCAGCGCTTATCAAAAGAAGCGCCATGAATTTAAGCAAAAGGAATGCGAATAAATGAACGTGCGTAAGAAAACAAATGGTTCAAAAAATGGAGGAAAAAGAGGTAAAAAACGGTTTATAAGGCGCGCACATAATGGATTTGAGCAATAAATGATAAGGGTTGCCGTACTTAAGTATTATAACTATGCTTAAAATATGGGCACACTGAAAGAAAAGGCTTAGGTTTAGGTTGGAATGTGGGAAGACCCAGAGATAAAACCCGTTTCTTCACACTTAAGTAAACATTATTTGGGTTTTCGTCTATTAATGACTTGCAATTTTATATGCAGATCGATAGCTTTATTATGATATTATTTCAGATATATGGTATATGATATGAATGACATTTCTGGTTTAGATAGATAGCAATAGCAACAGAGAAGTCACAAATGATATTAGATAAAGGGTATGTGGAATATATGTCATATCTGTCAGCTATAGATTGAACAGCAAGAAGAAGAGAGGTCCAAAAAATAGTTCACTTAGGCAAATGAAAATTGAAATATCAATTATATAATAGCTGGGTTTCTGGTTACCTACCAATTTATTAGCAAGTCAAAGAAAGCAACCCTTTCCACACACACACATCAGCACACACACACTCAACCACTTCTGCACACACATGATAATAGATTACCGTTAAGCCCCCTTTAATACATATTCGCCGTTAAGTAGAAAATTAATGAAGGGTTATTTATACGACAATTATTGCTTATTGACTTATTGCCAAGTGCCACGCCCACAAATTTTCGAATAACTTGACTAAAATGCAAATCCCAAAAATTTTGCGACAGTTGTAAAATAGAAAAAACCCCTTAAATAGTACCGTTAAACATTTTAAAGCGTTGCGCCTCATTTAACGCACAAAATGTGAAAATCTGGAAAAGAGAAACTGTTTTTTTTCATGTTTTCTTTTTTTTCGAGCTCGTGTCGAGGGCCAAGGCCAAATCCAGAGGCCGTTGCGGCTGCCATTACCACGCCCATTAATGCAAATTAAACGCAATGCGGACATATGCCCATAAAAAGGAACAGAAATTGAAGGAAGAGAAACTGGAATGGGGTATGCCCGACTGCCTTTTGGATGGGATGTCACAGCGCATTATCATTCATAAATCAAAACATGGAAATTGCTGCAGCTCTATCCAAAATCTCGCCGAGACGGAGGGTTGTTTCCCTACCCTGCTGCACACTCTAATAAACACGTATACCCCATATAGAAAGAGAGAGAGAGAGAGAAAAAAAGAACCAATTTATGAATAAATTAAGACATTTGCTCATTTTTTTTTGTTTGTGTTTCATCTATTAAATTGGCATTAGAGTGCAGCAGGAGGAAGGGTCGAGGGGTTGCTACTTTGAGTGTAGGGTATTAAAATGTCCAAGTGGCTGTTGCACGGAGCTAAAATTAAGTTGTCAAGTCTTAGCGGCGAATTTCAAGCGAAATGTGCGCGAAATTAACAAAAATATCGAGAAACTGCAATTCGAGAAGTGCAACAAAGTTGTAAGATATGTGAATAAGATCTACGCATATGATATACGGGATATATGTGACATTTATGTATATATATATATATATGCTGATGCGGTAGGTTGAACTAAAAATGAAGCCAACTCAAAAGCGAGGCAAAAAATAATCAAAGAAAATAATGTTGAGCCGAGAGAAAACAAATATACAACAGTTAAATACCCTTCCAAAGAAGTACCAACATATAAGCAAGAATCAAGGGGTATATGTGTATGTATATGATAAATTGGAAAGCAAATCATGACGAAGAATTATAAAAAAAATTACTGTAGATTTTTTATAAGTTAGTCTTTTATATACTTGACTTATATAAAGTATATATTATTTATCTTTTCAAGTTAAATTGATGATAAAATTGACAAATTTGATGACAGCAACAAAATACCCCAATAACACAAAAAAAGAGGTATATGAAAAAAAGCAAGAAAAAAGAAAAATACGGATGTGGCAATCAGAAATCCTGTCGAGCGATTTTCAATGAAAATTCATCAGCATGTCAGCAAATGTCTGGAAGACAAAATCTTATGTACGCTGCTGCTTCTTCAGCTTCTTTCTCTGCTTCTCTCTGCTTGTATTCCATTCCGTTTCGGTTCTTAAGTCTGGGCCGTTGTTTTCTTAGTAACGCGAACGCCACCCAAAGCGATTTTCCATTTACTTAAGGAAAATAATAACGGGGTAAACGTTGTATATACATACATATTTATAAATATATACAAATATATATATATATATATATATATATATGTATACATATATTTTGACAGACAGTTGGCAGCGGAATGTGGCAGGGGGCGGGGGCGGAGACGGGGGCGTGGGGCAGCTTCTCAGTGCGTCTTCAATTACGACACGAGCGTTGAAAATAAAATTTCGACGCCGTCGCACGTTGCTTGCCATATGGGAAATGTCACTTGTTAAGGGAAAAATCAGCGGGAAAATGAGCAAAGGGAGAGGGGGAGGGTGTGGGGGAGCTGCTTAGGTAAATCAAAGTTGGGCCTACCGCAGCTGAAGGCAATGTTTGGCTATAGAAATAACTCAAACGTCAACAAATGGACAACACACGTTGTGAATCCTCATCATGAAGATGATAACAAGTCAGAACACTCTAATCGGGTGTGCTCGACTAGGAGTTACTATCAATCACCTGCAGCGCTGCTGTATAAAATACATTTTGCTAACTTCTCTATATGCTAGCAAATAAACTAAATTGCGTACAAGCGCAACTTTCTATCTTAAAAAAACGGTTTCGTCGTTTTCGAAATGTGTTATCGATAACAAGCAAAAGGTATGAGTTATCGACTATCGTGCTGTAGGGGAACCTTCATATAAAAATGCAAGTCTCTAGCTCTTACGGGTCCCGAGATCGACGCGTTTATACACACGGTCAGAAGTAGGGAAAGACGGACAGGCTTTTGATCCTGATTAGGAAAATTTTTTAGGGTTACAAACAGTTTCAAAAAACATTATACCCTGTATACCATTTTTAATGCATTCAATGTATATAAAAATGATGATACTGATAATGACGATGATGATGATGATGATGATGTGGCTGCTGATGATGGCGCTGAGGGCCGTTAAAAAGCCAGCGCCAAATAGCTGCGAAAAGTAAAGCCGCTCGTAAAACTCAAACGAGGCGAGGAAGCAAAAACATGGCGCCAAATAACCGCAAACATAACGGCACAAGCAACAACAACAACAACAACAACAACAACAACAACAAAGGAGCTCAAGGATCAGCACGTTGGCGACGTTCGACGCCATTTTGTAAAAGAAAAGTGCATATAATAATATAAAACAGCAACAACAACAACAATACAAAAAGTCACAGTAAAGAAAAAGAGAATAAAAAAAATTAAGGCCAACAAACAAAACGAATTTTAAATACCCTAAAAAGGTAAAAAATAATGGCAAGGTAAATAAATAAATATTACAAAATATAAATGGTAATAAAACAAAATATACTTCAAAATGTTTTTAAACACTCGAATTCAATAGTTATATAGTTATATGTAGCTGTTGGAAGATCTTTTTATAATGCTAAACACATGTGGCAACGCTAAGTGGTAACATTCCCTTACAAAAGATTGTAGAAAATATTTTTAATTGATAAAAAAATAATTGTCGGGTTTGTGCTTTCAAACAAGTTCTGCAAGGTGGCAACGCAGATAAGCACAATTTTTACGTTGCCAGAGAGTGGAAAGTGGCAACACTATTCATGCACAAATTATGGTTGAAAGTTCAAGATGATTGTTAACTATAAGTCTGATCTTTGACATAGCATTAATTAAGCACTTAAATACCCTGTAATACCCGCATAGGACATATAATACAGCCGTATACCTCTCTGAATATATCTCAACTATCTTCTGTACACATTTTATATTGAATAAGTTTAACAAGCTTCATAAGAAAGTCAACATACACTTTCCCAGACAAGGTTACAAAAAAGACCTCGAAGTAAAACACCCCACGGTAGGGGTTGGGGGTAGGAACTAGAGCTATGGGGGTTGGGCCAACGAAATGGGCGACTGTGATTTGGCTTTTGTGAAAAGTGGAAAGTGGAAAATGGCGAATATGTCGCCGAGCATCGTAAAAATTTATGCCCAAACGTAAGGCCTCAGCCGCAGAGCTAGCAAAATGGACCCCGGACTAGGGGTGGGGGTTTAGAGCCTCGAACCATCTTGCGAGCATATATTTAATATAGAATGGGCACTCACTCAGCCCTCAATGCTGGTCAAATTGCGTTCTTATGGCACTTTAGTGGCAAAATCAAATTAGAATTTATGTTAAGAAGTTCGCAATCATAAATGGCGGCCAACGTGGACCCCATCGAATAACCCATAACGCCCGGGAGAATCGTATCGAGTATAACGAAAACTGAGAAGTAAAAGTGTAAGAGTGGCAACAGCTCGACTGAAAGATACCCTAAACAAAGCATTGGCTGTGTTTCTATATTAATTAACTAACTGTTGTAAATTATGCAAAGGTATTCTTGTAGATATTATTAAAATGGGAGAATATATTAAAAAACACTGATTAACATATTCTGCCTTCGCTCTACTAGAATAAATATTTAAATTTTCAAGTCTCTAACTCTTGTATTTCCCGAGATCTACATATTAATACAGCCACAAAAGCAGACAAATAGGAATTATCTCTCAACTTCAAATTGTTATAACTGGCTTAAATATTGTCTGATTTTAAAAATGTAAACTATCTTACACTCAGGAAACTTAGTAGAACGGAATGGACATTTACTGATTTTGGAACTAAGCCCATTTTATCAAAAATTGCGATCCTACCCCTTGTCATTTTTTCGAAAATCGTTGCAAAATTTTTTTTGGAGTTTATAGACTTTTTTGAATGCCAATCGATACTACTGGTCTATGCGAGCATATAAAGATGTAATTTTTGAAAATCAAACATAATTTGCCCAAGTTAGAGTAAGCCAAACCTCGAAAACAAGGAAATAAAAGGGATAACAATGGGATGTCTGTGAATATTAAGAAAATGGATGAATATATTTTAACGAAATGACTTGCATATTCTAAATATGATATTCAAGAAAGTATGTTTAAAATTTCAAGCCTGTAGCTCTTATAGTTTTCGAGATCGACGTATTAATACAGCCAGACAAGCAGATAAATGGACAAAATGTGATTAGTTATCCATTTCAAATTGTAATATCTCGGTTATATATTGTCCGATTTTAAAAATGTAAACTATCTTACACCCAGGAAACTAAGTAGAGTGGAATGGAATCAACATTTACTGATTTTGGAACTAAGCCTATTTTGGCAAAAATTTTGATGCTACTACCCCTTGTAATTTGTTCAAAAATATACAAAATTTAGATTTAGATTTTTTGAATACCAATCGATACTGCTGACTCGTACCAGCTCAAAGAGATATAAATTTTTAAACTCGTAGAAAATTTGCCAAAGTTACGGTCAACCAAACATGGAAAAAGACCAAAAAAATGGATTTTTATTGATATTAAAAATTAGCATATATGTATATATTTAATAAGAATAGTCACCCTTATCTGCATGATGATCGAAATATTGATCTATTAATAAAAATACAAATATACATACATACATATATTCCAAGTTTTAGGTCAACAGCTCTTGCAGTTCTTGAGATTGAAATTTTCTTACATGCATACAAACAAAACTTTATAAAAGTATCTCCTAAGCAAGAATAAATCAACTTTATCGAATAGACCACGCCTCCATTTGCCTGTTACATGCATATGCTTAAAAACAATATACCCTTTAATCAATGTCGAATAGATTTTTGGGGTTATAAAAAGATTATGGACTGGAACTGGGGAATGGCAAATGGCAAATGGGACCGTAAAGATTTTTAGTTTTGAGCATAAAATTTTATTGGTAATTTTTAGGGTTTCGCATTTTTGCATTTAGGCGCATTGGGATTAGTGGCTTGTAATGAGCGCCATCTGCCGGCCACTTGAGGCATTACTCACGCCACATTTGGCGCATTCAAGTGCTTAGCGTGTTAATTTGCACCAGCATTTCAATTCTAGTCTCTGGCCGAAGCAGGGGTGGAACTAAGGGAGAGGGGGATGGGATGGGAGGGGAGGGGGACTGGGAGGGGGTTGGTTGGCTAGAGGGGTTGCATTTGGGCCTCACAATTGCCGTTTGATTGACTGATGCGCTACTCTAGACAATGTTGAGACAGTTTTGTTTGAGGGTGCAACAGCAGCAGCTACAACAACAACAACAACAACGACAACAACAACGTTATCTGCAACAACATCATCTCGTCATCATGATGATGAGCATTAAATTAACTGTAACTGCACTTTACACATTTTACATATGTCGCTGGCTGTGTGGGTGGTTGATTTCCTTTTATGGACCTTGCTTAAAATTCCCCCGAGTGTAAAAAAGAAAGGAAAAACAACAACAGTGAAAAATCAAAGCGAATGCACTCAAAAGAAGATCTGAAGCTGCGGACTCTACGTAATTCAATAGCCCAAAAGCCGACACTCCTCCTCAGCCCCCTTCCCCTTCCCCCTCCCCCTCCCCCACCACATCCTCTTCCTCTTCCTCCTTTTAGCCAGTGGCCTTTGACATGCAGACTCTCTGGACAGGCACTCATCAAACTTTTGACATGCAACTCTACATTCGCAGGGGGTGGGCGACGCAAGAGGGCTAGGGGAGGGGGTGGGGGGGTTAAAGAGAGCATTCGAGGCCGCTGCTGCGCCTTTTTGCATGCAAAATGTCAGCGCATATGCCAGACTTTTGCATATGAGTAGCTCTACCTTCCAATACTGCACCCTTACCCATCCCCCTTCCACAATTCCACCCTTTCACCCTCTTGCCGCACGCCTCGAGGGCTGTTTGTTGCATTTCCATTTCAATTCTTACATCATAATTCAGATTATTTGAATATCCTGACATATTGTGGCTATAGAGCAAATATACATTTGTATATTGTGGAAGTGTGTGCTGGAACTAGTTCAATGAGCATTACTTAACATTCTGATCATCAATTAATTAGTGCATCAAGGCAAGTAACTGTTTTTGATTTAATAAATTAATAAATAAATACATAATAAATAAAATAATAATAATAAATAATAATTAATAATAATAAGTAATAAAAATACATAATAATAATAATTGTAATATAATAATAGGATATAATAATATCTTAACGATGATATTAATAGACTCAAATTTGAGACTATTTGAGAGGTTTTCAAATTTGAACATGTGAAAGTTCTTCGAAATACTTAGATTTAAGAAAAAGATATTAGAAACAGAAACTATTTCGAAGAACTCTCGCATTTACAGTTATGAATTTGGCTGCGTTTTTTCAAGTCTATGTGGAAATGCATTTTGATGCAAAACTGAAGCGAAGTTTCGACCATATTTCTTTGACCCTCTAGCCCTACCACACCCCCCACCCCTATTCCACGTCCCTCTTTTGCAACTGCCCTATCGCATTCTCTCTGTGTGTTTGCTCTGATGTCTCTGTAACTGTAATTGATGCTGACTTTTTGACAGTTTGAATGTCGAAAAACGAACAGATGAACGTTGCACTGGGCGGGGGTGGAGGCAGATCTGGGGTATTGGGATCGGGACTGGGAATGGGTTTTGGGTGTTCGTAAAGCCGAATGTTTGAGAAATGTTTCGTCTACAGTTACCAAAAATGACAATTTTGATTAGTTTTGTGACAGTTTCGTGATTTGAATTCAATTATGAATTCCAGATTGGGAGTACGAAAGACATCGACTCGGCATCGGCAGCTGACAAAAGCTGAACGCTACGATTACTTTGCCAAGGGTTCACGTTCGGTGGATCAATAAATGCGCCATTTGGAGTCAATATTTTGATTTTGAACAGCAGCAGGAGGGAAAACAAAAGGAAAAACCGAAAAGGAAAATAAGAAAATAGGAGCGCAGCGCACTAAACAAATAGAAAACTTTCACAAGGACAAAAGAGTGGGTGAGGAAGGGGAAGGGGAAGGGGATGGTAAAGGGGAGGGGTAGAGTGTTCAATGCCTGCGCCCATTGTCAAAAAGAATCAACAAAAAACTGAAATCGGATATTAAATGCACAACAACAACAACAAACAGCAAACAACAAGAAGAAGCAGCTAGAAAGGACGAACAAAGGCAAACGCTTGAAATGAATACGACAGAAGCAGACGCTGCAGCCGGAGCGACTACACTGAGAGAAAAAGTCAGGTAGTAAAGAATAAATTTGTATATAATAGTAAAGGGAGGGGAAAGTAAGTTTGATGAGTCTAGCTTTTAAGATATAAGAGATAAGCGCAAAAACCTAAAACGTGTTATCGATAACAAGCAAACGAAAAGAGTTATCGAGTATCGTAAAGAGCTCGATAAAATTTCTAGTCTTTGGCTTTCATAGATCCTGAGAGCTACGCTTTCGTATATACGGGTGTCAAAAAAAAAACGAAATTTGTTGAAAAATATCTCAAATAAACGAGCGTATATACAAATTATACTATATATGTATATACAAATTATTTATGCGTACCACATATATATTTCTCAATAATCTCGAAATGCAATAAAAGTGCACGCTTTTTCGCGCAGTGCAATAGTGTTAACTGGAGCAGCGACTGTGGTGGCAACTAAATAGTTGCACTAATATGTCCATGACGATGCCAAAATGGTAAAATAAAACCCACAGCACGTGTGTGTGTGTGTGCGAGTATGCGAGTGTGTATGTGTGTGTGTGTGTGTGTGTGTGTGTGTGTGTGTGTGTGTGTGTATGCTGAAAGGCAGCTGGTTAGCACTTTTGGTTTGGCCAGGAGCTGGAGCCGTAATTGAGGCAAAAGTTAAGGGCCAGCATCGCAGGACAATGCGAGGAAAAAGGCTGCAAAGTGCAGGCAGGACAGCAGGCAGGACAACAGGCAGGACACCATATATAACTGCAAATGGGCATTCGATATGGTTACTTAAAGGGTAATTAAATTAAACGTGCAGCGAGGAGAGCTCAGCGTGTTGTCCTCGTTGACAAGAGGCAAACAAAAGGACACGCGGCGCACCCACAGAGCGAATCCTTGCTGAATCACAGCTCCAACCCTTGAAAGCAACATCGACTGGTAACAAACTTCTTGTCGTATGCATATTTCATTATGACAGCAGGGGGTGAGGGGACGAGCAGTGGGGAGTGAGGGGTTGATTGTGCAGCAGGGGCTGGGGCGGGGGTTGCTATGAAAAAGAGAAGCTGCGCCGCCCGTCATAAAGGATGCTTCCGTGTGCGCCCTATCGCGTGTCAAATCATCGTTATGATTGCCGTTACCTGCCCGCAGCCACCCCATCCCCTAACTACCAACCCCCTCTACCTCTCTTAACATCATTTTTTTATCATTTGTTTAGGCAGACAACGCCTCGAAAATTGATGATCAAATGATGATTAAAATGTATTTGCATTCATTTTTTATCAGCTAGGGGTGGAGGAGGGCGAGGGGGAGGGGTTGTCCTTTATGATCTGCCTAATGATTGCGTTGATTAATTGTGAATCAATTACATTGTAAAAAGAGAAGCACACACGCCACAAACACTGAAAGAAAATGTTTTGCCTTTGCATCGAGCTTGAGTAAGGAGTGAAATTTGCATTATTAAGGGTAGGGGGTGCACCACATGGGGTTGGGTTTATGTGTGCAATACTGTTTAAAACAACTTTAACTCAAATCCAATTTTTCTTTTTATATTTATGATATCTATGTCCTATTTTATAATTTATAGTTATATTTTAAGCATTCAAACAAACTCCATGTATGTTTATAATATTAATATTAATAATATTATATTATTTTATTAGATTTTATGTCCTTGCAAAACTAAAATTTATTATATTAAGAAATCTAACTTGCGCTTTTTTAAATGATTCTCAATTTAAAGGCTTTAAATAATATTGAGAGATATATATTTAGTAATATATACTATATTTAAATAATAATCCAACAGCTTTATATAATATTGAGTAATATATTCAATAAAACGTATATTTTTAAAACAATTTATTTATGCATATGCAATAAAATTTCAAATAGAACTCCTCTAAATTGAATTTGCACTCCATTTCGTTACGATTTCAAAGCGAAAATGCAAATATAGTCGAACATTTTGGGAAAACTCAATTGCGAGAGCAAATCAAAAACTTTATTCAAACGGGAAACTTTGTTAACCCGTACAGTTCTCTGCGGCTAAAGCAAACCACGACTTTGTGGATAAACATTATGAAGATAATGAAGATAACGATAATGATGATGATGATACAGCCAACCAAAAATGGGAGATTGGGTCAGTGGATGTGCTCTATCTGCAGCCACACACATACACACACATACACAGACAAATACACACACATACATACATATACAAATATACATCCTAAATTCTCTGCTAAAACATAATTTTAGAGCATTTTTCATTGAAATGTGCAACTCAAAGCAAGAAAAATAACTAAAAAGTTTCTTAATTAAAATCAAATTTGTGTTACAGAAAGTATTGCTCCCCCTCCACTCCCCGCCCCCACATCCTCACTCCATTTCTCCCTCTCTCTCTCTCTCTCTCTCTCTCGCTCTCTGCTGCTCGACCAATTAAAAGTAGACAAAAATTAAATTATGCAGCTACAAAAAACAAGAAGAAGCAGCACGTAGCCCAAAGATTGGCTGCCCAAAAGCTACAATTGAATTAGAAAGCACCAAAGGAAAAGGAACAACAAGTAAGAAAACGCTAGTCGGGTGTGCTCGACCAGGAGATACCCTTAACAGTGAATCTCCCTTAGCTGAAACTAACTGTATGTATGCTTATATACTGCTGAGATGTATGAGATATGCTCAAAAAACTAACACGTGTTATCGATAACAAGTAAACCGAATGAGTTATCGATTATCGAAGGTACTCTGAGAGAACCTACATACAAGATTTCAGACCTCTAGCTCTTATAGGTCAGACAACAAGACAGACACGATCACAAAACATTGTACCGATAGAATGGGTTCAGAGCATAAAAAGAAGAAATAAAAGATGAGGCAGCGATAGTAGTAAGAGGAACAGTATGAGTAAGAGGAAGAGTAACCAAATGTTTGCTGGTTGCAGCAAAAGGTGGCATCCCATTCAAGTGCGGCGAATTGAATTGCTGTTTCTTATCCCACGCTCTGCTTTAGCATTTTATTCAAGCTTGGCAAAATGGCGCAGCGTATTGTGTAACGGAAGCAGAGGAAGGAGAAGGGGAAATTATAGTCAAAGAAAATGCGATTTTGCAGCAAATGGTGAACGCTGCTATAGAAAACAAGACGGCAACGCTTTGTAATTGAATTGAGCGCCGAAAAGCGCGCTGCTACATAATAAAAGAATAAGAAAAAATGTATAAAATAGAGGCAAATAAAATGAAAAGCAAACAACCACAAAGGCTGCTAAAAAGTTCAGTGCGAGCGAGCGAGAGGGGAGAACAATGGCGGCGGCTGCTAATAAAATAAACGAAAAGCTTTTGTAAGCAAATTGAAAACATAAACAAACGAAAATTGATCAACACACAAAACGAAAAATAAAAAATTCAACAAAAAAATCTAGATGAAAACTAGGAAAAGAGAACGTTGCGGCACACAAAGGATAAACCAAATGTTTTTACTAGCCAAACGAAAACTGACTAAAGGAAAAACAACAAAAGTCAGAAAAATGCACAACAAAAGTTTTTTACAATCAAAAAACAACAATAACAAAAAACACAATAAGCAAATGTATATGAAATTCAATTTGTGCAAAAATAAACAAAATGGCGACTGTGTGTGAGTGTGTGTGTTTGTTTGTGTGTGTGTGTGTAACAACAGCAGAAATTCGATTAAAACTTTTGCACTGCCCAAAAAAACACACACACACAAACACATTTAAACGCACGCACACAAATATAAGCGAAAATTAAAGAAAAACAAGCAGCGACGTCGACTGCGCGCGGGCAGCATTAAAGTTTTGTCCAAAAAACGAAATAAAATTAAAGCAGCAGCAACAACAATGCAGCAGCAGCACCAGCAGCAGCAACTGTAAAAGCGAAGCAGTCATAAAAACGTGCAAGCAAAAAGTTAGCGGCGAGTGTTGAAAGCACCCGCAACAGCAACAACAAACAACCAGAGCAACAACAACAATAATGCCTGCACTTGCTCATAAAGTGCAGTTGTGAATGCGCTGACAAATTGTAAACACAGGCTGGCGCAGTTTGAAAGCCACTGCACATGCAATACACACAAACACACATAGAACAGCAGCAGCAGCAGTTGCACACTAGTTGTCACGCTCGCACAGCATTGACACGCCCCTCCACACAGACAAGCGCTCCCGCTCGCACCCGCACACATGCTGGCCACACATTTTCGAACTTCACAAATCTTTCGAACTTGCGCCATTTCCCCTGCCAGCGCACTTGTATGCGTGTATGTCTGTGTGTGTGTGTGTGTGTGTTGGCTTTGTGCAGTCGTTTCATTTCTTTGTTTTTCTTTAGTTTTTGCTTTGTACTCACTTTATCATGTCCGGTAGGCGTTCCGGTACTTTAGGGTGGGTGTTTTTCTTCACATAGCTCGATGATAGCGCCTCGGTGCATGCCAGCATTAGCTCCGTGGATAACTCGACCGGATGTTGTGGTGATTTTTCTTCGGGTAACTGCAAATGGCGAGCGAGAGAAAAAAAAAACAAATACAAATACAAATAAAAACAAAGTCAAAGATTGTTGTTGCTGATGTTGTTCTTGCACAATTGTTGCATGCTTTGCGGCGTTAAGCGACATTTTTCGTGTGTGTTCGAATTAATTATAAAAGTTAACAACTACAACAACAGCAGTGAGCACTCACATCAATCAAAATGTTAATTGATGTTTTTTAACGCGACGCGCTTTATCTCTTTCTCCGCTTCTGCCTCTCCCTCTGCTCCTTCTCTTCTTCTTCCTCTTCTTCATTACATGACAAGCGGCGTGCGCGCTGATCCATCAGCAGAAGCAGAAGCAGAAGAGGAGTGGAGAGCAAGTGGAGAGGGGACAGGGGTGGGGGTAGGTGACAAAGCACAACACAATAAACACGAGCCAAAGCAACAACAACGCAAACAAAATCTTTTTATGGAACAACAACAACAATGGATAAATAAAAATGGCTTTTAACGCGCTTTAACGATTGATTTAACAGCAGGCAGCCAGGCCTCACATATACATAAATAAAAACATATACATATATAAACATTTTTTATTAAAAAACAATAACAAAAGAGACGCACGCAAAACTTGACAGCCAAGCGCTGACAAATTGTCAAGGGGTATGGCGGGGAGGTTTGACATTTGCGGCTAGTACGTTACGAATTTATAGGCCACAAAAACAACGCGACTCCGCGGCCAGTAAATAAAATTCAAATAAAAATGCCAAACAAAACACACACACACAAAAGATAAAAGACAAAAACAAAAACAAATACATATAAAGGCAAAGGCAAAGGCAGAGGCAGGCAGCGCCAAATAAAAGCGTCACAAGAAATGGCAAATAAACAAGCGCACAAAATAAGAAAACAATAAACTGTAAACTTGGCAAAGTTCGCGAGTTTTGTAATCCACTCTAGCAGGTCGACTTGTGAATGCGCTACACTTACAGAATCAGACTATTTTTTAGAATAAATTTAATAGTTAGGCAAACTGTGGCCGCCTGTGCTTGACTGAAAGATACCCTGTAACTACAACTTTTTTGTTTCTTAATCAAATTTTGAGCAAATGAGCGAAGGTATCAATTACATATTTAATTAGGTAGCTGACTAGCTCTGTAGATGTACGAGATTTATTTGTACGATATATAATATATATTTTTTTTACAAAACATTATATAACGTTTGCTCATTTTCTATGATTTAAGGGTATACAAATTGGAAGTCGAAAAAAAATATATATATAATATTATACACCTAAACTTAATTTAATAATCAAATGCCCTGCAGCTGGATTTTACGTTAAGTAAAGCATATCAAGGCTAAAGCGTATAAGAGGAACATTTTTAAGCTGTCACAAAGCTCATCTCGGAACCCAAATGCTCGGCTGCGCAAATATTTTTTATGGCTGAAGCGTATGAAGGAGAAGCAAATCAGCGCAGCCAAGTGTTAAGTGGCCCAGAGCCGAAAGGGAGGGGGCGAGTGGACAGGATAAGAGCGCGAGCCAAGTTTAAAGCGTGCGACGCACTTGAGGGAATTACGATTTTAGATGCATTTCATGGGCGACAGCTTGGCGACACTTTTATTGCAACTCGTTTTTTCTTTCTTTCTTATTTTTGACTCACCTGGAAACTCCGACTGATGGCGTCGAAGAGCGTCGCAATGGAGTTTCCTAGAAGCGCGTGACGAGCGATTTGCGGACAAACGGAGCACGCATTGCGGTAAAGCTGAACGGCCAGGATGACGGATCTGCAGAGGGTTGCCGAATAATCAAGATTAAGAGATAAGTCCCATTTGGTCAAACCCATCGACGTACTTTTTCGAGATCTCGGAATTGTCCTCCAGCCCCTTACTGATGACATAGTTGGCCAGCACGCCGAGCCCGTCCATGCTGAGGAACGCCTGAAAGTCGTAGGTCTGCGCCTTCGGTATCACGCGCAGCAGATTTCCCAGCGTACGATCCAATCCCTGGGCTCCCCCTCCCTTCATCACCAGATTCAGGAGCTTTGGCACGCTGCTGTCCCGCTTCACGTGGGCGGGCACGGCCTCCAAGGTCGATAGATATTCCGCGGCACTGTTAAAGAGGAGTCGAAAAAATCGATATTCATCGATTGTACTAAATAGAACATATTGGAGTTAATACTATGTTCCATGTGTAAAATTCGAAAAGATGTTACATAGTATCCACAAGTCAGGGGTGAAGTAACTAGATTTACATCGATATTCATCGATTGTACTAAATAGAACATATTGGAGTTAATACTATGTTCCATGTGTAAAATTCGAAAAGATGTTACATAGTATCCACAAGTCAGGGGTGAAGTAGCTAAATTTACATCGATATTCATCGATTGTACTAAGCGATCACATTGGAATAAATACTATATTTGATACGTACTACTGCAATAGGTGCTACAAAGTATCAATAAATCAACGTTCAAGCTATCGATTATCGGTAAACTATTTATCGACTGTAATGATACCATACATACTTTCATGATTACTGTATTCGGGTATATAGGTACTATTCGATTGGATACTATATGTATCAAAAAGCGAAGGTTCAATGTTGAACTTATCGATAGTTATCGAAATAATGAAAAAGTGTAGTTGCTAGGAGACCTTTACTAGTTACACTCCCTAAAAGTATACCCTATGCACTTACACTACAGGGTATATTCGTCGGACTCACCACTGACTCATGCGTTGCTTGAGCTTCTTCATCTTCTTCTTGTAGCTGCGCGAGTGCTCGCGACTGCCGGCGACGCCGCCCATGTCGGAGAGAGTGGAGGAGAGGTCGCAGTCCTCGTTGGTGGTGCTGGTGGCATTGCCGTTGAGCAGCTCCGGATCCTCGTCGCCGCGTGCGTCGTCCTGCTGCCGGGTGCTGGGCATGGTGAGCTCCAAGGCGCGTTGCCGGATGTGCTCGATGTTCTCCTCGTGGCGACGCGCGGACTCCAGCTGCTTCTGCAGGATCTTGCGCTGCAGCTCCTCCGTCGTCTGCTGCTGTTGGACCTGGAGGGCGAGCAGGCGCTCCTCTCGATCGCGGGCCTTCTCCCGGGCCAGCGCCTGGCGCTGTCGCTCCTTCTGCTCCTGCATTTTGCCAATGCGCTGCTCCTTCTCCAGCCGCGTCTCGTTCATCTTCTCCAGCTTGAGCAGGCGCTCCTTTTCCAGCGCCTGGCGACGGCGCTCGACAGCCGCCTCCTTGGCGGCCTTCTCCTCGACCCGCTTCTGGCGCTCCTGCTCCAGATCCTGCAGCCGGCCCTCGGTCTCCTTGAAGGCCTCGAGCAAGTCCAGCCGCTTGTTCTGCGCCTCGATATTCTTGATGAAGTTGATCTCCTTCAGCTTCTTGTCCTCGTCGTGCGCCTTCTCGATGATCTGGCGCAGGTAGAGCTCCCGATTCTCGGCGGCCCGCTGCAGTCGCCCCTCCATCTTCTGGCGCTTGTCCTCGATGAGCTGCTTCTTGGCCGCCTTCACATCCTCGACCCGCACGAACAGCTGCTGCAGCTTCGCCGCCTTCTCCTGCTGGAGCAGCGCCCGCTTCTGCTGTGCCCGCGCCTGCTTGGCCTGGTACTTCTTCAGGGTCTCCTGCAGGGTGCGACGTCGCGAGGGCGACGACAGCTTCTGGTGCAGCTCCTGCGCCCGGCCGGGATGGCGCGCCACGTAGGCCTGGAGGGTGGCCAACGCCTCGGCCCGTTCGTTCCAGGACATGTCCGAGAGCAGGGCTTGGTAGCGAAGCTCCAGGCTGGCGTTCTCGTCGTCGCTCATCGTGACGAAGACGACGGCGTCGTCGAGCGCCTGATCCGTGTTGTCGTCCTGCTCCTCCAGCTGCACCTCGCCATCCGTTTCGTCCGTCTCGGTGTCCACGTCGATCTCGGTGCTCTCCAGCTCCCGGATCTGGCGCTCCAGCGACTCCTGCACCTCGACCAGGATGCGCTCGTTGCGCTCCACCTCCATGTCCTCCGTGGTCTGCTCCTCGATCTCGTCGCAGGCACTCAGCAGGCTGCCACTCGGCTTCACGCATCCATTCGGCAGCTTGCATCGGGCGATGCTCTCGTAGAGCTCGCCGATGGTCTTCGAGAACTCGCAGTTGGTCTGGATTTTGATGTCGATCTTGTTGTGGTCGTCGTTGTTGGCTAAAAGGGGCAGCGGGAGTGGAAGAAGAAGAGAGAAGGGTTACGATTAAACAGAGCTTTATTTGCGATTGATTGACTGATTGGAAGAGAAAGTCACTTATCGAGCGGTTAAATATAGACAAGGAGTGATTGACAGACTCAGTGATTGACAGACTGAGTGATTGACAGACTCAGTGTTTGATTGAGCAACTGACTGACTGATAGACTGATTAGCTGAGTGAATCATTGAGTGACTGATGGATCTGACTAATTGATGATTGATTGATGGAATAGGTGACTGACTGACTGACTGATTGACTTAGTAATGGATTGATTGATAGCTCACTGATGATTGAGTCAGTGATGCGTGAACTCGCTGATTGACCAACAAAGTCATCGACTGATTGATTGATTGAATAACTGACTGACTCTGGTATTGATTGACATAGTCCAAAGATGGAATGATGCATTAAGTCACTTATGTATCGACTCACTCGCTGACTGATTAGGGGTTGACCAACAAAGCCTGATTGATTGATTGAATAACTAATTGGCCCAGCCATTGATTGACACATTCAATAGATTGATCTTGATCTTGACAGAGCCAGCGACTCACTCGCTGACTGACCAACAGAGTCATCGACTGATTGATTGACACACTCTCCCTCTCTCTTTCTCTCTCTGTCTGCTAAGCTAGGCCGCGGTACTCACACTCATAATCAGTCGCCGCATTATTCCCCTTGCTGTGCTCCTGCTGCTCCTTCTGCTGCTTGCGCAGCGCATTCTTCTCGCTCCTCATGTACTCCTTGTGGAGCGAGGTCATCTTCAGGCCCGTGAGATCCGACTTCTGACGCTTGATGATCGAGGGACGAGCATTCGCCGATGGAGCGGCGTTATTCTGCGAGCAGTTGCTGCTGCTCCGGGCTAACGTAGTTGCCGGCTTCAACTTGTCCTTCTCCTTCTCCTTCTCCTTATCTTTATCCTTGCTCTTCTCGAGCTCCTTGTCCTTGAGCTTTTCCTGCTCCTTGTCCTGCTTTTTGATTTGGACTGCAGCTGTGCGCTGCACTGGGAAGGAATTGACCTTAGCCTTGGCATTCTTGATCTCTGGCCGGGAAGCGGCAGGCGCCACCGTTTTGGCCGCCTTGTTGGCGGTCTTCGTCTTGGCCTCCGCCGGAGAAGGCTTCGCGATTGCATTGGGTTTGCCGCTGGCCTGACCTCTGGCAGCCGCAGCCGCAGCCGCAGCTGCTGCTGCTCGCTCCCGCTGCTGCTTATCCTTCTCCTCCTTCTGCTCGTTGAGCAGCGCCAAGGTGGGCAGACTGGCATACCCTGTGGGCTGATTGAAGCGGTTCGACCAGTGCATGCTGGGACGTCGTCTATTCTTAACCGTCAGCCAGCCGTCGTTGGCATCCGGCATCTGCTTCGGCTCCGAGTGCCGCTCCTCCGCCTTCAAGGTGCTGCGCGAGTTGCTCAGCTGCTCGTTGCTGGCCTTCAGCGTGGACGTCGAGCTGGCCAAATCCTCGCGAGAGCTCAGACGGACACTCGGAACACTGGCGCGCTTGTTGCCAACTGCCAGCTGGGTGCTGGCCACGCGCTTCACCAGGGTCGGCTTCGGCATTACGGCTGCGGCGGCCAAAGCGTTGCCGTTCATGTCCAGCATGGTGCGAGATCGGGCGGACAGGCGAGTGGCCACATTGTTGGGCGGTCCGTAGCACTCTGTTTTGCTGGCCGGACGAGGCGGAGGCTGGACAGCAGCCAAGCGAGCGCTGCGGGCAGCGAAGGGCTTCACATTGTTGCTGTTGCTGTTGCTGTTGCTATTGCTGCTGTTGTTGGTGTTGTTGTTGGTGTTGATGTTGTTGTTGGTGCGTCGCAGTCCATTGAGAGGCGGAGCTGCTTTGGCCAGGGGCGCAGTCTTGCTGTTGGCCAACTTGCAGCTGGCCGGCTGCACATTCGCCTTCTGATTGTTGCCGCGCGCTCCGGCCGGACGATTGAGAACGCTCGAGTACTTCAGTGGGCTGTTCTGCAAGGACTGCGCCTGGACGTTGGCCAGTTGCAGCGGCTTCTTCTCTGGCAGCGGCGCCACCGGCTTCAGCAGCGTGCTCGGCGGCGTCGGCTCCTTGTTGGCCTGCGCCACCAGCAACTCGTTCTCCATGGCGTCCAAGCGGCCGATGGTCAGCTGCAAGGATGTGGGCTCAGCCACTGGCATGGCTGGCTGCTGCTGCTGCTGTTGCTGCTGCTGCTGGACGGGATCTGCCATTGGAACGGCGGCTACGGGTGATGCTTGCTTTGGCTCAAGGGCGCTTTCCACGGGCTGCTGCACTGCCTCCAGTTGAGGCTGATATTCGGGCTGAGCTGCCGGCAAGTCTGGAAGGGAAATGTGTGAGGCATTTGTGTTTATATAGAGGACTGTGGCTTACCTGCCACCTCCTGCACAGGTGTCTGCTTTGCTGCCTCCCTCTCCGCTGCCTCCTTCTCTGCTGCCGCTGCTGCTGCCGCCGCCGCTGCCGCCAGCTCCGCCGCCTCGCGCTGCATCTTCTCGCGCACATCGGCGAGCGTCAAGTGCGGATCCTCGAGATCTGTCTGTGAGTATTGGGTGTTAATCTGCACATACGGCTTGTCCGCCGCCAACTCCAACTGCGCCGCCTGCGCCGACTCCTGGGCCTCGGCATTGGGCGAGCCGCGCGCGTTCCGCTTGTTGGCCGCAAACAATT
This sequence comes from Drosophila pseudotalamancana, assembly GCA_037075185.1. NCBI lineage: Eukaryota > Metazoa > Arthropoda > Insecta > Diptera > Drosophilidae > Drosophila > Drosophila pseudotalamancana. The sequence goes on along the minus strand of JBAMCK010001078.1, from coordinate 21,436 downwards.
CCCGCACATTGACGCGCATGGCGCCGCGTGGCAGCTGGTCATAGGCGCGCAGCAGCTTCTTGGGCGTCACGTGGCCATCGCAGCTGGGCGACGTCTTGCCCGAGTTGCAGGCGAACAGCGCCGGACTCGACTTCCCCGATCCGGTGGGACTGCACAAGCTCTTGGTCCGCACTCGAGGCGTCGGATTGCTCTTCCGCACCTCCCAGGCCAGGCTGTGCGGACGCTGCTGCACCGGACGCGAGTCGTAGTCCCAGCTGACCTTGAACCACTCGCTGAGCGCCTTGAAGTCTCGCACGTAGTTCTCCAGGACAAGTATCGCCTCCTGGCAGCTGGATATGTTCTCGTAGCACTCGACAGTCTGATAAATCTCGTTGACCGAACGCTGCAGATTGCCAAACAGCAGCGCCCAGTAGCGCGCCTGCAGCTCCGACTTCTTGTCCCTCCCCGTCGAGGCGCTGCGCACTCGCGGCCCCGCGGAGCCAGCGATGCCGCCGCCGCCGCCGCCGCTCGTTGGCTTCGAGCGCATGCCCGACGAGATCGCCAGCGTGGGCGATTGGCAGTGTTTGGACGTTTGGATGCCGTTCGGCGATTTCGGTGGCGCAACTGGAGGCTTGCGGCATGTGGGCGTCGGATAGCCTGAAACAAACAAGACTTCAGTTACGAAAGCCAACCAGCTGGTGTCTAGTCGGGAGTGGCCGACTAGCAAATACCCTGTCTTCGTTACCTTTAATTTGTTATTCAATTTTCGAAAAATCGCATCAGAGTTTTATACACACATACATGCAATATATAAACTGCATACAAGTTTTACCTCGATAGCTTTTATAATCAGAAAAAAAACAAAATGTTTATTAAGAAAGTAAAGTATTATAAATTTACACTATATATGTATATCCATTGATACCAATAGGATTTATAACTTTACACAGACAGACAACCCTATAAGAATTCTTCTTTTCCAATAGAACAATTTATGAGGGGGCAGATTTTATCTGCTGTCTGACACAAAAACCGTTACACAGATTAATATATATTTTATGGTATGAAGAGTAATCCGAAAGTTTTTAACTGTGCATATCCATCAAGAAGTTATTATATTACACAATTAACGTGTACGCTATGTATATTTAGGTATATAGACATAGCAACTGTTCTTACTAATAGATAAATTCATAGGGCCATGCTTTTAAAACAGAATTTCTATTCATACACAGGGTATTTAAAAATATAACAAGTCTTCAACTTACAGTCGCCATTGACTACAACGCGTCCATCTCTGCCCGCCGCGACGCCGCCGCCGCCGCCTCCACCTCCACCGCTTGCGGTTGTCTCATCGCAGAACTGGTAGACAAGCAAATTTTTCGCCTCCCGCCCCTCTCGGCTGAGCACCTCTCGCATTTCCATTTGCCTTTTTTATTCGATTGTTTTGCTTTGAATGTGTCAATTCGCTGCCGCTGCCTCTGCCTCTGCCGCTGCCGCTGCCGCTGCCTACGCCAATGCCTCAGCCCAGTCCGCAAACGCAGCTGTTCACGCACCTTTCTGTTGCAAGTCTTTCGGGAGTCAAATTTGATTACGATTCACAGCTGCTGTTGATCCATGCACAAAGCTCTGACAATTTGTTTGAATTTTAATTGATTTCTATGCAATTTGTTGCACCCTTGTGTCACTTTTATTTTCTACTGTCTTTTAACGGCTGCTGTCTGGCTTACTGCTGTTGCTCTTGCTGCTATTGCTGTTGTTGTTGTTGCTGTTGCTGCTTCTGCTTCTGCTGCTGCCGTTGTGTCTGCTGCTGAGAATTTCGCAATGACAGCAAGTACCATTTTTGCGCAATACACACGCTTTTTACTTTTTCCTAGACACGTGCAGGCTACTTGGCTCGAATTTGTTTTGAATATATTTAGCTCCAGCTGTTGTTATTACTGTTACGCAGGTGTCTTTATTATAAACTAAAAATAATTTTAAATCGCAGCACGAACATAAAACTGCATGCCAAACCAAATCAGCTGTGCGCCGTCTGTCTATCGAACAGTGTGTACACACTGCATGAAACCAACTTACCGATAAGCTTCCGCCATACGATGTATCGAATGTTTGAAATATTAAAATAGACACACTTAAATGTTAATATAATAAAATACCAATTGAACTCGAAAATATTCTTATTGTATTGTAAATATGCAGACAAACAGAAACTAGTAATGCTTGCAAACAATACAGTTAAAAACATCGCCAGGCGATGAAGCGATGTATCGATAAGAATATCATATTCATTTATATACTGTTTTTTGTATTTTCATCCATTGCATTTTATGGCTACGCATTGTATTTTATGATACACAAGCATTTCATGCATATTTTTTTGAAGATGCTTTAAAATATATCTGTAACTATCGCAACGGCTGTCACAGCCTACAGCTCCGATATTTGGCTTACATCTCCAATTCGCATTCCGTCACAAACAGTGTGTGTGCAAAGAAGAAGATAGGCACGCACGGGCCGTGATTGCGGAGTTTTTGTTTTTGCATTCTTACCATACAAAAAGAACTTGTCGACTTTTAACTTATTTAATTAGCAATTTTACCAATTGCCATTTACAAATTCCGTCTAAAGTGCAACGAAATACGTACGAAATAATTCATAAAAGTTTTGGCTGCCACGGCTGTCTGGCCTTTTCCTACTGGACAGCAACAATTAATGAAATGAAAGTGGAAATCGTGTGATGTCATGTCGACGGCAGCGACGTCGACCGTTCTGTGAATTGAAACTTCCTGTTCTCGCTCGCTCTCACTCTGTCTCCCTCTCTCGCACTCTCTGTCCCTCCCCCTCAGTATTGTGCCGCCGTATGATAGATCCTTGCTAAAGGTAGCCAAAAGTGCGACAAGTGACGGTGTATAAATTTTTTGACAGAGAGAAAAAAAGAAAAAAATTCCAATTTTCATTCCACCGCTCAGCTGCAAATGTGCCAGTGAATAGCAGCGCAAAAGAGAAAAGGTGAAACGAGCCAAACACACACGCACGCACGCACACACACACAGCTTGCGTGTAGGTGTGAGTTGGGCAGCAACAGCGGCCAAAGCACTCAAAAGAAAACAACAATAAAACAACTTTTTATTGATTTCCCTCCAAAACAAAGTAAAAAAATAACAAAAAATATTTGACGACAATTCCGCCCAAGCAACAGGAGCAGCTGCACTTGCCACGCCTACACACAGACCGTGGTACCGTCCTTAAGCTACACACACATACACACGCACACGCACACACATTCCCTTCTTCCCCCTCTCCCATCGCCCACACATCATGTCCAGCCCCAGCGCCAACGATGGCGCCCAAAAGGTTCTGGCGCTGCAAATGGAAGTGGAGCGTCTGACACGCGAACTCGATCAGGTGTCCAGTGCCAGCGCCCAGTCCGCGCAATACGGCCTCTCGCTGCTGGAGGAGAAGTCCGCGCTGGAGCAGAAGTGCGAGGAGCTGGAAACCCTCTACGACAACACACGGCATGAGCTGGACATCACGCAGGAGGTGAGCACAAAAGAAACAGTTAAACAGCTGTGCCTGACGTCTGTGTGTGTGCGTGTATGAGAGTGTGTGACTTGCTAGATTCCAATTGCCGCTTATCTGCCAGCACTCACACACACACACACATACACACACATGCACATGCATGAGTGCATGCTTACGCACACAATTACAATCGCTGTTAGTTAGACCTAAAATTTTGCAATTGGCTCATAATTTGTCTTGTTGGCAGAAAACAGTAAGCACTCGCTAAGGCGCACACGATTAGCAAACATTTGTTTGAAAACATGTTTTCTACTCGCATAATCGAATGAACAGGTTGCTTAGATTTGGATTTTGATTAATAGTCCAAAGCTTCGCTAATATACAGTAAATGTTACAAAAGCCTTTAATATTGCTCTACAGATAATACTAGCCAGATATATCGAATGGCATACATGTGTAATTCTACATTATTAATCTTATGAATATAACTCAGCATTTCATATATACATACATATTTATAAATGTGTAGAAAAGTTTTGATTCTAATTAATAGTCCAAAGCTTCGGTAACGGTTTTTGTATTGCTCTCTAATTATACATTTTACAACATTCTTGTATATTTCTCGTCGAAAAGTACCGGCTAGATCTATCAAGAGTTTTAATACCAATCATATATAATTGTATATTATTATTTTTCTTACATATGTACATATGTATGTATAGACAATTCTGGGTTTATACTTTATTTCGAACCGCTCTATTATATATATTCCATTGGCATAACCAGATCTATAAGAAGTATTTTACATTCTAAAATAAGTCTTGTACAAGTTAATGTTAAGTTAATGTCAAGTTAATTATCAAAACATCAAATATAAATTATTTAATTCTCCCCTTTGTTCGCCGTATCGAAGTTGCACTTTGCTTGCTTAAAGCACGCGCTACCTCTCGCTCTTTCCTTCTTTTTCGCCTTCTGACATTCTTCCATTCGCTCTGAGCCAGTCCGGCTCTGATAATCACGAATGATTTAATCTGTTTATCTGGTCACATGTTGATTCTTTCGTTCTACAAACTGGGCTTGCGGTACTTGGCGTCGCCTCAGTGAGCGCCCACGCTGGGCAATTGCGCCCGCTCTCCCACCACTATTCTGTCCGCACTCTCTCTTACGTCCTCTCTCTTTGGCGCTCTCTCGGTCTGTCTGCCTGATCACGGTCAATTTGTCTTGAGCTTTTAGCAACTGCGCCCGCTCTCCCACCACCATTCCATCCAATCTCTCTCCTACCTCTTCTGTGTCTTTCCCTCCCTCTCTTTGACGTCTTTTGGCGCTCTCTCGCTCTGTCTGCATGATCACGGTGATTTTGGCCTGCGCCTTATTATCGCCATTCAATGGAGTTGCCATAGTTGTTGTTGTTCTTGTTTATATTACAACTTTTCTGTAAATACATGTATGTTTATACATATATATATTTTTTTCATTCCATTTTGCACCTATGGCAATTAGCCACGGCAATTGTTTTGGCATTTCCGTTGGAATTTCAACGTGCATTGCGGAAAAGCCCAGCAACAAAACTTTGTCCTTCGCCTGCAAAAAAAAAAAAAAACATGGGTGGGGGCTTAATATAAATAACTTTTGCCTGTCGACTCATTATCATTTTGTTTTGCACCTTTTACATACTTTTTTTGTTTCTCAGTTGCTGCCTGCGGCGTTAATTACTCGATTCGTTGCCAAAACAATGAATCGATTGCCCGTAATTCAAGAGAATTGAAAGCAGGCTAAAAGCTGTTTCACTCGCTTCTAAGAGGAACTAGTTCGCAATGCTGGAACTGTTTTATGTGAACTGAATAAGTGGTTGAATAGAAAATAGAAAAGCTACGTTTTAGCACATATTTTTCAGTGTTTGTGTTTTGATAGGTTTTATCCATTTTTACTTAATTGGAATTAGTTTTATTTTCTACTTAACAAATATAATAATAGTAATAATACGTTATATATTTATAAAATATGTTACCCCATTTATACATATATGAAAAGTTTTTCATTTCAATCACACGCCTCTCTAGTTCTCTAACTCAATTCTATTTCCATCTAACCTTAGAGAACTCCGGTGGTTGATTAATTGGCCGACAGGTGGCGCCCACCTGCCCATTGGGCCGTTCGCTTCATAGTTTCCAGCTTGTTAGCTTTGAACTCAACTGAACTTTTACGAGAGCCGCCGCAAGCGACACTCACACACTCATACACACACACACACACTAGCACACACTCATTTGCATTAATGCAGGCTTAAAATTAAACAAGTAAGAAAACTTTCGTGGAATGTGCTCGACAAGGAAATACCCTGAACTACCAACAATGCATGCTGCAGCTTTGGGGAAATGGGAAAAGTATCTGAAATGTTTGCTTCCTTTAGCTGATCATATATTAAGTTTGATAGCTCCAGCTCTTAATATGTACTTGATTTTCCTGAAAACCTTATAATTGTCATCGATAATACGTAATAGAAAGGACTTATCAAACTCAATATGCGAGTGCGAGGAGAATCTCAATATAAAATTTCAAGGACAGGCAGACGGACAGGGCCACGCCCTATTCTGACTGTTACATACCTTTTTAAGAAAACATTTATACCCCGTTAACCCATTTTTCTTGGATTTAGGGTATAAAAATAAATGCTGCGAGCATTTTGTCTCCGTCTTTTGCCCACCAACTTTTGCGGGGGATATCTGGGCGACATATTTCCACTTGTAATCAAGATATCAGGCCGTAGGCGTAAAGTCCCGGAACGAACATAAATCAGGAGGGAGGAAAAGTCAGCGAGTTTTCGGGCGTTGCAAAATTAGCTCGACCAAAATTAATAGAATATTTTGCAAATAAAGCCCGGCGGCACAAATTTTCTCGCCGAATGGGCTTAAATGAACGGGAATTTCTATTACACGGCCAAATGTGTCCGGGCAATAGGATAACTGGAAAATTGGCAACTGCAAAATGCAACTGCAATGCGAATAGCTGAACTGTGGGCTTTGTTTTGCGTGTTTCTGTGAGTGTGTGTGAGTGGGAGGAATGTGGTGAGAGTTAACGGTTTTGGTGAAGGGGCGTAACGAGGCGTGGCCCGTTACACATGTTGTTTGGACGTTTGTAACTGCAGCAATTAAGAGGCTACCAAAACAACTGCCATAAAACCGAAGCCAGTTCAAGCTGTGCTTGTGTGTGTAGGTGTGTGTGTGTGTGTGTGTGCGTGTGGATGGGTGTTGACCATATTTTATGACTAGCCTGATGGCAGACGAGGACATTTCGCCTGGGGACCTTCCAGCTAGGAACCACTCAGTGTCCTGTTCGCATACTTTTTGCGGTTGTTTTCCTGAGTTGTTAAATTGCCAAAGTCCGAAGTTTTGAATAGCAAGTTTAATAATTAATGCCATTATTTAGACGATAACTGGGAATTTGAACGAGGGTTACGAACTATCCAATTGAAGAATTTTTAAGTTTATTTGCCTAACTAAAAAGAGGTAAAAACTTCGCACAAAGTTGCAAGGGAATTCTTTCAAAGGGGTTCGTAGAAAGTTTAAGGAAAATATACAGAAATTTCTTTTAAAACGGAAACAAAAATTATCAATCTACAAAACCAAGAAAAATTTTAAATCAGCTTAAGTAGATGTGTGAAGGTTTTTAGAAGGAACTTAAAGTTAATAATAACCGTTGCGATCCAATTGAAGAAGTTGTTGAACTAATGGAACTTCACTAAATCACATGGTATAAAGGAGTTGATCTTGAATTAGAGATAATCGAGATAAATATCATTCTGCGCAGTTTAATACTAGCTTTTCTGATTATATGAGGTAAACTAAAATTTAAATACCAGCTTAAACTATTGTCATTATGCAACAGAAAAGTCGACTTACAGCTTATGCTATTATCATAATTAAGAACCATAAAGAACTTAACCGACTTTGTTAAGCATAAGACCTTAATCCGTAATCCCCACAAAAAATGCAGTTGTGCAAAATCTGCAGCCAAAAGCCGTTTAACCAAATGCTTGCCAGACACTTGCAATTACAATAACAACGACATTAACGTCAAAGAGAGGAGGGCAGGGCAGGGGAGGGGACGAGTCCTGGCGGCAGGATAAAAAAGAAATCCCGACGAAGAAATTATAATGATTCGTCGCTGATGCTCTGTTCTGTTGGCGCAAATTGCAATTCTACGGCAATCAAATCCGGCAACAGCGACAACAATAACAACAACAACAAGGACAACAGACAATTGCAAGCGGGGGCCAAGTTGGGGTTAAGGGAGCGGCAGGTGGGGGCGGGGCTAGGAGGCGGGCAAGGGTTAACTGCAGCAGTGACAAAACATGTTTCCGAGTTGGCTGCAGTCGCAGTTTTCATTTGTTGCTGCCTGCCGCCTCACTGCAAGGGAAATGAGCAGGAAAAATGTTGCCTCCCCTGCTATGATAATGTAAAAGCAGATGTCATGCAGCGAAGGGGGTGCGGGTGGGGTAGAGGAAGGGATGGGGTTAGGGACTGGTTAGGAAATCTCAATCCAACTCGCCGTTGGAGAGGCTGCGGCAACGCGACAAACGTTTGCAACTGTGCGCATACCCTATAGACTGGGCTAGCAGGGGTATATTGTGGTTGAGTAAACGAATGTAATATTGATTTCTAGCTTACGTTATTTAAATATTTATAAAGGAATAACAGAGTTTATTGTGCAATTTTAATTATTTATGAAGATCACTTACTCACATATTTATAAATATCGTCTAATATATCTAATCAATGTTAATCGAAAATTTCTGATTATATACAAAAAAAAAAACGATAAATATCAATAGACCGGAAATACTTTTCAAGCATAACTGCTAGCCTAAACCTCGAATCTCGATTTAGCTGTACCCATAGCACAAACCAATATGCTAGCTTTATACAGGGTATGGCTTAGTCGCGCACTGAAGGCTTTGGCGCCGGTAAATGGTCTCTTAGTTGTTTGCCAGCCTTGGCCATAATGGCCATACAATTTATTTGCACCCAACTTATTTGGAAACTGATTGGCTTCCGTCTCGGCTCATAGACACTTTTTATGACCCCTTATTCTCCCTCTTCCTCTTCCTCTTCCTCTTCTTCTTCTTCCTCCACCTCCACAAATGTCGAGCATCTGTCTTGGAGTGCTGCCAATTTGTGTGGCGCCCGGTTATGCAAATGGTCGAGTGCATCCTCAGCCGCATCCGCATCCAGAGAATTGGACACATGATTACGACTTTTGCTGATTGGCTGTTAAGTGCAAATGATTTTTACTGCTGCTTTTCATGATGATGATGCAACAGCAGTTGTCTCCATCTGTATCTGTGTGTGGCATGCAACGACAGTTATCCTTGCAACATTTATTGTCCCGCTGCTGAAAAGGATTTGCATGCATTCCGCCGCATTCTCACAACTCGCACATCCATTTAGTTAAGAGCACAATTTAAGTATATTCACACATCCCTATGACGCAAATAAAGGGGTATTACGGCTATTTCATAGCCTATGAACACGAATTTTAAACGATAATTATCGATGAAGTGATCTGAAAAGTGATGGACAGTAAACTTCATTTGAGAGCTGCTAGTTTCCATTTAAAGTGGGTTTATTTAGGGAGCCTTTGTTTAAGTACAAATTTTCTATAGTAAAGTAAATAATCGATACTTATCGATTAATAGTTGCTTTCTATGCTTATCGAGCATAATTACTTGAGCATTACTGTATCAATTTTCGATAAGCATCACATTCCAATATTGAAAATTGATACTAATCGATTAATTTTTGCTTCTATAGTTGTAGAGTTTAATTACTATAATACGATACTATAAATATTTATAATCGATTACAGCTTCTTATTGCAACCCTATCTAGACTCTACATATGAACATCTATTTATTTTATAGGTAGAGCATTCAGTCTTCTGCTTCTTCCACGTTTCTTGCTAGTTTCCATTTAGTTGAGAGCGTAATTTGCGCTGCTTTTGTGCTTTGCACATTTTCCATGCTGAAATTATACAGTTTGCTTCTTCTCCACCTGCTGCATCTTCCTCTTCCACTTGCTCTTCTTCTTTTGCACTCGCATCGCGTTTTGCTTATTTTCATTTTGGCGACATTTCAAATTCAGAGAGTGTCAAACGCGTCCATTGACATGGAGGCCGCAAGTGTGTCCGCATCCCCCAGTTAATGTTGTAATCCATGTGTGTGTGTATGCATCTGTGAGATGTGTGTGCGTGTGTGTGTTAAGAAATTACACGACAGCCTACAGTAAAGCATCATCAACAGCAGCATCGCAGTTGTTCTTGTTTGTTTGCGTTTTCACTGTTGGATGCTACTGATTGTTATTTCCATGCTGGGGAGATGAGCCCTTATACCCTGTAATTATCAAGTGAGCAAGGCTTTACAGTTTGACCCTATATGTTACACATTTGATAATATTGTGAAGTTTGTATAAAGGGTATATGTTAACATATTTTAATTCTTTTTGTGTTACAATACACTGTTTAAAAAGTTAATAACTAAAATAGATAAAATAGATATTTCTGCCTATATACCCTATTAAATAGTGTATTTTCTATAATAAAGATATTGACAAAATAGCTTTAAACAACGTCAATTACCGCTTTCTTCTCAGCGTTAACAGGGTATCTATCGCACTTTCTACTTTTTAATGATGGAAGCTAAGAAAGTGATAAAAAAAAAGAATATATAAACATAGCTAGCAAGAGAGTTAAACTAATATTGCTTTAAATAGACAACTATGAATGTGTATGCGTGCTTACAGGGTATCTGCAGGTCGAACACTCGCCTGCATCACCGTCGCATTCGTTGGTGTTGCTGATGCGGTCGTCATTGTCGCTTTGCCATTGCCCCAAACAAACTGCTCAGCCATTCATGGCATACTTTATCAACACAGGTGAGAGGGGGACGGGAGTGGGAGGAGAAAGGTAGAGGGTGGGGGCGCCGCCCACATGGCAACTGTGTAGGAAATTGTTACAGCTCCAAATGTGGTGCTACCCGTTGTCATAATGTGGGCAATCTTCTCTCTATTTTTAGTAGCCCGGCAATTCGGTTGGCGATGCAGGCCGACGGGCTGGCCGGCAGCTGCTGGCCACGTTCGAGGCATCATTTGGGCCATTTAGATGGCTGGCACACAAATCCAAACCGCAAACAGACAACGCCTGTGCGTTGCAGTTGAACAGGTGGGGCTGTCACTCAGACACACCTCGAATGCTTTGTCTACTCCTCGACTCGACTCGACTAAACTCGACTCTGTTAATATTTGCTCGACTTAATTAAAAATCTTTTCTAATTTGCATAAAGTTCATGCCCTGGTGTCCTTTAATGCGGTTTCTGTGGCTAACTGTTGCCTGCTCTGTTCTGTAGATGGCGCCAGTAAATGTGCTTTGAAAGACAACGGTTAAATATTTAATGGCTCTTAAACTTTAACGATAAAGTTTATGTAGCGGAGTGTAGATTAAGTTTATACTTATTTGTTTTAGCTTGATAGGAATATCATAAGTAATATATATAATCTGTTTCTCCAATAATGGGAGAAGTAAAGGGATATATATTCAAAATGTTAAGTATACAAAATGTGAATAGCCGAATACATTCATTTACAAAATTTGATAACTCTAGCTCTTAAGATAACGAGATACTCCCCAAAAACTAAACAAAAAAAGTTATCGATAACAAGCAGACGGAAAGAGTTGTCGGTTTTCTGAAATGAACTAGGTATGCGCGTGCTATAGGAGAACCTGTGTATAAAATTTCAAGTCGCTAGCTTTTATAGATCCTGAGATCGACGCATTCTTACATACAGACAGATGAACGAACATACAGACTGGTGGTCGGACAGGGCTCAATCTACTTGGCTGTTGATCCTTATCAAGAATATCTATACTTTATTGAGTCGGCCACGCCTTCTTCCTGCTTTAAATAATCCACATAAAGTGCTTATATTGTAGATGGCGCCACTTGTCATCTCTTCACATTCAAAATAAGTACTTAAGCAAATAATTAAAGCTGTTAGCAACTGCAGTGCACAGTCCTTTCATCTATGAATCATTTATGCTATGTGTGTGTGTATATGTATATGTATGCAGTACACTTATATGTAGCCTAGGTGGCGCCACTGTTTGCTGCCCGCTCTTTGAGGTCTCAAATTTCCAGCTTAGCTGCAAACTTTGCCTTTTGTTTGCTTCGCATTCACACTAATTAACGAAATAATTGAAAAAATAAATGAAACCAAAAAGAAATGAGAATAAAAAGAAATAAAAGCAAACGAAAAATAAAAATAAAAGCGTTGACGTCGCCCACAGCCTTTTGACAATAAGTGCAAAGCAAAAGGGAGGAGAAAAATATCCTCTGAATTGGCCAAAAAGGATTTTTACGTTACGTTCTTCACTGTTGTTGTTGTTGTTTTTGTTAAGAAAAGATTGCCACCCGCTAATTGCAGCGGCATTTAAAAGTGGAAAGAAGGGCGCTTTAAGCCTTCAAATCTGGCCCACAGCTCGACTCACTCTTTGTGGTCAATTCTCTGGCTCTGCTGCCATCTCTTTTTCCTCTTAACTTGGCTCTCGTCATTTCAATTCTGTCCGAGTGAAGCACGTACTTCAGACACAAACTAACGACTGCACCGGCCAGATTTCAATTAAAGTGGCACAAAACACGATTACAGCCCAGCCACGCCCCCCTTTTGCTCCACCCGGCCATATGGACACGTCCACTGCCTTCAATCAGGCACCTTTTACGGCCGCACGGGCTTGGTTACGGGCTTGCCTGCTGTCCTTTATTTACACGTTTAGCATGTACACTGAAAAAAAAATTTAGTTAGTTTTTATTAGTTAGTTTTTATTGTTTTTATAATATGGGTATATTGTTTTTCTATTATTATTGTGTGGCAGAAAGAGGCGTGGCAGATCCCATAAATTTTAAACGTATTCTTAATTTTTTCTGTACGTCTGTCCATATGTACGAATGCCTCGATCTCAGGATATATAAAATATAATGACTTGAAATTTAGTATATTGGTTCTCCTATAGCAGATGCAGATCGAGTTTGTTTTCGATAATCGATAACTCTTTTCGTTTGCTTCCTATCGATAATACGCTTTAGTTTTTCGTTTAGAAAAGATATTTCCATAAATTAAATATGTATTTAAAATAAAATCCGATGCCTTACGATGTCCGATAGTTAAAATAGTTCCCATGGCTTATGTTCTCACTACAACTTTTTTTCAAGTTCATCCATTTGCTGTAATATATTTACATGCATATTTACCTTTTGCCACGTTCTGGGCGTGTCCTTTGCCTATTAGGTTTAACGAGCACGTGCCTCAGTATGACGCATTTTGCAACACTGGCCCTCGCAATTAAACAACAACAACAACAACAAATACAGCAGCGATAGCAGCAAAAAAAATCCAATAAATCCTACTTTCAGATGCACTTGCTCCTCCACTGGGAGATCTGTAATAAAGGAAAAATTCAAAAAAAAAAAAAAAAAAGGAGAAAATATCTGCGCTATTTAATGAAAAATGTAACAAAGTGAAACGAGGGGCGTCTGGTCGAAAGCACTGGCGCAGCTCCCCAGTGACTGACGCCCCCTTTGACTACGCCCCCTTCACCCCCCTTATCCACCTTCCCCCCTTCTCGCCAGTCTACACAACTTACACATGCAAATGACTGCAATAAAAATGGGAGGCCGGCAACTTTTATGATTGCAATACCCCTGAGAGAGGGAGAGGGAGATGGCGATGGAGAAGCGCAGAGAAAGAGAAAGGGTACATTGTATCTGAATTTATGGGATTAATGAAACAGGAAGAGGCTTATCCCAAGCCAATTTCTTATAAATGCCACAACAAATTCAACGAATCAATAATTATTCTTTCTAAAGGTCAATAAAACCAATTTCTAGGAATTCTTAAGGAATAGGTAAAATAGTCCATCCCTTCTTATTTTTTGTTGAATATTACCATTTAAAGCTTAATCCAAGAAATTGGATATCACGTTTGTAGGCCGGAAACCACGGACGAAAGTTGGATTAGAGCTTTACATTGAATTATCCTACATAATATGTTTATATATACATACATGATCAGATGTCTTAAGTCAGATATTTAGAAGATGTTAATAGCTTCTTATGCTTTATAGGTAAGACTATTGGCCTTTGCATTATAGATCATATTTATCTATCTAGTTTATATATTTACTTATTACAGGGTATCTATGTAGCCATTACTTTGCTTCTCCCTAACTAATCTCCCGTTTTCCTTCTTCAACTCTTTTTTCAGGCTCTCACAAAGTTCCAAACCTCACAAAAGGTCACAAACAAGACCGGAATCGAGCAGGAGGAGACGCTGCTCAATGAGTCAGCCGCACGGGAAACTTCGCTCAACTTGCAAATCCTTGATCTGGAGAACGAGATCAAGCAGCTGCGCCATGAGCTGGAACGAGTGCGCAACGAGCGGGATCGGATGCTGCAGGAGAACTCGGACATTGGACGCGACAAGAGCGACAATGAGGCGGAGCGACTGCGTCTCAAATCCGAGCTGAAGGATTTGAAATTTCGAGAGACGCGCATGCTGAGCGAATACTCCGAACTGGAGGAGGAGAACATATCGCTGCAAAAGCAGGTGTCCAGCCTGAGAAGCTCGCAGGTGAGTGGGAGAGAATACTGAAATACATTTCTGTTCCATCTAATCTTTTCCTATTCCTTGCTTCTCCAGGTGGAGTTCGAGGGCGCCAAACATGAGATCCGTCGCCTAACCGAGGAGGTGGAGCTGCTGAATCAGCAGGTGGATGAGCTGGCGAACCTCAAGAAGATTGCCGAGAAGCAAATGGAGGAGGCGCTGGAGGCATTGCAGGTGAGAACAAATCCTCGACAGCTTTCAATTTTCCCATTAACAACATTGAAATCTTCCAATCAGGGCGAGCGCGAGGCCAAATATGCGCTGAAAAAGGAACTCGATGGACACCTGAATCGCGAGTCCATGTACCACATTAGCAACCTGGCCTACAGCATACGGAGCAACATGGAGGACAATGCCAGCAACAATTCGGATGGTGAGGAGGAGAATCTAGCGCTGAAGCGTCTCGAGGCGGACTTAAGTACAGAGCTCAAATCGCCGGATGGCACCAAGTGCGATCTCTTCTCCGAGATCCATCTGAACGAGCTGAAGAAGCTCGAGAAGCAGCTGGAGAGCATGGAGAATGAGAAGACGCATCTCACCACCAATCTGCGCGAGGCGCAGAGCAGTCTCGACAAGTCACAAAACGAGCTGCAGAACTTTATGTCGCGCCTCGCACTGCTCGCCGCCCACGTGGATGCGCTGGTGCAGCTGAAGAAGCAGATTGACGTCAAGGATCAGCGGGAGCAGGCGGGCAAGGAGGACGAGCTGCAGCAGCAGCTGCGCTCCTTAATCACGCAGTACGCCAATTGGTTCACGCTGTCCGCCAAGGAAATCGACGGCCTCAAGACTGACATTGCGGAGCTGCAAAAGGGCCTCAACTACACGGACGCCACCACCACGTTGCGCAACGAGGTGACGAATCTGAAGAACAAGCTGCTCTCCACCGAACAAAAGTCACTGGATCTGCAGAGCGATGTCCAGACCCTCACCCACATCTCCCAGAACGCGGGCCAGAGTTTGGGCTCGGCGCGCAGCACTTTGGTTGCGCTCAGCGATGATCTGGCCCAGCTGTACCATCTGGTCTGCACTGTGAACGGAGAGACGCCTTCCCGTGTGCTCCTGGATCACAAGAGCGACGACATGAGGTGGATTTAAAACGATGATGATCTATCCTAATCTTAAATACTTAGCTCTTTGTTTTCCCTTCCAGCTTTGAGAACGATTCGCTGACTGCCATTCAATCGCAATTTAAATCGGACGTTTTCACCGCTCGCCCGCAAATTGTGGAGGATCTGCAGGGACTGGCCGATTCGGTGGAGATTAAGAAGTATGTGGACACCGTCAGCGACCAGATAAAGCATCTGAAAACCGCCGTGGAGCACACCATCGATTTGAACAAGCACAAAGTGCGCGTCGAGGGTGGAGAGTGTAAGTACCAATAACTTATGTTTAGAGAACTGCATTCTAATCTCTGCCTTCGCTTTGCAGCTGTGGATAAGGGCAACGCCGAGGAGGTGGAGGAGCTGCAGGAGCAAATCGTGAAGCTCAAGAGCTTGTTGTCCGTGAAGCGGGAGCAAATCATAACGCTGCGCAATGTGCTCAAGTCAAACAAACAAACCGCTGAGGTCGCCCTCACAAATCTCAAGTCCAAGTATGAGAATGAGAAGATCATCGTCAGCGACACGATGTCCAAGTTGCGCAACGAGCTGCGCCTGCTCAAGGAGGACGCAGCCACCTTCTCCAGTGAGACAAACAGAAGGAACAAACACTTGACCTTTACATTAATCATACTCTTCCTCCTAACCAGGTCTTCGCGCCATGTTCGCCGCACGCTGCGAGGAGTATGTGACCCAGGTGGATGATCTTAACCGCCAGCTGGAGGCTGCCGAGGAGGAGAAGAAAACGCTTAACCAGCTCCTTCGCCTGGCTGTGCAACAGAAGCTGGCGCTCACCCAGCGCTTGGAGGAAATGGAAATGGATCGGTGGGTGCATTTGGGTCGCTAGAAATCGAATTGAAATAAGCAAAGTCTTTAGTTAAACCATCCCATTGTAAAATACCCTACAAAAAAAGAAACTCACACCACTTGGTAAGCATTTTGCAACGTGTTTGCATGCGCGTTCCGCTTAGCTGCCGCCGCCTGGAAAACCAACGCCTAATCCCAAGCAACAAAAGAAAAGCACTCAAAAATAATCTTATATAATTATGGTTCTGTGTACTAATAATAAAAAGTGTTTAAATATTGATTCTAATTAGCTGCCCACTAACTGTAAATCAAGTTATTTAAAGCAAATCTTTACTAATTGACACCCTCTCTTGCCCTTCCACAGCGAGATGCGTCATGTGCGTCGTCCCATGCCGCCGCAGCGCGGCACCAGCGGCAAGTCCTCCTTCAGCACGCGTCCTTCCAGCAGAAATCCTGCGAGCAGCAATGCGAATCCTTTCTAACATAAGATCAGCGTGCAGCGAAAGCTTTTGGCCTTGGTTTATACTTTGCTTAAGTTGTAAATTCTTTTCGGGATTAGCAATTGGACAACAGGATGAGAACCATCAACAGTTCCCCCTACACACCCAAAACCACACTCACACACCCACACACACACACACACGCAATTGTCTATCCTATTATTAATGGTATATAATTATTCTATTTGTATCTGTTTCGATTTGTATTTATTGAAAGTTTAGTTAGACGAAAGATTTCAAACAACAGTTATTAACGGTTAGTTACTTAAACGTCCAATTAATTTAATTAACAATTCTGAGAATATCACAACAACCATATATATATATTTAATATATATATATATATATATATATAAAGTTTTGTCTCGATTTAAGTTGAGTTTTTTTCGCGTTGATTTTCTTTTTTGTTCAACGCTGTGCGCAAAAAAAAATACGAAAACCAAAACTTTTCAAGAGAAAAACTAAAACGTAAAGAAAATTTTGATACGATGTTTGAAGAAGATTTAGATTTAATAATTGGCAAATAAAAAACACTCATGTATTAATTGGCCTGATAAACTAATAAGTATTTTGCAAAAAAAAAAAATTGTACGTAAAAAAATTAAAAAAAAAGAAAAATGTTTGTTAAGGGACAGCAAAAAACTTAAACAAAAGAAGTTTAAAGTTGAGTGGAAGAAGAAGAATTGAAAAGCGTGTATTTATATAAATATGGAAAGCAACTGTTGTACGATTTGTAGCAATTGGCTGCGTCTTAAAGACGGATTCTTAAATATCTTGAAATTTCAATTGTAGTGAAAATTATTTTTTGTTTGCAATCAAAAAACTATAAAAAAACATAGTTTTTTTTCTTTTGTTTTCTTAGCTTAAACTGCAGAAATAGTCTTTAATTTGTGCATTATTGTTTAATTTAATAAAAAAAAAACAACAAAAAAATAAATAAATATTTATACTAAGAGCAATTTTTAGCAAGAATTAATTTTGGATCTCTGAGCTCCATATCACAATTTGTTAAGAGCCCAGAAAATGGTTAAAAGATGGAGAAAAACAGCTAAAATGTTTATAATTTGGCCTAGAAAATTGGCCTTTAAAAATAGAAAAAATAAAAACTATTTATGACTAACGAGCAGCTTAACCAACATTTAATAGAAAAACAAAGCGTTAAAGTTTAAACTAATATTATTATCATTATTATAGTAGCTAATTAAAAGTAGGAGCACAGCACATTTAAATCACATCCAACTTAAAAAAAAAAAAAACAAATTTTTGTTTCTCAAAATGTTTTTTGTTGTAATGGAAAATCCAATTGAGCAAAGTGAAGGAAAATAGAAAATGGAAAATATACATTGAGCGTATATTGTGTAAATTTACCGAGCCATTAAATTGAATTTATATTTAAGACACACCCACACTCTCTCTCACACACACATACACACACACTTATCGTCCACTCACATACACAGAGATTAACTGATTTATCAGTTGCCTATAGAAATTATTTATGATGAAATTTTGTAGAGCTGTTTGAGAGATGCATGAATACATATTTCTAAATGATTTTATTGTAATTTTACCGTCCCTTTTTGCAAAAAGAAAACAAAAAGTAAACAATTGAAAGATGAACAAAGTCTATTTATGGAACACACTGAGCCGACGAACAACAACAACAAATACAATTTTACACTTTAAGTTTCATGTCCAAGCATCCAGAACATACATCAATATATGCATATATATCGTATACATACATATACATACTTATCGATCGACCCAACAAGCCAAAATATTGATAGCCAACAAAAATTTATGAATAAAACGGAAAAAAAAAACATATGAATAACTCAAGAACTACTTCAATTAACAAAAGAAAAAAATAGTTTTCTATTTCACAAAAAATAACATAAATAAAATAAAAGAAAAAACTAACTTAAAAAGTAAAAGCAATTGAATTTAAGAATTGATGAATATTTAATATAAGTTTTATGATAAATGGGTTAAGCCTGGCCAAAACTACAATCGCCAGGGCTTACTGTGGACATACATATGAGCATTGAGTAACATACAATGGGATAAACAAACAAGAAATTAACATAAATTATACATATGTGAAGAAATAAACAAATTAGCAAATAAAAAACATTTCTTTTATTTACACATTTTATCTTGATTGCAGAAGGGGAAAGAACATCAGCACTAGAGAACTTTAGTCGGCATGAAATCTACCTATTTATTAATCGTGCGTGACACCACAAATATCTCGCGCTCATATCCAATAGCAAATATCAAATATGGCAATTGTTTAAATAAGAGCAAGATTAATTTGAAGCTTCAGTTACGCAAAAAAGTTGTTGAAAGTCGTGTTATTCGTGCTGGATGCTTATTAATCGTGCGTGACTACGTATAAATCACGCGCTCATCTCTATTCGCAGACACAATAATAAAGCAATTGTTTAAACAATGGAAAGCCGGCAGCAGCTGTTTTCGCCCCAATTCCATCAACAATATATGCATATATAATATATATATATATATGTACATATGTATGTACATATATTTTGCTGTGGCATACATTATATGAGTCATACACAATTTAAATGCATATTTAAATATTTACTTGTTATAATTAAGACAACAGAATCCATCCGTAGTATACGTGATCTTCAAAGCGATCTCCCATCACAGCAAGTCGCGTTTCAATGCCGATTGGCTAATCAATTTATACAAATAACTGTGCACTTGCATTATTCATTTGCTCGCAATCAAAACAATGCCTTAATTAATGTAAATGTGAATGACTGCTAAAGCACGTTATCGATACCGATTCCAATCACTGACGATGTCCAAGTCACGCGCCATCGTCACGCGGCGAGCAAAACTACCGATATTTTAGCCAGGCGAACAGCATTCGGCAGACGCACGACGATGCTCTATCGAACAGTCGACAACAAAAGCAATACCAATACCAATGCCTGCCCGGCGACAGGCCCACAAACATGTACACTCACGCACACACAAAGCGAGAGATAATGATGCACACACACACCGACGAACATGCAGAAACGAATTTTAATGCTGAGTCAGTTTGCCTTCCTTTGCCTTCTGCTGCCGCTGCTTTGGTTGGTGGTTGGTCGCTGCGCTGTTTTTGTACGAAAACACATGGGCGTGGGCAAAGGGGCCGCCGGCAAGAGCAGGCGAATGAAATTACTGAGTAATATGGGTAACAAATTCGTTGCTGTATTATATGTTTACCGAAAATGTTCACAGCTATTAAGTTTGTATGTTTGGTGCAACAATATATTGCTTTTATCTCATTTCTGCGTGTTTATTTGTAAACTCGAAAATGTGGCAGCCCCTTTCGACAAACTCGCGACGACGCGCCTGGGAATATCGCTTTATTGGTTGGTGAGCCGTCGCCCAGTGGAACTTCGAAAATTTTGTGTTGTCGAATTGCACAAACCGAACATCAGGCGCGCAGCAATGTGGACAGGTGCTTGCCATGCTATAGTTGGATGGCAACTCTTATTGGCTGCCGGCTCAGCTGCTGACGCTTGGCGCGCGCACACACACACACGTGGCTATGTGTGTATTGTTTTTAAATGATAGCGGCCGGGCAGTCAGCTGTTACTGTTACTGTGACTGGTGCGACAGGCGCAGACCAACCAGAAATGCTTTAAAGAGGGATAAAGACCGGCCCAATGGCCAGTAATCAGTTCAAAAACTGGCCCCCAAATTGATGCGGCTGCTCCATTGCTGCAACTCCTAGCTGTCCCTACATACAGTAATGGTCAGCCTTGCTGCCACGCAGTTGTCGCATTAAAGTTTTGTTAGCAGTTTCGTCTATGTTCACAGTTTACAGTTACATGTGGTGGGTGGAGTTGGCACATTGAGCATTGTTCCATTGGCCTAAATTTAAAGTGCTTATAGCGGAGTTGAATTAGAGCGGAGAGATATAGTTAAAGCTAAGGCTTTCAGAAATAAATGATAATACATTTCAATAATTATCGTAAGTAGTAGCTATCAAAATGAATTTTATTAATGTTTAATATTTTTTATTTATGCCTCGCATTCGAAATCAATAAACCAATTAGCACCCCCATAAATCGATTTGCATGCAAATAGCGGGAAACTAAGCAGCGTTGCCAGAGGGTGTTAAAGGCAAAATAACTCTGAATAGGCAAATGTAAATAATATACATACATATATACATTTGTATATGTAAGCACTCCCATCTCTAAGCCGTTTAAAATTAATAGCTCTATTCTGCCTCATTCTCAAATGCATTCGCAATTCTGTTGCATGACCTTCAGCGTTCAACTTCTACACATATTTAAGTAGTTGCAAATGTGTGCGAGTGTGTGTGTGTGTTTCCGTTGCGAATTATGTGGGTGGAGTTGAAAATCATATCGCATTGGCCATTACTGTGCCTCCTTTTTCGATGCTGCTGTTGATAGGGCACAGGCCTATTGGCATTCGGTATTTGTAATTGGCTTTTTGTCTCTGTTCCAATAAGGGCCGGCAGGAAGAAGCAGAAACAAGTTCGTTACCTCGTTTGCAACAAGTGGGCGCCACATTTGCTGCACGTAGCGAACGCAAGCAACACGGCTAGCATAATGCAACGTGTGCGACGCACACTCACAACTACACATACACACACTCTCATCCGAGTTTGTTTCTTTTTCTTCTCTTTGTTTTCGAACAATGGCTGTAAATTTGTGTAGTGCGATTTGTTGTATCGCGCGTCATTTAACAGGCGCTCAGCGTTTTCAGCGCGTGGCTTTTCGAGCATTTTCGCAGCGTTGCAGAGCGGCACGGCTATACTATA